>CM056493.1:25116935-25716935 GCA_029783415.1 Anisodus acutangulus
ACTTCCAACTAGACTTGTCCAAAGCTCGGGTCGGGTGACTTTTTTTTTTCTGCTTGCCCGACCCTAACCCTATTTTTAAAAAAAAATTGTGACCCTGGCCCTGACCCTTCGGGGACCATACGGGTCACAGTTCGGGTCGAGGAATTTTTTTTTTTAGAAAAAAAATTGAATTTCCAAAACTGAAATTGACATTCACACCTACACTATCATGAAATTTCGACATTGAAATCTATTGTGTATCGTGAGATATTTACTAAAGAAAAAGGAAAATTTGAAATCGATTTGGGGGAAAACACAAATTGATTGGGAAAATAGACGTTTTTTCTAAAAATTGGTTGCGCCAAACCGCTTTACGGCGTTTGGGCCGGCCCCGTCTCGAAAAAATACCCAAAATAAAAAAAATCGGGTAAAACGAACATCCGAGCGCAGAGTTATGACCATTTAAAGTTTCACCAATTTACAACTACTTTCTCTCCCTACATTATGCTTCTGTGATATTAATAGAACGAATAATATAAACATATAATTAATAATCAGCTACTGTTTTAATCTTATTTTATGTCGAGCTCAATGTAGATTAGAGCAATATATATATTATAATGCATTATATCACTTAAATATTAATGGTAAAAATATATATAAGTACAAAATAAATATTAATGAAGAAAAATAATATAAATTATATTAAAAAATACGCGGGTCGGGGTCGGTCGGTGGTCGGGCCGGGTCAGACAGGTAAAATATTCTGACCCTGGCCTAACCCTACATAAGATCGGGTCCCCGCTTTTTCTGGTCGGGTGGCTCGCGGGTCAGCTATAAGCCGACCCTGGCCCTGGTTTTTTCGGGTTGGGTTGGGCGGGTCCCCGACCCGTTGGACATGTCTACTTCCAATAGACCCAACTGAAGAATCAACTCACAAACCAACTAAAGAAGAAGTTACGTCTAGCATACACACTGAATGCAAACAAGTATATATGTATTACCAACAACAAAGTGCAAATAATTAACCGGCTTCTGTACCATCTTCTACTACTTCGCTGCAACCTTATAAAAAACATGTGGCTTTTGCTGCTAGTATTCAAGGCCTTAGAAATAAAATATTTAGTGGTTCAACTTCTTCATAAGTTAGCGAATTTTATGTTTATGTTTTGCAAGGTGTTGTACCGTACGAATTAATTGTCAATGATGAAGGACATGAAGACTTGCTGAAATACTGAAAGCAGAATGGGAATACATTTCCGACACTAGCAAAGATGGCCCGAGATGTTTTGAACATTCAAGCGTCATCAACAGCGTCTGAAAGCGTTTTTTCTGCTGGAAGATTTCAAATAGGAGAGCAGAGACATTCATTGGTGGGAGCATTGGAGATTGCAGTTCTTTTTTCAGAGATTGGATTCGAGGGAGCGTAGAAGGTGCGGTCAACCAGAGATCAACGAAGAAGAAGACAACAACTACAACGAAATCTTGTCAGAGGGAACAAGAAGCGACGTCGAACAATTTGACCAACAAATTCCAATTCCAATTCCAATCGAAGATCCTCAAGACATTGTGAGGAAATTAGAAAAAGTAAGGTTAACTATGTAATTTTTTTAATTGCAATTTTACTATATGATTTGCAACTTTTGAACAATACCACAAAGTTGCAATTTTGAAATTGTATTACCAAAAAATCATATTTCTATTAAATAAACACAAAAACAGCCTTGGAATGTTTTTATTACACTATCTTGTTCAATTATTGAAGTGTTTATACATATTATTTTTTAAAATTAAGTGGCAAAAAAACAAACAAAAAAAAAGGTCAAATCCCGACCCGACCCGTCCCCCCTAATCCCGGCCCCTCTACTGGCGAGATGTGGGACGTGGCGGAACCTCTTCCCGTCCCACCTATCCCGGCCCACTGGAACCCGAGTCCCGACCCTCCCCGTCCCGGCCCGCCCCGTTTGACAGCCCTAGACTAAACTGGTCCTTAGTCTAGATAAATGTTTTGCAACGTATAGTCATTTTGGAGATTTATTTTAGGTATATGTAGCAAAGCAATAGTGTTTTCCACTGCAATCAAAATATCAACATTAAGTCTCCAATCCTTGACATGAGAGTCAAGTCTTTGGTATCTTGTAAGCAATATTATGATAACACACACCCAAGGAAAAATTAGAATCCACATTAAGACTCATTGTATTAATCCACATCCTATTAATAACTAGCTAAAATTTCTGTCCTCCTCATCCCAACACCTTCAAGAGCTCCGTTGAAATTCTCATCATCATCAGTTTCAAGATATTTCATAATTGATGGCTTCCAATTTCACACATTATATCATAATCATAGTGTTCCCAGCATTTGGATTTACTTTGTTATGTATGGTTCTGCTTGCACTACGCTGCTACTTAAAGAATAAGAAGGACAAGACAATATTAGTTGAAGAAACAGAAGTGAAGCACATTGATGAGAATATGAGAGTTAAGGAAAACATTGTTAAAGGCCCCCATGGTCGACCGGAGAGCGTGGTGCTATCAGTGGAGGAAGATATGCATGTAGATGATGATATTATTAGGAAAAAGAAAGAGTTAAAAGCTCAAAACAATATGCATGCTAAATCTTCAGAAACAACCCCTTCTGCTCATGAAGCTGGACAATCTTCGTGTAGTTGAGGATCAAGTCATGATTTTCTTCTGAAAATAGGGAAAAGCATGGGATAAATTATAATGTACTCAAATGATTGTTTGTATTTGGTTTGGTGTCGATTTGTTCCTTGTACACGAATAAGATCTATATTAATGATGATTTACATTTGCCTAGAATTGTAATTTCATTTATAATTAGCATGCAATATCATATATATGTTTCTTTTTTAATTATACACCACCATGGTGGTGGGGTTAGACAAAGACCTTTAAGTACTACTACTAGTATATAAATATCACACAAAAAACAATATATGAAGGAGGATACACCTTTGCCTCCATTATAAAGTGAAAGCATGATTTTGGACATTTTAATAGAAGAACTAGTAAACAAAGGGGGAAATCTTGGAATGAGGAGAATTCCTTCTTTAAATTTGATCCTTATAATTTCACAAAAAATTAACTACGAGATGAGTTAGTTTCATAAATACACATATAAAGTTACAGAGGGCAAGTCTGATGGTGCGTCATTCTGATGTGCCTAACTCTGGAAAGAACATCTCAGCAATTCTTGATCCTCTAGTGAGCCCCATATTACATATATGTATATGTATATACTAGATGAGTGTTGCCCGTGCCCAACATCTAAATTCTCATATTGTTCTGATTGTGTCTAATCGAGCATCTACATGTGATTGAGATTCCATATTTCTACTATATAGAAGAACTACGAAGCCTAACATACATTTAGTGTACCCATAATTCCACAATTCCACAATTCCAAATGGACATTTCCATCCTGCTGCAACACTGGTATGTCCAAATCTACCCAAGTGAATTTCAGAAACATGTAAACATGCTCCTTATAATTGCTCTGACAGGTGATACAATGGTCTCTGCATTTGTTTGGTATCCTGCTGAGGTTAGACGTAAATTAGTTATAAGATGTTGGCACTTCCTTTCAGGCAGAAATTGCAAATGTGATTGAGAGGTTGAACATCATTCAGTGTAGTTTGAATATTAAGGATCGTTCATGATTAGCTGACTCTCATTGTCAAATGAGAAAACTATTTCATGAGACCACAAATATTTTCCCATGGCTGGAAGGTTCAGTTTTCCTCTTGGACTGCTTAAAAATGTTGAGTTTTCCTCTTGGAAAATATGAAATCACATGGTCATTTCAAAGATTCGTGCATCGCTGGAAACATCTGCAACTTTGTTTATTTTCTGACCTCCATCGAAAGAACTTCTCCTCCTATTCCAGCAATATACTCCTAATAAGATATCAAACATTTAAACAGAAAATATTAAATTAAAGTCTCAGAGCAAGAATTTGAAATATACCATGAATTAAATATGAAAGGGGTAACGATTAGAAATTATAGAAAGAATAAGGATAGTCGCTTATATGAAATTTAAAGAGGGAGTGAAAGCAATAGCAGAGAAAATTTACAGGTCCAAGAAAAGTGAAAGCGTCGACGTCAGCATCACTGGTCGGTGAAGGTGGAGTCGTTCAATACCAGCGAAGAGTTCTTTTTTTTTTTAATATGGAACCAGTGAAGAGTTTCAAGAGCGAGCAGATGCTTCATATCACATAGGGCTGCAGACACAAAACCTAAAATACCAAATCCAACACCCGAATAGCCAAAACACAAAGCAAAGACAACGAAGGATATGGTTTACAATTAATGAATCTATAGAAAACTTACTGCAGCTCCGGTAAGAATGTATTAATCTCTCTTAACGAGTCTTTCTCATTAATATAAATATATATAATGTGTACAATATTGAATCCTAATTGAATGAGGATCTATATTTACCATAATTATACACAAATATTAATTACAGAATATACAGCGAATATATGATAGTATTCGCTATCACACCCTCTCAGTCGGAGTGGGAGAAGGCCGGACGCTGAGACTGAATCTGAAGTCTAGGAACAGATGTCGAGGGAGTCCCTTAGAGAAAATATGTGCATACTGATACGAAGAAGGCACATGCAACACCTTAACATGACCTATAACAACATTCTCATGAACGAAATGTATACCCATCTCAATATGTTTGGTTCTCTGATGCTGAACCGGGTTATGAGATAAGTAGATCGCAGATATGTTATCACAGTAAACCATAAATGCCTTACGTAAGGGACACTGCAACTCTAAGATGAGGTTTCAGAGCCAACAGATCTCAGCTACAAACTGCACTCAATTGGCAGAGTGTGGCTTGCCGTTTGGTAGACCACGAGATAAGATTGTCTCATAAGAACACACAGTAGCCTGACGTGGAACGCCGCGTGTCCGGATATCCTGCCCAATCGGCGTCCGTATATGATATCAGTCTGGTCAGTGCAGAGGGGTAGATATGTAATCCATAATCAAGAGTGCTCTTAACGTATCAAATGATACGTTTAAGAGCTGTAAAGTGAGGCTCCCTAGGGGCATGCATAAACAAACACACATGCTGAACATCATATGCAATATCATGCCTGGTGAATATACTGAAGTGCACCTGCGAGACTCCTATAGAGAGTGGGATCAGACACTAGATCACCATCAACAGCACTGAGTTTCGACTTCTAGTCGACCGGAGTAGGCATGATTTTGCAGTTTGTCATTTTAGCCATGTACACAATTTCTTCCGCATACTTTACGCTGGCATAGGTACATAATGTCTACAGATCTGGTCACAGAAATGGCCAAGAATTAACTCAACTTTCCTAAGTCTGTCATAGCAAATTCGAATTTAAGCAGCATAATGATCTCATTTTTCAACACATCAGAAGAGGCAGTCAGAACAATATCATCCACATATAATAACAAGTATGCAATGTCACGACCTCGATGAAAAATAAATAGTGAATGGTCACATTTGCTGCACTCGAACTCAATCTGCATAATGTAAGTAGCGAAACGCTCATACCAAGCAATGGGGGCTTGTTTCAATCCATACAGTGACTTACGGAGATGACATACATAATAAGGAGCCTCTCGATGTAAAAAGCATGGCGGTTGGTGCATGTAAACAGTTTCTTTCAAATCCCCATGTAAGAATGCATTTTCACATCAAGCTGATGAATCAGCCAATTCTTACCCATAGCTATGCTCAGAACAGTACGAATGGTAGACGGTTTTACCACCGGACTAAAGGTCTCACCACAATCAATATCCTCCTGCTTTCCTGTGCCATTTTCCACAAGTCTAGCCTTATGACGTTCAAGATCACCACTGTCACTGAACTTATGATGAAAGAGCCACATGCAACGAATTACATTCACCCCATTTGGCCTCGGAATAAGATTTCATGTGCACTGAGTGGTAAGCACATCAAACTCCTCATGCATTGTCGCATTCCAATTCGGGTAAAGTTTGGCTAGTTTTGGGTTTTTAAGTATAGGTGATATAGACTGTGTGGATAGGTTGAAGTGGACTTTTGGTTTAAAAATCCCGTGTTTGGCGCGGGTTTCCATTTGGTGTGTGGGTACATGGGTTGGGTTACAGGTTGCGGGTGGTGTGGCAGGGGCAGTATGTGGGTGGGATAGTGTGGTATGGGACTGGACAGTACGTGGCGGGAGGGTGCGCGTATCTTCGGGTCCAGGGGCTATGTTACGAGAGAGTGTTGGGTGGGTAGTTATGCCGAGGAGGGAAGGGGAGGCAAACAGTGGCTGGGGTGGGTTATGCAGTGGTAGGAGGACTGCCGGAGGTTGGGACGGGGTGGGGCAGTGTGGTATGGTGGCGGAAAAATTGGGTGTCCAGTGGGTGTTTTCGGGTCGATGCGAGACCAAATTTTAGGATGCGGTAGTTTTCAGGATGTGTAGGTGTACCGGGGGGAAGAAGGTGGTGGCGAGGGGTGGAGGGATGCCAGAGATGATGGACGTGGAGCCGAATTAGGAGTTCCACGTAGCATGTGTTAGATGAGAGGGGAGTTGTCCGAATTATCAAGAAATTCATAGTCAGAGACGGTAAAGTGAAGGATATTGGAAAAGAGGAAGATAGATTCCTCAAAAGTGACGTGACAGGAGACAATGACTTTGTTTGTGGACGGATCAAAACATAAAAATTCCCTATGGTTGGGTGGGAAGCCCAAAAATATGTAAGGAGTGGACCTAGGTGCTAACTTGTGAGAGGTCGTGGAGGCAAGATTAGGATAACAAAGACATCCAAACGTGCGTATGTGACCATATATGGGGATATGACAAAATAGAATTTCAGTCTGGGTTCAATTTTGGAGAGTGGTGGTAGGCAATATGTTAAGAATGTATTCTACCAATTTTAATGCATATACCCAAAAGGATGAGGCGAGAGAAGCATGAAGGAGCAAGGTACGAATCATATTGTTAATGATACGTAGAATTCTTTCGGTTTTACCGTTTTGAGGAGAGTTATGAGGACACGAGAATCGAAATATCATGCCATGATCCGAACATAATTTATGGAAGAGGAATTATTAAACTCATGACCATTATCACAATGGAAAGATTTTATGTCCTTTTCAAACTGAGTTTTAATATATATGCGGAATTCAAGAAACGTGTGGTAGACCTGTGACTTAAATTTGAGCGGATAGACCCATAGAAAATGCGAGAAATCATCTAACAAAACCAAGTAATATTTATGACCAAGTTTGCTAGCAATAGGAGATGTCCACAAATCCGCATGAATTATGTCAAAAGGGGAAAAAGTAACACTTAAAGAAGACATAAACGAAAGTCTAACATGTTTACCTAAAGGACAAGAAAAACAACTTGTGGAAAGGTTCCCCTTATTACATGAAATAAAATTGCCACTTCTAAGAAAATTAAAAACGGGAGCTCTGGGTGTCCAAATTTGTTGTGCCACGTGGATGGAGGATCGCAGCAAGGGATGTGTGAGGGTTGATTTTGGCAGCGGAGGTAGATGATAAAAGATAAAGATCCCCCACACTATTGCATCTCGTAAGAGGTGTCCCCGTGCATAGGTCCTTCACAGAAAAATCAAAGGGATCAAACTCAAGAGATACCCGATTATCAATAGCATATTTCCTAACAAAGATTAAATTTTTGATGATATTGCGGGCATAAAGGACGTTACGGAGGGAGAAGGGATGGTGTGGTTTCGATACATGTGTGGTTCCATACCCATGAATTGGAATGCGATTGCCATTGCCGACCAAAATAGATTGAGTGCGCAAATTACAAATACGTGAAAACTTACCGGAGTTGCGAGTGAGGTGGGATGTGGCTCATGTGTCCATGTACCAAGTGTCGTCGGGTTGTTGTATATTCATCGTACTGTAGGCCTGGGTCAATTCTGTCGGGGTTAGCAAACTGGACTGAAACTGCCCGTGTTGGGCCTCCATTAAAGGGGCTTACTGTGTGGGACCCGACAACTGAGGGACTGTACTCGGGCCTAAAAGACTCGCCTGCTGCCAGTGGGCCCGACAATTGGATACGAGCAACGTGGTGCCGCCCAACCACCGGGAAACTGCCATGGCATTGGGTTGGGTATCGAGCCTGTTGTGGCTGATTTCTCGAGGCTTTGCCCCTACCGCCTTTGCCTCTGCCACCACATCCACCACCGCGGCCTCTGCCGCCGCCGCGACTACTGGTTGTCGGTGGGGCTTATGGGTGAGGTGGTGGTCTCTGGAGCATCAACTACCAATGCCTTTTTTATTGTGTTCTTCCTGGTTGGCACGTATGGTTTTTTCCAAAAGTAATTATGACCGGGCCTTGTTGAAGCTGGGTAGGGGGTCGGCCTGTTGTATCATTGTTGCCAGGGTGTCGTATTCACCTTTCAGTAAAACATTAATCAGTTGCAACACCATCTTGGTTTCGGAAATTGGAGTGCCCACATTGGACAGTTAATCAACAACCAACTTCAGTTGCTTACAGTAGTCAGACATGTTTGCAAAGTTTTCAAGACGCGTGTTATTGAATTATTCTTCAAGGTACACGACACGTGTGTGCTTGTTTTCTTGAAAATTTTCTTTCAACCATATCCATAGTTCACGAGCCGAGGCTCCAGTTTTCATGATTGTATGAAGCAAGTCCTTAGATATGGTGCCATAAATTCACTGCTTGACGATAGCATCAAGACATCGCCATGTCGTGTTGTCGACCTCGATAGGACGAGGGAAAGAGTCGTCAATATGATCAAGCACATTGTAAGCACATGCATGAATGCAAAATAGTTCAACCCACGAGGAATATTGACCATCTTCTTGATCAAGAAGTAAGGGAATAAAGTTCGTGATATTAGTGACGGCGAATGCCGAATGGAAAGTAGGAGTGGAAGAAGACGTGGGAGGGTTGTGGATGACGACTAGGAAGGAGGATGAAGACGTGGGAGGGTTGTGGATGACGACTAGGAAGGAGGATGAGGCCGTGGGAGATGTGAGATTAGCCATGGAAGCCATTATAACGGCTGAATTTTGGTGAGGAAGAGACTAGAAATCGGAAAATTAGGGTTAGGTTTTTGAGTTTGGCCGCTGGCCGAGATAGGTGGGGGGGGGGGGGGGAAGAGAAAGAAAGACTCTCGATACCATGTAAGAATGTATTAATCATTAATCTCCCTTGAGGAGTCTTTCTCATTAATACAAATATATATAGTGTGTACAATGTTGAATCCTAATTGAATGAGGATCTATATTTACCATAATTACACACAAATATTAATTACAGAATATACAACGAATATATGGTAATATTCGCTATCAGCTCCAAATATACCATTATATTTAGAGCTGCAATAACCTGTTGTGCATCCATCAAAACCCAGAGCTTAACCAAAAACAAGAAATAATGAGAAAAATGATGGAGAATCTGCTAAATGAGTGAAGCACGACAACATTCTCAAATATGATCGAGTTAAAGCATGGAAAATAGGTTGCTCCATATTTTCAGCATAGGTCACCATAAAGAAAATCAGAAACCACCCCATAGTATTCCCAAGCTACAACTTTATCGGCAAGTTAAATACGTAACAGAAAAACATATTGGAGAACCACAATAAAAAATAGAAATTTCGACTAACAAAAGAACGATTGCCCTGCCTTCTTGCCTAGCAATACTAAAATTTAAACACAGAATATATCAGTGAATCACTTGAAGCTTGCAATTCAGACCATTTTTTAAAGAATTCTTGTTTATAGAGAATGTTGCTATGTCTAATAAGATAACCTTTGTCACCCTCAAGTTAAGCTTTGTATCAGCTCTAAAATCCAGTAAAAAGTATGGAACTGGCCTCCAATTTTATGAGCCAAGTAGCTAACCTTTTCTGCCGGAATGCTCGCAAATCCAACAATGCCATGTGCATCATATACAAATTAGTTATATTATTTTCTTGATTAAAAAATCATATACCAATTAGTGGCTGCGCATTTTTGGCACAAGAAAATGATGCAAAGGAAGGGGCACACAAGAGGACATAATGCAATGTACTGAGTTAGATTGATGTTTTAAAAGAAACTTATGTCACATTTCTCATATGAACACATGAACTTGATAGTTCTTGATTTATAGCTTAGTCATTTCACATGGAAAAGGAGAGCTGAAATGGAATATGACAGATACATGTACCTGCTCGCATAAAGGAGTTTTATTTTTTCAAATCGGTTTGCCAATCCAGTAATGCAACGACAGATACCACAAAACGAACATTTTCTCCAAATATATAATATTGAAAAGCAAGATGAAATTTGATCTAAGTACATAATCATTCAACTATCAACACACATAATTCTTCAAAGCATGAACTGAGTTTGAGTAGTTGAGCTTAAATTAACTAATGTTAGTACCCGCCAAGTCCGAGACTTTTACTTCCAAAGAGAGTTTAAAGGATGATAAAACCCCTATTGCTGTGCTTAAAGTTAGTCATGCCGCAAAGTGATATAGCAAATGACTTGGGATGCAGAATTCAGATTGGTAGATAACATACACTTGGTCTAATTTTTCCAAAACATGGCCTTACATAAGAGATGACTGATTGACAAATTCGAACTCAATATTCAAATAAAAAGGAGATCATGTATGGTTAACGGAAAGGAGAAGAGAAATATAAGTATTAGCGAATATTACCATATATTTTGTAATTATAGTAAATATAGGATCCTTATTCAATTAGGATTCAACATTGTACACACTACATATATTTGTATTAATGAGAAATACTCATCAAGGGAGATTAATACAATCTTACATAGTATCAAGAGCCAAATCCTAAAACACCTAAACCTTTCTTCTTCCAGCTTGCCGCCCCCCCCCCCCAACCCCACTTTGGCCGACGACAAACTTTCGTTTTTCAATTTTTCTTGTTCTTCTTTTATGACTACCATGTCTACTCCCGCCTCTCCTAAGGCTTCCGCCTCCTCCACAGTCGTCATTGACAACCCCCTCCCTCCTCCACCTCTTCTTTCCATCTGACGTTCACCGTCACGAATATCAAGAATTTCATTCCCTTAATTCTTGATCAAGAAGATGGTAAATACTCTTCGTGGGTTGAACTTTTTCATATTCACGCATGCGCATACAATGTGCTTGACCATATTGACGACTCTTTCCCTCGCCCTATCGACGTTGCAGACTCGACATAGCGTCGTCTTAACGTTATCGTCAAACAGTGGATTTATGGCACCATCTCTAAAGACTTACTTCATACGATCATGAAAACAGCTGCCTCGGCTCGTGAGTTATGGATACATTTGGAGGAGATATTTTAGGATAACAAGCATACACGAGCCGTGTATATGGAGGAACAGTTCAACAGTACACGTCTCAAGAATTTTGCCAATATGTCTGAGTATTACAAACAATTGAAACTTGTTGCGGATCAACTATCCAATGTGGGGAAACCAATTTCCGAAACAAAAATGGTCCTACAACTAGTTTCTGGCTTACCAAAAGGCGAATACGATACTTTAGCGACCATGATTCAACAAGCATACCCACTACTAAGCTTCAACTGGGCATGTTCACAATTACTTTTGGAGGAAACCAGGCGTGCCAAACAGGATGAACACAACCAAAAGGAGTTAACAGTTGAAAATCAGGCGGCAACCGCCGTCCCCACAACCCAACCACCACCGTCGGACAACCAACAACCGCGGGGCAGCCGCGGTGGTGGCAGAAACGGCAGGGGTGGTGGCAGAGACGGCAAGGGTGGTAGATGTCGTAGACGTGGATGTCGTGGAGGTCAATAGTAGTAGCCCAACAACCTACCACCGTGGGCCGGCCCAGGAAAGTGGCCTAACACTGGCACCTGGGCCTCGACTCCATTCTCGGTTCAGCAACTAGCGGCCTAGTATCCCAACTCAGGGCAGCCCGGGATTCTGGGAAAGTTTCCATGCCTACGACTGGCACCCAGTACGTCCAAGCAAGCCCACTTTTCGTTGGGCCAGCAACAACATCTCTCATCGGGTCTGGACCCACTGATTTAGGCCAGGCCTTCAATACATTAAATCTCCAGCAGCCTGATGAAAATTGGTACATGGATACGGGAGCCACGTCTCATCTCACCCGCTCTTCAAGTAATCTTCTAAAATTATTTCATTTAAAGTATCCTCAATTTATTACGGTTGGTAATGGTCATCACATTCCAATTCAGGGTTATGTTACAACTGTCACAACCCAAATCGGAGGGCCACGACAGGCATCTGGCCTTACCTGCCGAGAACCACTCTTCTCATATTTACCAGCTAACTGTAAATAATCATGGCCACAATGACCGTTATCAAATATCCTGTCGACACACACTTCAAGACCGACATGGCCATACATGACTACTATACACAGGACAACTGTCTACAAGCCTCTAAAGAGTACATGACATCACAAGATCGGGATAGGGCCCCGCCATACCCATATGCATATGCAAAACATCATACCACGATCAGACTGCAACTCTGAAACAAGTAGAGTGCTCCAATATCAGCTGAACCAGCAACCTACTAGTATGAACCGTCCCCTAGTTTACCTGAGCCTGCGGGTATTAAAACAGCATCCCCCGACAATAGGGACATCAGTATGACTGATGTACCGAGTATGTCATGCATGAACAATATCATAATAGGGTTATAAAAATAAACTGAGACAGCAACAGCCGACAGATATAGCCGATAATAACAACCGATAGAAACAGTTGATAGCAACAGCCAACAGACATAGCCGAGCCGACCAGTAGTGACTGCCTCTGAGGGCCATAATATGCTTAAATGTCATGCATAATAAAAATGTGATATACATATATTTATAGGCTTCATCGGGCATCTTCCTTCCCACAACAACCTCTATGGGCATCATATCATATCGGCCTCTGTGGGCATCATATCATATTGGCCTCTGTGGGTATCTTTTTTTTGTGATATTTGTACCAGCTGCAGGTGGTATTGCGTATATAACGGCGTTCCCTTTTCCCATTCCGTACATAAATATAATGCGTACCATATAGTAGTGTATATAACACATGTGGGTCTAGGGTAATACATGAATATAATGCAAATGCATGAATGACAATAAAATATTCTGAACCTATCGGGTGACATAATATCTGTGTACCTTCGGCTAACTTTGGGAATATTAACATATTTCCCATATACCTCAATAAAGATTTAGGAACATGTTTAGACATGATTTTAATATAGAAATCAATAACATGAACATCCTCGGCTACTATGAGCAGAATAATTTATGGAACAATATTAATTTTACATTTCATTCTTAGAACATGCCAAAAAAAAGAAATGAGTTGCCTTAACATACCTTTTCTAAATCAACTCGTCGACACTTTGAATTCAATCCTCACAGTACTTCAATCTCAAATCAATAGCACAACACTTATCTCAAGATTACTTCACCTTGAAGTAACTTCCAAGACAACCACGACGGGAGAAAAGAGCCTCTATTAGCACTACGGGCTTCTCGGCAACGTGAACAACATAGTTGCTGCCTCGTATATCTATATGTGGTTATTTGTATAATATATATTTATGCCTTGCTTGAAATATATGCAGCACATACCTTTTGTAAATGAATTCTTAAGAATGAAATGAGATAAAAGACCCAAATTCACTTCCCCCCCATTACACGTGTGGACCCTAGGTCCATAATTTAGCAAAGGATTCCACCTCCATTTATTGTGCATGTAGATGTTTATAACCTTACTGCCACCTATAATGGTTCACGTGAATATATCTCCTAAAAGTTATCCAATAATCCCAATTAATAATTCATTAATTAGCCGATCGTTGTCACTTAGCCGATCATAGTTATCTCCTATTATAATGCATCCGTTAGTCGATCTTTGTTGTCTCACTCTATAATGTATCCGTTAGCCGATCTTTGTTGTCCCACTCTATAATGTATTTGTTAGCCGATCGTTGTTGTCCCACTCGGTAAGTCCTAAATTAATTCGGGACTACATCCTTTTATATCCTAAGCTCTTTATTTGCATACATCTAGATGTTGAAGCCATTGCCCGAAAGTACGGGGTGTTACATCATTCCACCCTTAAAAACATTCATCATCAAATATTGGGGTGGCATATCTAATATCTGTCACATAGCCAGAAAATACAACTACCTTTTTCATGGGCCATATAATGTAACATACATCATTACATCTACAACAGACTTTTCACAGTCCTTAAGCATTAGTTATATTATTAGGAATTAGAACTAACATTATGCTTCTCTTGAAACCTTGGCGTTGGTCTGGAATAGGTATGGATATTTGTGCATCATCTTCTCTTCCGCCTCCCATGTCATTTCCTCTACGTTCTTATTCTATCAAAGAACTTATACGGAGGCTACTTATTTAGTCCTCAACTTACAGACTTGTCGATTCAAGATATCAATAGAAACCCCTTCATATGATGGATCCTCCGTAACCTTCACATCGTCAATTGGTACAATTCGGGAAGGATCTCCATTATACGCTCTCAACATAGAAACATGAAAAACTGGATGGACAAACTCTAACTCCGAAGGTAAATCCAACTCGTAAACTACTTGACCGATTCTTCGAACTATGCGATATGGCCTACTGTACCTTAGACTGAGTTTTCCCTTCTTCCCGAATCTCATTACCCCCTTCATAGGAGAAATCTTCAAAAAGACCCAATCATCTACCTGAAACTCTAAGTCTCATCATCGCACATCTGAATACGATTCCTGACGACTCTGAATGGTTAACAACCATTCTTGGATAAGTTTTACCTTCTCTATGGCTTGGTGTATTAAGTCAGGCCCAAATAACTCTGATTTGCCTACCTCAAACCATCTGATAGGAGATCTATATCTCCGTCCATATAAAGCCTCGTATGAAGCCATTTTAATGCTAGCATAATAACTGTTATTGTACACAAATTCAATAAGGGGTAAATAATCATCCCAATTTCCCTTAAAATCCAATACACAAGCTCGTAGCATATCCTCGAGCGTCTGAATCGTACGCTCGGCCTGCCCGTCTGTCTGAGGGTGAAAAGATATTCTCAGATTAACTTGGGTGCCTAAACCTTTTTGAAATGATTTCCAGAAGTTAGCTGTAAACTGTGCACCTCGGTTTGATATAATAGAAATAGGCACACCATGAAGGAGAACAATCTCCTTAACGTACAACTTCGTGTAGTTCTCGGTTGTGTATGTAGTTTTGACCGACAAGAAATGAGTCGATTTGGTCGGTCTGTCAATAATTACCCAAATAGAATCAAACTTATGATAAGAGCGAGGTAAACCCGTAACAAAATCCATATTAATCATTTCCCATTTCCACATCGGAATCTCAATGTTCTAGGTCAAGCCACCAGGATTTTGGTGCTCTATTTTTACTTGCTGACAATTAGGACACTGAGCTACAAATTCTGCAATGTTCCTCTTCATGTCGTTCCACCAATACATACCCATGAGATCATAACACATCTTAGCAGACCCATGGTGAACGAAATTCTGTGAGCAATAGACCTCCGTCATAATCTTGTCTCGTAATCCTGATATATTGGGAATACTCAAATGGACCTTCCACCTGAGGTCCTTCTCCCATTATACTCGAAGGTTACAGTTCTCTTTTGCTAAATATCCTTTCCGATCTTCTCTAAAATTATGATGTCCCTTTCCTCCCAGTATGAGGGATGACCCTATTGTATTCTGAGTCATATGGCTTATCGCTATCTGAATCCTCCAATCAGACTTCCACTTAATGAACTAATGTGTTCCCTTAGGTAAATTTCTCCTTCGTCCTCACATTAGTCAAGCCACTTGTGGGTGAATGATTCTATTGTCAACTTAGCTTCGCTTACTAACTGGTGTGCTAAAACTCTTACATTTGTAGTATCTCAATTGTAAACACTTTATGGACAATATTATCGAATCTGAAGTGCGTGTATCATCGCGGTTAACTCCCATTCATGGTCTGAAAGGAATCTTTTTTTTTTGTTTTTGTACTTTCTCACTACTCGTAATTATAAACAACTCCCTTTCTTTACCTCTTTTGACACTTGTTCACTCATTTTCTTACTTTTCGTACTCTTCTTAATTCCAAAATATCCTGGTACATGTACGCAATCTCAAGCATTATTCCTGATTCCAATCTTTGGCGTTACTACCCCCTTAAAAGATGAGTTGTTAACTTATTCTCTTATTCAGTACGTGAAATTTTTTGAAGAGTTCACATTACATGATGTTGGCCTATTATATCCAAACCTGGTCATTATAATTGGATTTGAATTCCTTCATTTGCCTTATGGCTAATTCTTTTTGTCAATGGCGTTTTGGAAAAGATTCCCTCAACCTTGTTAAGCTGTAAATCCATTACTTTATCTATCTCGTAGAACCTTTGGTCAGTTCATAAATACTCATAGACATCTGTATTTGCCTGACATTTTATCTTCATTATAATGTCATTATCTCTTGACATATATTTTTAATGTCTACCTTGTATCCATAGGCGTCATTTGGCTCCTTTCCATCTGGTTAGGCGTTAATCTCGAGCTTTACTCACTATTACTTTCGCTTACCTATCTTTTGAGAGGTACGACTGCATATGTTGTGGAACTGATGCTTCGTATGTTTAGATCCAATTCACGGTGTTACAGATCCAATGACTTGTCAAGCTTTCTTGTCTTATCATTATTAGATCTCCCATCAACCAAGTGCTCATTCGTTTTACCTTTACATTTCCATTTCAAGTTGTCTTGTGGGTCTCTTATCTCAAAATATTTCTCATACTATCTTCCTGAACATCAGAGTTTCGTCACCTTTGGCTGTAGAGTTCTTACTGTCCCTCCTCTATCATTGGTCCTTACGTTGTTCTGTAGTAATCATACATTTGTGAAACCTGCATAACTATAATCTCATTCACCTTTATCCTTCTTGTCGTAATCCTTCCTTCTATTCGTTGAAAAATATTTCTGCCTTGATATTTGATTATACCATTCCATTCATACCTATTAACTGTTTTCATACTTTCTACCACCATTCTTTGATTGTTCCATAATTTTCATCCTCAATTGTCCCTATTGTTATGCAGAGGTTATTTAGAATGATAACATGCTGCACAATGAAGCCAGAGACCTTAGCAGTCCAGTAACTATAGCATGCCTTAGCTTACTAATATTGATATATGTAATTCTCAATTATACGTGATCTGGCCCTTTTCGCACGGATGAGAGGCTTATGTCCCTTTCCACTGCAGTGGATAACTTGATCCTTATATGTGACTTGGGCTCATTATCCTAGGTATTTCACTTTACGTGACCTTCTTAAATTTTCTGATGGTCACTCTTCACACGATTCGATTGTAGCAATCCATTCTTATTAATGATATCCTTGGACAATTCCCAACCTATTCTAGGTAAGACATCACAATATAGGTCGCACGTACATAACATATTCCCATATTCTAATCAGCATAAGTCACTGTAAAACATGTAGATTTTCATAACCTACTAAACCTTCCAAGTATGTCTTCTGCTTTTCATATGTACAACTCATAATCATATTATCCTTACCCTTGCGCATCAACTTGGGATACTTCAGAACGTCGTGGCCATGGATGCCACCCTAAACCAATCCCTTGTACCTTATGGCATAAACCGACATGCACTCGACCATACTGACTGCAAGATGGTCGGGGCGGTCTCACTCGACCTTTACAACTTTGACCTTGAGATATTGGCATCTTTGAACCCTTTAAATATCGGCGATTCTTGACTAATAGACTCCTTAGGTTATAAGCTCCCTGACTCCCCAAGGGGCCTATCTCTATCAAATTCTCCAAGATGAAGTCGTGCCTAGGAACACAACTTACTCATATCCTCTGACGGATCTGTCTCAATAGAGAGCATACTACTCGTATTTACACTCAATCCAACTTCAATCTCCCTGCTAAACATATCCCTACTGGAGGAAGGCATTGCTACATAAATATGATAAGGTATACATAGAGAATCCTTACAATCTCAAATTTTGAACATGGTACTACCCTTCTGGCGTATCAATCGTCTGGTATAAGTCACTCATTTACTGGCGACGACTATGAACTAACCGAGGTCTTTTTGGTAACCGGTATTACTTAAACAGTATTAGGCACGAGTTAAACTCGAATTATTAAGACTCAGCTCTACTGCACGATCTATGATATGAAATAATGGAAACCATCCCTAAATGCCTTGCAGCCTCCTATTTATAAGTATGGCGTGCAACACACCCATAAACAAGACTCTACTGGACACGACTTGCAGACTTCCTAGGACAGAACTGGCTCTGATACCAAGTTTATCACGACCCAAAATGAAGGGCCATGATGGGCACCCGGCCTTACCTGCCAAGCACCCCTCTTCTCATATTTACCAGCTAACTGTAAACAATCATGGCCACAAGGACCGTTATCAAATATCCTGCCGACACACACTTCAAGGCTGATATGTCCATACATGACTATTATACACAGGACAACTGTCTACAAGCCTCTAAAAAGTACATGACATCACAAGATCAGGACAGGGCACCGCCATACCCATATGGAAAACATGATACCACGATCAGACTGTAACTCTGAAACAAGTAGAGTTCTCCAATATCAGCTGAACCAGCAACCTACTAGTGTGAATCGTCCCCCTGTTTACCTGAGCCTACGGGCATGAAACGCAGTGTCCCCCGACAAAAGGGACGTCAGTACGACTGATGTACCGAGTATGTCATGCATGAACAATAGCATAACAAGGATATAAAAATAAACTGAGACAACAACAACCGACAAATATAGCCGACAACAACAACCGATAGAAACAGCTGACACCAACAGCCGACAGAAATAGCCGATAGACACAGCTGACAATAACAGCTGAGCCGACCAGTAGTGACTGCCTCTGAGGGCCATAATATGCCTAAATGTCATGTACAATGAAAATGCGGTATATATGTATATATATTGGCATCATCAGTTATCTTCCTTCCCATAACAGCCTCTGTGGGCATTAGATCATATCGGCCTCTGTGGGCATCATATCATATTGGCCTCTATGGGCATCTTCTTTTTTCGTGATATTTGTACCAGCTGCAGGTGTTGTTGTGTATACAACACCATTCCCTTTTCTCATCCCTTACATATATATATAATGCGTACCATATAGTAGTGTATATAACACATGTGGATCCAAGGTAATACATGAATATAATGCAAATACATGAATGACAATAAAACATTCTGAACTTATCGGGTGACATAATATCATTGTACCTTCGGCTAATATTGGAAATATTAACATCTTTCCCATATACGTCAATAAGGATTTAGGAACATATTTAGACATGTTTTTAACATAGGAATCAATAACAGGAACATCCTCGGCTACTATGAACAGAATAATTTATGGAACAATATTACGTTTACGTTTCGTTCTTAGAATATGCCAAAAGAAAGAAATGAGTTGACTTAACATATCTTTCCTAAATCAACTCATCAACACTTTGAATTCAATCCTCACAGTACTTCAATCTCAAATCAATAGCACAATACTTATCTCAAGATTACTTCACCTTGAAGTAACTTCCAAGACAACCACGACAGGAGAAAGGAGCTTATATTAGCACTATGTGCTTCTCGGCAACGTGAACAACATAGTTTTTGCCTTGTATATCTATATGTGGCTGCTTATATAATATATATTGATGCCTTGCTAGAAATATATTCCGCACATACCTTTTGTAAATGAATCCTTAGGAATGAAATAAGATAAAGGACCCAAATTCACTTTCCCCCCCCCCCTATTACATGTGTGGACCCTTCATCCACATTTTAGCAAAGGATGCCAACTCCACTTATTGTGTATGTAGATGTTTATAACCTTGTTGCCACCTATAATTGGTTTATGTGAATATGTCTCCTAAAAGTTATCCAATAATCCCAATTAATAATTCATTAATTAGTCGATCGTTGTCACTTAGCCGATCATAGTGATCTCCCATTATAATGTATATGTTAGCCGATCATAGTGATCTCCCATTATAATGTATATGTTAGCCGATCGTTGTTTTCCCACTCTATAATGTATCCGTTAGCCGATCGTTGTTGTCTCACTCGGTAAGTCCTAAATTAATTCGGGATTACATCATTTTATATCCTAAGCTCTTTATTTGCATACATCTAGATGCTCAAGCTATCGCCCGAAAGTACAGGGTGTTACAACAACCTATACCCAACCGCTTCACCCACCCTTCTCCCTAAATAACGTCATGTATGATCTAACATAATTAAAAACTTAATAACTACCCAAAAATTTACTCATAACAATTCTGTTTCTGTTGATTTTGACCCTTTTAGTTTTACTGTGAATGATCTTCGTACGGGGACACCTCTTACGAGATGCATTAGCACGGGGGACCTCTATTCTTTCCCATCCACCTCCGCTGCCAGCTCCCGCTCACCTATCTCTCTCGCTGCTATCTCTCCGTCAACTTGGTATAATAGACTTGGACACCAGGAGCTCCTGTTTTAATTTTCTTAGAAACAATAATTTTATTATATGTAATAATGGGAAACTTATCCAACAATGTTTTTCTTGCCCGTTAGGCAAACATGTTCGCCTTCCGTTTTAGTCATCTTTAAGTGTTACATTTTCTCCCTTTGATATTGTGCATGCTGACTTATGTGCATCTCCCATCACTAGCTCACTATGTCATAAATTTTATCTCATTTTATTAGATGATTTTTCTCATTTTTTCTGGGTCTACCCTCTTACATTCAAGTTTGAAGTTCAAGTTTGAAGTGTTTGCCAAGTTTCTTGAATTTTGTATATGAAATAAATAATCCCTTGATTATTTTCATTATTGAAAGGCTATATATACAAGTTACATATTTCCATAATAGGAGAATCCGATTCCTATTCTATTCCTAAAACCTTATTCTATTCTAACTATACATTTATTCGTAATACACTAATTATGGTAATACAATACTAATTATATTACAACATTACCTAAACTAGGATACTAAATATTTACCATAAAATACACATAATAATCAGCCAATCCGAGAGAAAAGTCGAGACCTAATACACACAGTATATTGTGTATATTTAACAGACCCCCGCAGTCATAGCGGACGGTCTTCGAACGCTGAGACTGTCCCTAAAATCTTTAAAAAGGACCGATGGAAGACCCTTTGTAAAGATGTCTGCAATTTGATATCTTGACGGGACATGACAGACGCGTACCTGACCCCGAGCAACCTTTTAACGGACAAAGTGAATGTTTATCTCAATATGTTTAGTGCGTTGGTGCTGAACCGGATTACCAGAAAGGTAGATGGCACTAATATTATCGCAATAAACCAAGGTTGCCTTCTGAATGGGACAATGAAGCTCTAAAAGCAAATTACGTAACCAATATGATTCTGAGACCACATTAGCTACCCCTCGATATTCAGCCTCGGCACTTGAGCGAGATAGAGTCGACTGGCGCTTTGCAGACCACGAGACCAAGTTGTTTCCATGAAACATACAATAGCTTGACGTAGACCATCTGGTGTCGGGACAGCCACCCCAATCAGCATCCGTATACCAAATGATGCGTTTGAGGGCATTCATGTTCTCAACTCTGGGATCATGCATAAATAAACACATCTGCTGGACAGCATATGTAATATCCGGTCGTGTAAAGGTAAGATACTAAAGGGCCCCTATAAGACTGCGATAGCGGGTCTGATCCTCGTAAGGTACGCCGGCCGCAGCACTAAGCTTAGGTTTTGTATCAACTGGAGTGGAAGTGGACTTACAAGATGACATCCCAGCCCTTTCGATGATCTCAGATGCATACTTCCATTTAGACAAGAATAATCCATCAGAATGACGAGTGACAGCAATTCCTAAAAAGTAACTCAAGGGCCCCAAGTCTTTCTTAGCGAACTCAGAGCTGAGCATAGTCATGATAGACTGGCGCAAGGCATCGGAAGAGGCATTCAAAATGATATCATCCACATACAACAGAATTTAGGCCAAGGACGAACCACGACGGTAGATGAACAAGGAATTATCTGACCTGCTATGAGTGAACCCAATAGTCGAAACATAGTCAGCAAACCTTGTATACCAGCCCTGGGAGACTGCTTAAGCCCATATAATGACTTTTTCAATAAACAGACATTATGAGGATGGTTAGGATCCCTGAATCCCAACGGTTGATGCATATAGACTGTTTCCTTGAGATCCCCATGTAGGAAAGCATTCTTTACATCTAACTGATGAATAAGCCATGCCTTCGAAATAGCCAAGCTAAGTATAGTGCGAATGGTAGCCGGCTTGACCACTGGACTAAATGTCTCCCCACAATCTATACCAACCTGCTGAGTCTTACCATCACCCACAAACTGCATTTTATGTCGAGCAAATGAACTATCTGAATTCTCCTTATAAGCAAAAATCCACACAGACCTGATAACATTAATACCAGATGGACGGGGCACCAACTCCTACGTCTTATTATCAATAAGAGCATTATATTCATCAGTCATAGCAATTTTCCAATTCGGGTCATTTAAGGCAGACACAGGATTACGAGGTAAGAGGGATTTAGAGACATTAGAATGCAAATTAAAATGTCTTTTTGGTATAAAAACACCCCGTTGACTACGAGTGACCGGTCTATGACTCGAGGAAGAATTGAGTGGATTTTGAGAATTTGCTGGGCTCGGGACGGGTGGCGTGAGCGATGAGCCTTGGCTCTAACTCGGGAAGCAAAAGCAGTGAAACGAACTGGACCGATTTGATGTTAATGGGTAGCCCAATTGCTAAAACTGACCCAGTGACAAAACTGGTCAGAGAGGGCTGTGATGGGCCAGTGGGACCATCGGGCAGTGGGCCCGCTGGAGAATTTTGGGTGCGGGAGATATCCGAAAAATGCTAAATAATATACGGGGATATTTGTTCATCCAAAAAATTATATGAACTAGACACGGGAGTATGACTTTTAGCAAATGGAAATTGGAATTCATAAAAAATGACATGGCGATTAATGATGATTTTATTTGAGGATAAATCAAAATATTTGTAGCCACGATGATTATATGGAAAACCCAAAAATACACACTGAGTCGACCGGGCCTGAAGTTTGTTAATTGTGGTGGACGGGAATAACGGATAACACAAACATCTAAAAACCCGAAGATGTGAATATGTAAGAATTTTATTATATAAAATTTGAAGGGGGGAAGAATATGTCAAGCCTTTGGAAGGAGTTATGTTAAGTAGATATGTAGTCATTTGAAGAGCATGATGCCAAAAATATGGGGGTACGGAAGCATGAATTAATAGAGTGCGGATAATGTTATTTATGGAATGAATTTTACGTTCGGCTTTCCCATTTTGTGAAGATGTATGAGGACAAGAGAAACGAAAATTTATCCCATTAGTAGCATAGAATTCCCGAAACATCGCATTGTCATACTCTTTGCCATTATCACACTGAATATTTTTTATTTCACGGTCGAATTGGGTTCTGATGAATACTCTAAATTTTAGGAAGATGGAAAAAACTTGAGATTTCTTCGCTATTGGAAACGTCCATAGAAATTTAGAATAATCATCCAGAAAGAGAACATATTACCGATGACCCACATAACTAGGAACAGGAGACGTCCATAAGTCGTTATGAATAATATCAAATGGCATTAAAGTATGAGATTTTGAGTCTACAAACGGCAACTTAACAATTTTTCCTAGAGAACAAAATTGACAAATTGGAGTACGACTCGTACCCTTACATGAAATAAAACTATTTTTATCTAAAGCTGACAAATAGAGGACCCCGGATGACCAAGACGAGCATGCCACAAGGAAGGAGAAATGGCTGCAAAGGCTGATGGCAGGGCTTTACTCGATGGATCGGGACTGAGTGTGATAGGATAAAGATCTCCCCTACTATCACACCTCATGAGAGAACTCCCCGTCTTGAAATCCTTCACAGAGAAACCAAATGGATCAAATTCAATAGAAAAAAAATTGTCAGTAGTGAATTTACGGACAGAGACTAAGTTTTTAATCAATTTGGGGGCGTGTAGGGTATTTTTCAAGATAAGAGGTGGATGAGGAGGAGACAATGTTTTATGACCATAACCACGAATTGGAACAGAATCGCCATTACCAACAATTATACCGCGAGGGTTGCTCAAATTGGAATAAGATGAAAGAGTACCTGAATCGGATGTCATGTGGGTAGTGGCACCGGTGTCCATATACCAATTCGTGTCCGGTTGAGTCAAACCCAATGTGTGCATCGCGGCCTCGATATTGGTCTGAGTAGAGCCTGCTGCATGGTGAGCTTGCGGAGGCCGGGGCCAAAGAATTCCAGAACTGGGTTGTCCTGGGTCGTAACTGCTGGAACTAGAATTACTGGGCCAGTGGGCAATGGGCCGTCAAGGCTGCTGCAAAGCCCACTGGCCAGACGCTGGAAATTGCTGTGGAGGTGGGACGTAGGGCCACTGTCCATTGGTCCAAGCCCACGGCCCAGAGGCCCAAGGTTGAGACCACGGGTTGGTGGCCCACTGTAACCTGGATGGGGTCCACTGCCACTATTTTGGCCACCGAGACTGCTGCTGGAGCCGCCGCGTTTGCCCCCGCGATTTTTTCCATTATTTTTTCGGCCATTCTTGTTGCTCCTGTGAGATCGGTTTTGGTTCGAATTGTCACCAAAATTTTGAGGACTTGTGGAGGAAGTCATCATGACCACGAGACTAGCATTAGTAGCCGCCTTTTAAGCCAAACCGGCTTCTTCCAATGTAAGCATGGATCGGGCTTGATAGAACCTTGGAAGAGGATTACTTTGACGAAGGAGAGTTCCAACGCCACTATAGGCCTCGTGTAGGCCAACAACCATCTGTAAAACAAGACGATCTTCACTAACTGGCGTACCAACATTGCGGAGTTGGTCCGCCAGTTCCTTCAACCTTTTGCAATATGCTGAAACGTTCGGGAAATTTTCCATGTTGACGTGGGAAAAATCCTGTTCAAGAGTAACAACTCTGGAATTTTGATTATCCTGGAATATGTCACGCAGTCTACCCCATACAGCCATCGCCGTAGTGTCTGGCTTAATAATCGTCTGCAATAGGTCGGTAGAGATAGAAGAATAAATCCACTGAAGGACGGTGGCATCAAGTGTTGTCCATAACTTAGGATCATCCTCGCGTTTAGGCACCTCTATTTCATTAGGAGCCGCGGGGATTATGTGATGGATGACTTGATGCGAACGAGCGTTAATTTTGAACAACTCGGCCCACGTTTCTTATTGGACGTTTTCTATTTCAAGAATTAGGGGGATATGATTCTTGATGTTAGAAACTACAAGGGCAGGGTGAAACGTGTTCTTTGACGTAGACATAACGAAAGAACAATATGTGATAGAGGTATTTGGAAGAGAGATTTGGAGAGCGGAAGAACAAATGGCAACCCCGAGGAGGGGTGGGGGTTCGGTCTTGGCCTAGAAGAGCAACAAGAATTCGAGAAATTTTTTTTGTTGGACCTAGACTTGTGATACCATGAAAGAAATAATCCCTTGATTATTTTCATTATTGAAAGGCTATATATACAAGTTACATATTTCCATATTAGGAGAATCCTATTCTTATTCTATTCCTAAAACCTTAATCTATTCTAACTATACATTTATGGTAATACACTAATTATGGTAATACAATACTAATTATATTACAACATTACCTAAACTAGGATACTAAATATTTACCATAAATTACACATAATAATCAACCAATCCGAGGGCCAATCCGAGAGCAAAACCGAGACCTAATATACACAATATACACATGTATATTGTGTATATTTAACAGTATTTATATAAAAACACAATTCGAAAAAGCCATCAAATCATTACAATGTGATAATGATCTTGAATTTAATAATTCCACTTTTCACAAATTCTGAAAAAAACAATGGTATGGTCTTTCAGTTTTCGTGTCCCCCACTCTGGAACCAGTTAAAACTTGTTACCTCTGGAGCATTCAAAATTTCACATAATGGGAATATTTTCAGTAAGCATTAGACAAATTTTGAAATAGACAACCCATAAAGGTTTAGTTCTAGACGTGAATTTTGTCAATTAAAAATAAATACAACAACAAATTATCAAATATTAAAACCATTATAAAATACCTAAGCTAGAATCTAAGTCAAAATCATAAAATTCTCCAATCAAAATTATGGCTTGAACTTACAAAATAGAAAATAGAAAATACAAACCTCCAAGCAATTGAAGCCCAAGAGCAAACAAAAGATACAAATCAGCCGATTCCTAGTGAGAAAGAAGGTGAAAAGACGAACAATTTCCATGGAGAAATGCCAAGCATGAAGAATAAGATAACACGTGTGTGTGATGCGTGTATGTGGCTGAAACATGAAATGTAAAATGTCCAAGATACCCTCAAAGAAAATTAAAAGTCTTAAAGGCCTAAGGCTGGCCAGTGGGCCGAGTCGGCCCAGTCCCAGCCCGGTCCTGCCCCGAACCCGCGTATTTAAAAAAAAATAAAAATAATCGGTAGCGGGACTCGAACCGGGATGGGACAATGTCTCGTCCCGACCCGTCCTGAGCCCGCCCCAGGCCCGCCAATCCCGACCCTATCCCGAGCCCGTCCCGAGCCCGCCCCGATCCCGCTCTTAAGTCCCCCCACTTTGCAAAAATAACCGTTGCACCAACGACCATTTTAGATTTTGGCCGTTGTGCAACGGCCATTTTTGGCCTCCCCCTCCCCAACCCCCCTACCCCTTAATATTTATTTTTAACCCATAAGTTATTATATTTACACTTTAACCCAATTTTCCAACTATAAATAACTCATTTTCTCTTCATCTTTCTCACAAATCTTCCTACAATCTCTCAATCTATCTCTCTACAAGTCTACATTGTGTACTAAATATTCAATTTTATTTATTCATTTGGGAATTGGGAGTGAAGTTGGCAACTAGGTTGAGGATCTTCCATCGAGCAAAGTTTCAATTTTCAACCTCTCGATTACACGTCGACGTTACGTCGGCGTTTGGTACATTCGTTCCTTCATTAAATTATTATTGTCTGTTTATTTTATTTAGCGCACTTAATTTTATTGTCTTTAATTATTTATTATCATAATTAAAATGGAAGGATTAAAAGGTATGTTTAAGGGTAAGGGTAAGGGTGCTTCTTCTAGTAGGGGCAACCAGGGCAAGGGTACTTCTTCTAGTCATCTTATTCCTACACATGATGATTTTGTTGATACTCAACATTTTCCTACAATACCATTAGATTTAGACCAGGAGCTATTTTCTGGAACTCAAGAAGACTTTACTTTAGACGATGATCTAGATGATATACCCACTAATGTTGATGACAACACACCCACTAGTGCGCCTTCAACTGAAATACCTCTTATTCCCCCTAGTATGAGACGAGGTCCAGCAAAACGACCATTAAAATCAGATGCATGGACATTTTTTGATAGGGACGTAGAGAATCAAGTAGTCATATGTAAAATTTGTAAAAATGTTTTAAAATTTAAAACTGGAAAAGGTCACGGTCGGACGGGGGGTTTAATTAGACACGTAGTAAGTGCTCATCCAGCTAGGTATGCCTAATACCAGGCTTTAAAACCGGGTGCGCAAACGCCCGCTCCATCGGGACAAGGTTCACATACTTATACTGTCCCGGACCAAGTACAGGGTCAAATTAACCCTATGACTGGGGGAATTGTAGGCCCTAAATACAATAAACATAGAGATAGGGAACCAATATCAAAATTAGTTGCTGTGGACGGTTTGCCGTTTTCATTTCCTTCATCTCCCGGTTTTATTCATTACATTAGAGATATATATAATCCTGCTTTTAACGGTTTTTCTAGATCAATTGTTAAGAGAGATGTATTTAAATTCGCACATGAATATCAACAATATTTACGTTATTCATTATATCATTTTAATGGCAAAGTATCTATCACGTCTGATATATGTCGTAGTACTAACGGCCATGATTATTTAACGGTAACTTGTCATTGGATAGATTATAAATGGTCTATGCAAAAACATATCTTAGCGTATAGATATATAGATGATAGGCACACTGGTACTTTTATTGCAGAAAATATTTATCAAGTGTGCCATTATTACGGAATAACTGATAAAATTATGACTATTACATTAGATAACGCTTCTTCTAACAATTATGCTATTACAATTTTAAAAAATAGTTTAACTCCATCTTTTCCAGATCATTTTCATATAAAATGCGCGTGCCATATATATAACTTAATTGTAAAGGATGGTCTATCACTTTTTGAAGACATTCTTAGTAAAATATAATTTGCTATAAACTTTATTTTTAAAAGTAATAGAGTACAACGAAGAAAAGAATTTAAAAAAATTTGTCACGATTGTGGACTACCTTATAGAAAAATTCCAGAATAGAAAACCTATAACTTTATTTTTTAACTCTCATAATCAAAATCCAGCTGATATGGTTGTAGATAGTGATTGGGTAAAAATTTCCGAACTTATTGTATTTTTAGAGAAATATTTTCAAGCAACAAAAGAATTTTCCGGTATATATTATCCTACTATTTCAACTATGTTGTTTTATATAACTCTAATATTTTTATTACTTAGTGAATATATGAAAAAACCAGCTTATATTGTAGCTATTAAAAAATGTTTATCAAAATAAAAAAATATTTTGTTCCTATTCTCACTATTTATATTATTGGTGTTGTATTAAATCCGACTATTAAAATAGACGGTACTAAATCACTTATTGAAACTATTTACGATTGTATAGAAGTACTACCACCTCCAAGTCCAAAAAATCCAAATCACTCACCACCTATTGAACAAACTAAAGAAGAAGTGTTGTCTAGCGTAGAAGACCAATGCAAAAAAATATATAGGTTTTACCAACAAAAAAGTGCTAGTAACCTACTGGCTTCCATACCATCTTCTTCATCTTCAACACAACCTCACAAAAGACATGTTGTTTCTGCGGCTAGTATTGAAAGCCTCAGAAATAGAATGTGCGGTCGTACCGCTACTAACCAAATTAGCGAGTTTGATATTTTTCTTTTGCAGGGTTCTGTACCGTACCAAGAAGTTATCAATGAAGATGGACATGAAGACTTGCTGAAATACTGGAGGGAGAATGAGAAGACCTTTTCGACACTTTCAATGATGGCCCGAGATGTTTTGAACATTCAAGTGTCATCAACTGCATCTGAAAGCACTTTTTCTGCCGGCAGATATCAAATAGGAGACCACATACACTCATTAGCCGGAGACATCTTGGAAAATGCAGTATTATTCATAGATTGGATATGAGCGGAGTGGAGAAGGTGCGGTCAACCGGAGATCAACGAAGAAGAAGACGAAAACTACAACGGAATCTTATCTGAAGGTGGTGGAAGCGACGTGGATCAATTTGACCAACAAATACCAATTTCAACCGTAGAACAGGTTTTTTTAAGAATGCAATTTTTTTAGATGCAATTTTATTATGTAATTTGCAACTTTTGGACAACACCACAAAGTTGCAATTTCGACAATTGTATTTGTATTACAAAAAAATTATATGTCTATTAAATAATATAAGAGGCACAAAAACAGCATTGGGATATTTTTATTACCCTATCTTATCTTATTTAATAACTTTAATTATTGAGTTTTTTTTATACATATGTTATTAAAAAAAAAGCCGCCGGAACCCGATACCGATCCCGATCCCGACCCGATCCCGCCCCGACCCGATTCCAACGGGATCGGGACGGGACTTGAGGAAGTCCCGCCAAACGCGATCCCGCCAGACCCCGACAGATCCGACCTCGCCCCCTTCGCCCGTCCCGCCCCGACCCCGCCCCCTTCGCCCGTCCCACCCCGACCCCGCCAAACTCGGCCCGCCTGACCCAAGACCGGCCCACTGGCCACCTAGTTAAAGCTAACACATCGATCCCATAAACTTAACCCACATTTCTATATAGTAGAAAAAATATTCGTTGTCTTGTTTCAGTTTTCAGGATTGTTTTTATTAGTGGTCGATTTATGATCATAAGCATATTAGATCTACGTTTTCCAGAGTAATAATTACAGTATTAGAAACTAGGCATAATACATAAATGTCTTTAAATTTGGTTTCAACGGATAAGTATGTCCTCCAACTTTGGATTTTTGGAAATTTGCCTTTGGCGAGAGTTGCGTCCGACCAACTTTAACGGCTTAAACACTAGTGTTCCGCATGTTGGAGAATCTGGTTCTTCACACGTGCATAATCTACTAAGTAAGTAGATAACCGTAGGGCCAAGGATCGTCAAATTTCATTGAGAAATGAAAGAGATATTGGTTCACGAAGTGAGGTGTTTGAAGCATGGAAAAGTGTGGTATTGAGATCAATTCTCTCTCATCGGTGGAGGAAGAAAGAATTATTTTGTTTATAAGTCTCAAGGGAAGAGAAGAAAATCTGTCGGCTTGTCAAATCTCTGTAAGGGGTGAAACAAGCCCCGAAGCAATGGCACAAAAAAATTGATAGTACTCTACTATCGAAGGGTTTCGCCATTAATGAATGTGATAAATGTGTCTACACGAAAGGTAACTCTGACTCATTCGTCATGATATGCCTATACGTAGATGACATGCTGATCACATGAAGCAGTCCTAGGATAATCCTAGAGACTAAGAACATGTTGAAATAATGCTTCGACATGAAGGATATGGGTATCACAGATGTCATCTTAGGGATAAAAGTCTCTAAAACGTCTGACGGACTGGTCTTATCTCAGTCTCACTACATCGAGGATGTTTTGAGAAAGTTCGAAATGTTAGACAGTTTACCGATAAAGTCACCAATGGATACAAATCAAAAGCTTGATAAAAATCTTGGTGCACTCGTATACCAGGTGTTGACACCCAATTTTGTCCCGTCTTTTTTAATTTATTTGCAATTTTAAATATTTTTAACACCTCAAAAACAATTTTTAATCTATATACATACATGTGTATATATATATTATTATTCTCTTATTATTATTATTATTTGCATTTTTTACTATCATTTGCAACTTTATCATAATCATAAGTTTTATCCAAAAATTCTATGTTATTTTATTCTCAATTGCATCGCATTTCCATTTTTTTATTTAAGCATTAAACATTTCACAAATATTATATTTTTATTATTATCACATCGTTATGTTATTTTAAATAATTCACATCTTTTACAAAAAATATTTTTTATGTTAGACCCCTTTTATATTTTTAAACCCATAACCCATTTTATTTTCCAACCCAAAATAATTTCTACCCAAAATATTCTATCCAACAACCAAAGTCCATCTCCAAATTAACCCCTATTTTTCGGCCCAACTTACCAAGCCTAAATCAAAATAAAATCACAACCGGACTAGCCCAATCCCCAACTCCTATATTCTCTCCCATATCCATTTCACCCCTAAAAAATAACAACCCAAACCTACCGAAGCCCATACCCACTCGGCCCACACCTTTTAACTCCCAATACCCTTATTTCCTTTACCCCCTCAAAACCCAACACCCAATTAATTCCCAAATCCTTATTCCCGAAACCCATCACCCAAAACCCCACCAACCGAAGCCCAACGCTCGCCCCAGGCCCAATCGGCCGACCCGTCGGCCCAAACCCATTCCCCTTACCCTTTAAACCCAACCCCCTTACCCCATTTCACAAAAAAAAACCTACACCAAAAATCAAACCCTACCCCCATAAACCGGCGCCGCACCTCTACGCCCCTACCCCACGTTGCCGCACCCCTACCCCCGTCACTTCGCCACTGCCACCAACCCTTCAACCCATACCCCCAAAATCCGCAACACACGCCCCAAAAATCAAATTTTGTACCCCCTTTATTTTGAAATTTGAATTCATTTTTAGGGGGGGTATGAGGGGGTTGAACGTTGAGTTTGAGACCTATAAAAAACCCCCTTTTGCATCTGTTTGGGAAGGGCCTTTTTTTGGATAAAAATGTTCTTTTTGAGGGGATTTAAGTCGATTTTTGAGTTTGAAATTTAGGTTTAAGTTTTGGTTGTATTGTATTTGTTTGTATTGTTCTTCACTAAAAAACATCCAAAATCTTATAGGAACATTTCTTTGTTCTTGCATGTGTTCTTCAATTTAAGGATTCCGAAAAAAATAGGTCGAAATTATTGTTTTTTTTTTGTGTTGAAGAATCTGGAATTTTTGCTATTTTCCCACTGTTTTTCGGGTTCACTGCCGAGTCGGGTCGGGTCACTGCTGAGTCGGGTCGGGTCAAACATCCGAAAATCATAAAACAGAGTCCTATTTCCAGAAAAATCAGAATTCAAAAAAATCTACAACAAAAATTAGAATTCTAACATTTCCGGGCGGATTCGACGATTCAAAACAACGCCTCGGTTCGCTACCCGGAAAAGGTTAGATTTGTTCCAATTCTTCTATATTTCTTTAAGCTTATTTGATTGTATGTTTATGTTTGATTTGGTATGATATTTTGCTAAGTAATGTAGCCTTGATTAATTAATATGGTAATGCGACGTTTTGCTTATAATTGTATATATGTCGTTGGGATATTTCTGATTTGGAGTAGATATGTGATAGATGATATTGCCTCGATGTTTTGGTTAACTAATTATTATCATTAGCTTTTGTAAGGTATCTTGGGTTCATTATTAAATACAATACGGATGATGTAAGATTAATACGTGTTTGGAAGGGCTATGGCTTGATTAAATACTCTTAGGACACTTAGCGGATTGTTGATATTCAATTATTGTACGTTGTGTAAGTTGTTAGTTTGGTGGCTGCCTAATTAATAAAAAAAACGAGCATACTTTAATTGATTTAAATGACGATATTTACATGTTATATTCTAGATTAGTATGTGCAATTTTAAAAGGAGTATATTATCCATGTTTAATATAATAGTATGTGCGTTTGGTTTAAGTTTATGAATGTCATGTTTTCTTTAAGATTAAGATGAGTTCAACGGAATTTATCATGTATGTTTACATAATTTATACATTGGTCTTCCTTGCCTCTTTTATTTTTGTTTAAATTTAGAGCCGGTTGTGTTAGCATATATTCTTTCTTCGGCTACTTTAATGTGCCAAATCAAAAAAAATGTCTTAAGGATATGTAAAATATATGGCCATGAGTATTCATTCCTATGTATATTTAATGTTGTATATTTCTTGTATATATATATATTAGGAATATACATGTGTTTATATTTTCGTTCCATCTACTAATCCTTTTCTTTTCTTTTATTTGCATGAAATGCATCGGGAGTAATGAAGAGTCTCGTTATGAGACTCATCATGACTTCGTCCAAAATGAAGAACCACATCTGTGTTCATTGCATTCCCCGCTCTCGGAACTTCAAAACAAATAGGGTGCCGATGATATCGTCATCCGTCCTAGCCACTACTTCTATTTATTGTCTAATTTTGTCTTTCATTATTATTTGGGTTGTAATAATTATTTAATTATGTACTGTCATTAGAATGCTTAGAATAATTAGGCCGCGAATAGATGAATGAATAGGATAGTCTAATTGCCGTTAGTTTATTTCTTAGGCTCGTTTGAATTGGAAGCCAACCGCTAGCTTTGTTTGCTTAGGGTCGTCTTGTATGTTCAAATTTAGTCGCTAGTTACTTTATTTTTTTTAGGCTCGTTATGCATGCTTTTTACCTCTTTCAAAAAAAAAAAAGATAAGGTTTGCATTTTATCCGATTTGCAATCTTGAAAGGTCTTTCATAAAATTTTGCTTTTTTTATTATTCACTTGCCAAACATGTATTTTTCTAAATAAATAAACTTTATATCTAATTGTGATGAATAGTGAAATGCATACTTTTCTCAACTCTACATATATATATTATAAATAATGCTTTACAAATTGTATGTTTTCCTACATACACTTTATAAGTTATGTCATGCAAATACACCTTTTTTACAAACTAACTCTTAACATAGCCATGCAATTTGGTAAAAATACATCCTTTTAAATCAAATTATTTGCCATATCCTTTCCTTAAACTTCATACCTTTTAAACATGCATCTTTTAGTATAATAATTAACCTGAGTTTGACCGGATAACCGCAAGTTAGTGGATCTTAAAGGATGCCTAACCCCTTCCCTTTAGGATAATAAAGAACCCTTACCTAGAATCTCACTAGTTTCGCAGACCTTAAAATTGGAGTTATTTTACAGCATTTAGTTTAATATTTAGGTGTCCTAATTCACCGTAAAAAATAATTAGGTGGCGACTCATCAACCCTTTTACCCAGGAATCACCAATACGTCTGTGCTCCGCTTTGACCCAAGCAGGTCAAAATCCGGACGCGACAGCGATATGCACAGGTGATTGGTAGTGTGATGTATATAACAAACTGCACCCGACCTGATATTTCTTATGCAGTCAATAAGTTGGCTAGGTTTACCCGTAATCCGAGTGATGATCACTGGAAGGCGTTGAATCAGGTATTATAATACCTGAAATATACGTTAACTTTCGGGTTACATTATTCGAGATATCCAGCTGTACTAGAGGGGTACAGTGATGCAAACTAGATATCTGATATAGAGAACACCAAGTCCACCAGTGGGTATGTATTTACAGTTGGTGGTGGGGCTGTGTCTTGGAAATCCTCTTAGCAAACTTGCATCGCCCGATCCACAATGGAATTGGAGTTTATCGCTTTAAACAAAGCAGGAGAAGAAGTTGAGTGGCTTCATGACTTCTTAGAGGATGTTCTGTGTTGGAACAAACCCGTACCTTCGGTAATGATCCACTGCGACAGCCAGTCGGCTCTAGGAAGGGCACGGAATGTTATGTACAATGGCAAGTCTCGTCATATTTGACGGAGGCATAAAACCGTTAGGCAACTGATCACCATGGGTATAATATCCATTGATTACATTAAGTCAAAGGATAATATAGCAGACCCGTTGACAAAGCAGTAATTTGGTTCAATGGGAAAACTAAGCTGTAAAGGTTCAGTTGATCGCTTCAGAGGAAGCATGAGCACTTCGAATAGTGATTTCTGTAAAGAAATGCCAAATCCAAAGCCGTTACCGCGATAGACATTAAGTGTTATCTGCAGTATGGGTAAAGGTTAAGTTTTCAAAACCTTTAATGATCCTCAACAGTTGAGGTTAGGTTTGGAGAAACTTTTAATGGTTCCTAACACTTGTGAAGTGGGGTATAGCAGGATACCTTGTAGGAGACCACCTATTTAAGTGCGAGGATGGGCCGCCTCAAATGAACGCACTTAAGAATCCAAGAAGTTGTCTATGGCCACAACGGACAAAACATTACGAAAAAGAGAGTAAGGGAATTTGTTGTGTTGGTACTATTGACTTGGCTTACACTAAACACTGATGGTTCAAGACATTACGTTCACCGCGCAGTAAGTAAGTCTGATGGTATTTAACTATGAAAGGTTCAAAGCTGAAGTTACCTCTCCTTATGCAACATCGGTCCGCTGAAATATTGCTGGAAATGAAAATGCACCATGTGAGTGCGCCAAAATCTCTTTCAAGAGGGGATTGTTGGAAATTTGCCTTTGGCGGGAGTTGCGTCCGACCAACTTTAACGGCTTAAACACTAGTGTTCCGCATGTTAGAGAATCTGGTTTTTTACACGTGCATAATCTACTAAGTAAGTAGATAACCGTAGGGCCAAGGATCGTCAAATTTCATTGAGAAATGAAAGAGATATTGGTTCACGAAGTGAGGTGTTTGAAGCATGGAAAAGTGTGGTATTGAGATCAATTCTCCCTCATCGGTGGAGGAAGAAAGAATTGTTTTGTTTATAAGTCTCAAGGTTGGCTTGGGGTTTGGGATCCCAAGGGGTATCCCATCTGTTTAAAGGAGGGAGGACCTAGATGTGTTTCGGTTTGAGGAAAGCCCACACGCGCGCCGCGCCACCCGCCCGTCCCGTCCGGTCCGGGTTCACGGGTCGTGGGTTATGGGCTGTGCTTCTTCTAATATTATCTTTTTGGACCAGAGAACTTTGTCATATGTACAGTTTGGTCTCTAAAGTTTCATATGTACAGTTTAGTCCCTGAAGTTTCAGTATGTACAGTTTGGTCCCTGAAGTTTCAAGAAAGTCAGATTGGGCAGAGGAACAGAACGTCAACCAGCACTCAATTCAACTATTTATTTTTGCTGAATTACTCTTCCTAAATGCCATATGTTGCACATCTAATTCACTATTTATTTTGGTGAATTACTACCTCCATAATTGCCATTACTTGGCCAGTAATGACACTTATGTGGGCAGTTCATGAGCCTCTCCTTCAACTATATAAAGGACCCTTTGTCACCATTGTTGAGCTACACTTAACACAAATAGCATCATTTCATTACTCAAAAATTTTCACGGTAGCACTTGAGTTTCCTTTGCTCATTTGTTCATTTGCTGTTTTATCTTGGGAGACAATTGTCCAGGACGTAGAAAGGATACATACGGGGCAATATTGTCTTAAAGAAAGAGTGCAAACACCCGACTCAGCATACCAAAAACTGTTCCAGTTTGTTCTTTAAGTTCGTTGTAATTTCAGTTATTGTTCAATTGTAATTTCAGTTCTTGTAATACTTAGCAGTTACTTGTAATATCTGTTTCCTGCATCTTTGTAACCATCATGGATGTGCATAAGTAGGCACCTCTATTTACATAAAGTTGAACACGTAAATAAAAATGATGATGTGACACTAACATGATACATAAATTTTGGAGGTGTCTAGATGATCATTTTATAAGTTGGAGTATTCAACTGACAAAGTGGAGATAAGTTGAGGTGCCTACTGTGCACACCCAAAATTTTTGAGCAAACATCCCAAAGTTTAAGAGCATACTTGCCAAGTTTGAGAGTATGTTTATGTATTATGCCTAGAAACTACTATATGACAAACACTAAGACAAGTACAATAAAAAATATTTCAAAGTATATATTTTGATATGGTAATTCACAGAAAGGTCCTAAACTTTTCCACTGAAAAAGAGAGAAATGAGATTTAAAAAAAGAGAGAAAAAAAGAAAAGAGTGAAATAATTTTGCCTGAATGGCTTAAAACACAATCCTCCTTATTACTCCGCTTTGACAGACTTAACTACCAATGGATATTACATTAATGTGGTTTAATACTCAATTTGACACTTGTATTTTTGCCGTTAATTGTGTACGATCCTTACATTTTTTTCTGTACACATTGGTTTAAGAGCAAGTCATGCTCGTGGCACTTGGGAAAAAATTGAAAATCCCTTATGTTCGGAGGTAGCTTCAAAATGATAACTTAAACCGACTCTTAAACAGTTTGTCCTTTAAATAATTTTTCAAAAATGAACACTTTAGATTTCCATCAAGTATTTTAAAAATCCTGGTTGCTGGACTTATTAATAGGAACTGTAAAAAAGAAGAAGAGGAATTTAACATAAACTCACATTTGATTATGCAGTTTTCAACTATTTTTGTTATTTCTAGAGTCTGGTGGAGTTTTATGAGATTTAGTTTTTTCTATTCTTGAAATCCTCCGGGGCTTCACATCGAACGAGTTAAATAAGACTTTAAAATAGACGTGACTAATACAATAAGTAGACAAATAGCGCCCCGTGTAGATGGTTGTTTTCTTTTCGAAAGCATGAACACATAATCACGATTTCCCATTTTTTATGTCTGGTGCTGAGAATTTTATGATTTGACGGGATTTTCATGGTGTTTCTGGTTAATTTTTTTCATGGTTCCCATAAAATCTAATACCTAAAATTTGCTAAGTATTTGACGGGGATTAAAAGTATTCGCTTTTGACAAATTTAGAGAATCAAAACTGCTAAAAATATATTTAAAGGACCATTTAAAACTCATATATGATCAACAGAAGAAGTCAAAACTGAAAGTATGTATGTCCTAGAGACAATCATTATTAGGGACAAATGTACTTGAACACATTCATATTATTAATAAGATTAATATTTATGGCAGTTGCAATTATTGAATTATTATTTGATTGTTTGTAATTATTCATTAATATGCATCCCTTGAGCTTACGTTGTCATTAATAGAGTGAGATATTGATGATAGAGCGTAACTCTAAAATAGTCTCGACTAATGATCATCGAGAATGGGATATCGATGATATGTTATAAGTCGACATGTGGTCTGCGTCACATTCTTAGAAAATGTAGTATATCTCACCTGCTACTAGAAATGATTACTAGTGATGGACACATGGATACTTTTGGAAAGTATTGGTATACCCTGCTGATAAACTATTTATTATATATGTCTAAAGTGTTATCAGTGTGTGGGAGATGAAGGTCCTTTGACATGAGGTCAATACGCACCTTGTTTACAGAGTAATGTACTTTGCCCTGTCCTAAACTTAAACTCCTTATAGGATAAGATACGATTTGTGTTGGGTGCATTGTAATGTAAATTAAGGTGGTAGTTGAGCCAAGAATAGGATTCATTCCTCGATTGGATATTCGAGAGAACACTCAACTTCTCAGTGATATTAGGTCGACCAAGTCATTGGCCAATGCAAGAGGCATATTCAGAATAAGGTCTAGTTGTCGACTAATATAGATGAGATAAAGTGATCAAGCCATTTGGATAGACACATGGCAAATCCTAAGCTTGATCGAGTGTTTCACGAATGAAAGAAATTTATCATCTCACATAAAGGTTATGTTTGTTGGATTCATGTAAACGTACTTCACATATTGAGTTCATCATACGGCGCAGTCTAGGAGTTCCGTATGGACCTTAATTGGATTAGTGTCAATATGTGAAGGCCTATAGGGTCACACTATGTCGATTGTCTTTTCAGTCTAAGGGTGTATTGAGAAAGTATTAAATATTCGATTTGGAATCGAGATATTTAAATTAATAATAACTATGGGATAATTTCTATTAGATGGAAAGTATTTAATTAAATCAAAATTGGATTTTGGATTTAATGTGCTGAATATATATATTAAATGAAAACGGGAAATAGAATTTCACGTAAGGCGTCACGGCGCCAACCCGGCAGTGGGCCCAGTCAAACTGGCCCACTGCACCTCGGTTTTTGGGTCAAGCTTAGTGCCCAACCCTAATCTGATTTGTGACCTAATCCTCCCTATATAAACAACATTAAACCCCATAAGTTAAACACATCAATTCTATAAACTAAATTCTAGAATTAGAGTCTAGTATGAAACTCTCTCAAACCACTACCAAGATTTCCTGGCTTTCTTGATAGAGGAATACACCATAGCATAGTGCTTACAGTCGAAAGGAGAGTCGCGTGTAATCTCTAAGTAAAGACTCTAGATAATACAACATGTAAGTGTTCATATTTTTTGTTACAAGTTTTGATTGTAATATAACCATACCATAAGAAATTGTTGGGGTAAGTAAGAACAAAATTTTAAAATTACGATGTGTCTTACTTATGTGTTTTGAACCTAACAAAATCCTATAGTGGTATCAGAGCCAAGTTGGTTCAATGGTTATATAACAATTGAATAACATATAAATGTTAAACATAAAATTGAATTAAAATAAGGCTTCTTGAAATCCTACATATCTTGATCGAATGTTAACCTTTTGATATCACCCTAAATTATCTCCTACGCTAACTCGAGGAAGTCATTCCGTTCTAACTCGAACTAAGACAAAAGTGCAGATATCCGACTCATTGCACGGTGCACGGCGAAGAACGAGTAAGAATGGATGATGGTTGATATGTTCGTTATTGATAATGGTGGGTGATGATAAAGGATCTATGATTTGATCCCTAAATTGGATTTAGGGCTCGAACGATTTTGAAAAATCAACACAAAAATATTTTGTCAGGACGTCGGCGCCACAACGCTTGCTAAGGTTTCAAGGCGGCGTCGCGACTCCATGGTGGAGCGACGCGGCCCTAATGCTTCATTTTTTTTAATTCCAAACTTTCTGGACATTAGGTGCCTCGGCTCCATGGTGGAGCGTCACGGCCCTAATGCAAGCCGAAAGTGTCTGCCTTGCAAGCACCGCAGTGCTAATGCATTGCAGAAGCAGAATTTTGGCTTCTACCTCACTGGCGTCACGGCTCTAATGATTAGCGTCACGGCCCCATCGGTCCGGGAAAAAAATTGTTCAAAATGTTTAACCCATGATTATTATTATACTGTATATTTGATAATTATACTGTTTATGTGCTAAATGATTATCATTTAAATTACTATAATAATTCCACAAATAACTATCTAGGTAGGTGACACCCAGTATGTGTTTAAACCGCTTAATATCATGTTTGGGCAGGCGGTACCCAATAAGTGTTTAATAGACTTTGCATGATAATTAAGATGTTATATTTGATATAGCATACTATAGTTGATCTTGGTTAAAACCCTGAATTAAAATGTTCCCTAAAATTTTAATACAAGTCTCATTTGAAATGAACACGGCGTCCGTTATAATTGATTGTAGTGCAAAATCCTTTTCGGCGAGATAAGTATTTATGCCACAGCATTTGCTCTAAGTCTACAAGGACTCAGACTCTTTCATAGATGCATGTTAAATATAGAAGTGGGAGACAAACCTTCATAAGTATTTACACCACATTGTTTGCTCTATAAGGCAAAACTCACTTAGATACATAATTGTAGTCGCATAACGGGGTTGACTTGCTAGGCTGTCTTGGCGCCACAGTGTCGGACAAGACGAAGGACGCAGATCGATTGTTTAGAACATTCGGTCAAACATGAGTTACAAATTATTTGTAATTGGTTTAGAGACCTATCAGGTTGTGTTGTTGAATTTATCAGCCACAGCAAACGTGGAGATAGCATGAACCTGGATCATGGCCCATTATGACCATATTTGATATGAGTCTGTATTCTTCCATGGGGTCGAAGAGTATGTTAAAATAGTGGGAGCTAATTAAACTAAAGGCTATGTTAATTAGTTAACGAATGTGTTCAACATAAATTATATTAGAGTTTAATTTCAAGTCTATTTATTTCTTCAGTCGTATAAAATGTCTAATCTATCACTGAAAATGCTAGTCGAGATAAACAAGTTGACTGGATCAAATTACCCTGACTGGTTAAGAAATCTGCGATTGGTGTTAAGACTAGAAAGAATTGAGTATGTGTTAGACACAGTGTTCCCCACAGTCTCTGCTGAAGATTCTACTAAGTATGCCCTGTTTGACAATGTGGCTTATTAGAAACATCTAGACGGTGCTACCTCGGAACAATGTGTAATGTTGTCCTCCATGACCTTGGAGTTACAGAGGCAACATGAAAACATGGGCCCCAACGAAATGTTAGAACACTTGAAGAGTCTCTCTGACTCACAGTCTCAGATAATGGAGTATGAACTATTGAGGGACCTTTTCAAGTGTAAGTTGAACGATGGGGGTCAAGTGTCAACACATGTTCTGAAGATGATTGGGTTAATATAAAGGTTGGCTTTGATTTGAACGAAGTTTCCTATAAATGTCTCTGTCAACCTAATCTTGAATTCACTTCCTGGTTCATTTGAGAATTTCATTGTGAACTTCAATATGAATGGGACCATGGCAAGTCTTCCAGAGCTTCACAACATGTTAAAGACCTTTGAATCATCTACCTCTAAAGGTAAAGTCGTGCTCATGGCGGGCTATTCTAGCAAGCTCAAACCCAAGGGTAAGAACATGCAAAAGAAGAAGGGTAAGACAGTTGTTGCACCTACAATTATGAAACCTAGAGGAGGTGCTCAGAAGAAAGCAAAGGTAGCTTCGGATGTGTGCCTCAACTGCAAGAAGAAGGGGTACTGGAAGAAGGACTGCAGAGCTCTAGGAGGAGGCAAAGCACTAGGTGCTCCTGGCTATACTGGACAAGGTATGTTTGTCAATGAAATAAACATGTCTATAAGTAACTCTCACTGCTGGGTATTAGATACCGCTTGTGGCTCACACATTTGTAATAATGTGCAGGGTCTAATTGACAGCAGAAAGGTTGGACCTTGGGAGGTAGACATGGGCGTTGGAAATGGAGCACGAGTGGATGTTGAACGCGTGAGAACTTATAGACTAGATTTACCTTCAGACTTTTGTTTAGAACTAATAACTGTTATTTTGTTCCCTCATTGACGATGAATATTATTTCTATCCCAGTATTAGACGTTGAGGGGTTTTTCTCATTTATTGCCAATGGCAGTTATGTACTGTCTTTTAATGGTTTTGTTTGTGGAAATGCTCCGCTTGTGGATTGTTTGTATGTTCTAAACTGTAGTTTGTATGTTCTAAAAGTGAGAAATATTACTTCGTGGGGTATCCAAAGGAAATTAAGGGATACTACTTCTATCTTCCTAGAGAACATAAGGTCATTGTTTTCAAGAAACGCAACTTTCCTTGAAGAATAATATGTCTACAAGGAACATAGCTGCACAGAGATAGAACTTGAAGAAATTCAAGAACCACAAGATAACACAGAAGTTGAACCCTTGTCGAATGACCTAAACAAGGATTCAGTGGGAGTATCTAGTGAAGATTGGGTACTTAGAGTACGTCACTCAGCTAGTGGGAGTGCTGTGAGAGATAGTGCAAAAATGCAAGACTCTCATACACAACCAATGGAAGATGATACAATGGTTGTACATCATTCCATTCAGGAAATACATGAAAATGACATTCCTGAAAGCTCTCAAGGTGATGGATTGTCCAGCACACAAAGATCTTCTCACAATCAGAATAATAAACTCCGTAGGACCACCAGGACTCATCGTCCGCCTGGAAAACTTAATCTCCTTGTTGAAACACACAATGAGATAAATATTGTTGATGACGATGAACCTAGCTCCTATAGTGAATCAATGTTAGACATTGATTCGCTAAGATGGCAAGAAGCCATGAAATCTGAGATGGACTCGATGTACATAAATCAAGTTTGAAACTTGGTTGATTTGCCAACAAGGGTTAGACCATAAGATGCAAATGGGTCTTCAAGGAGAAGATTGATGCATATGGCAAGGTACAGACTTATAAGGCAAAATTGGTGGCTAAAGGTTATAATCAACGGGCTGGGGTCGATTATGATAAAACCTTCTCACATGTTGCGAAAATTAAGTCCATTCGAATTTTTCTTGAAATAGCCGCATACTATGATTATGACATTTGGAAAATGGATGTTAAAATTGCTTTCCTCAATGGTAACCTAATTGAAGAGGTGTATATGATACAACCTGATGGTTCTACATCCAAGACTAAGCCCAAAGCAGTGTGCAAGCTACAGAAGTCCATTTATGGACTTAAGTAAGCCTCAAGGAGTTGGAATATTTGCTTTGACAAAGCAGTCAAATCATTTGACTTTGTTAGAAGAAAAGAAGATCCATGCGTTTATAGTAAGCACAAGGAATGGAGTATTGTCTTCATTGTTATATATGTAGATGACATATTAATAATGGAAGACAATAAGACTCTCATGCAATCAGTCAAGGAATGGTTATCCAGCACCTTCATGATGAAGGACTTGGGTGAAGCCTGTTACATTCTTGGAATTAGGATCTATAGAGATAGACCTAATAGATTGTTGGGGTTGTCACAATCCATATACATAAACAAAGTGCTAAGACGATTCTCTATGGAAAACTCCAAGAAGGGAAGTCTTCCTATGGGTCAAGGCATCAAATTATCAAAGAAGGATAGTCCTTCTACTATTGCAGAACTTGAACGCATGAAAAGAATCCCATATGCTTCAGCTATAGGATCTATCATGTATACCATGACCTGTACGAGGCTAGATGTGGCCTATGCACTTAGTATGACTTGTAAATTCCAGCAGAATCCTGGGAAAGAACACTGCAAAGCAGTTAAGAGTATTCTTAAGTATCTTAGATGAACTAAAGAATATTTCTTAGTCTATGGTGGACAAGATAAGCTAGTGTGTATTGGGTACACTGATGCTATCTTCCAGACAGATCTTGATGACTTCAAATCTCAATCTGGATATGCCTTCATTTTCAATGGAAGAATAGTGAGTTGGAAAAGTTCCAAGCAAGCTACAACTGTTGATTCGACAACTGAAGCCGAGTACATTGCTGGATCGGAAGCTGGTAAAGAAGTTGTCGCGATATCTGAGTTCCTAAAGGAACTAGGGGTTGTCCCAAGTGCCACTTGTCAAATAACGATTTATTGTGACAACACTGATGCGATTGCGCAAGCTAAGGAACCAAGATCAACAAACAGAAACAAGCATGTACCAAGGAAATACCACTTACTCAGGGAGATGGTGGAAACTGAAGAAATAAGATTAGACTATGTTCCCACAGATGATAATCTAGCTGACCCGTTTACTAAACCATTAAGTTTAGTTAAGCATAATGGTCATTTTAAAACATGGGTATTAGATACATCGGTGATTGGCTCTAGGCCAAGTGGGAGATTGAAAGTATGTATGTCCTAGAGACTATCATTATTAGGAACAAATGTACTTGAACACATTCGTATTATTAATAAGATCAATATTTATGGCAGTTGCAATTATTGAATCATTATTTGATTGTTTGTAATTATTCATTAATGTGCATCATTTGAGCTTACGTTGTCATTAATAGAGTGAGATATTGATGATAGAGCGTAACTCTAAAATAGCCTCGACTAATGATCATCGAGAATCGGATATCGATGATATGTTATAAGTCGACATATGGTCTACGTCACATTCTAAGAGAATGTAGTATATCTCACATGCTACTAGTAATGGTTAGTAGTGATGGACACATGAATACTTTTGGAAAGTATTGGTATACCCTGCTGATAAACTATTTATTATACATGTGTAAAGTGTTATCAGCGTGTGGGAGATGAAGGTCCTTTGACTTGAGGTCAATACACACCTTGTTTACAGAGTAATGTACTTTAACCATGTCTTAAGCTTAAACTTCTTATAGGATAAGATACAGCTTGTGTTGGGTGCATTATAATGTAAATTAAGGTGATAGTTGAGCCAATAATAGGATTCATTCCCTTGTTGGATATTCGAGAGAACACTCAACTTCTCAGTGATATTAGGTCGACCAAGTCATTGGCAAATGCAAGACATATTTAGAATATGATCTAGTTGTCGCCTAATATGGATGAGATAAAGTAATCAAGCCATTTGGATAGACACGTGGCAAATCCTAAGCTTGATCGTGTGTGTCGCGAATGAAAGGAATTTATCATCTCACATAAAAGTTATGTTTGCTGGATTCATGTAAACGTACTTCAGATATTGAGTTCGTCATACGGCGCAGTCTAGGAGTTCCATACGGACCTTAATTGGATTAGTGTCGATATGTGAAGGCCTATAGGGTCACATTATGTCGATTGTCTTTTCGGTCTAAGGGTGTATTGAGAAAATATTAAATATTCGATTTGGAATCGAGATATTTAAATTAATAATAACTGTGGGATAATTTCTATTAGATGGAAAGTATTTAATTAAATCAAAATTGGATTTTGGATATAATGTGCTGAATATCTATATTAAATGAAAACGGGAAACGAAATTTCACGTAAGGCGCCGCGGCGCCAACCCGGCAGTGGGCCAGTCAGACTAGCCCACTGCACCTCGGTTTTTGGGTCAGGCTTAGAGCCCAACCCTAATCTAATTTGTGACCTAATCCTCCCTATATAAATATCACTAAACCCCATAAGTTAAACACACCAATTCTATAAACTAAATTCTAGACTTAGAGTCTAGGACGAAACTCTCTCAAACCTCTGCCAAGATTTCCTGGCTTTCTTGATAGAGGAATACACCATAGCACAGTGCTTACAGTCGAAGGGAGAGTCGCGTATAATCTCTAAGTAAAGACTTTAGATAATACTGTCGCACCAGATTTTGACCTGCGGGCTTCGCGACGTGATGGCGTCGATTCCCTCTGGATTGGATAAAAATGCTTTGTTGAGGAGTCGCCACCTAATTATTCTAAGGTGAATTAGGGCACCTGAATACTAACTAAAAGCTGTAAAATAACTCCAATTTTGTGGTCTGCGAAACTAATGAGATTATAGGTAAGGATTCTCTATTATCCTAAAGGGAAGGGGTTAGGCATCCTTTAAGATCCGTTAACTTGCGGTTATCCGACCAAACTCAGGTTAATTATTATACTAAGAAAATGCATATTTAAAAATATAAAGTTAAAATGATGTTGCAAGTATTTAATGAAATGATGCATTTGTACAAGTATACATTTGTATGGCATTAATATACACGAAAAGCTGGAAAAAGTAAGCATTTGAATGAAAATTGATAAAAATATATGCAATGTAAATTTTTATGGGTGACGAGCCTAAAAATAGATAAACTAGCGATTTCCAATTTTAAAATTAACCGAGCCTAAGAATAAATGAACTAGCAATGGGTTTCCAGTTTCAGACTACCCTATTAATTAATTCTATGTTTGCCTATTCTAAATATTTCAATAATTTCACGAGTACAATAATATTACAATACAAAATGGAATAAAGCTGAATTAAAGAAAGTAAAAGACAACAACAAAAATAAGTAATCTCCGAGGGGTATTTGCCTTCTTTGACTTTATCTTTGCAAGCTGTCAAGAATAAACAGTTAGAAACAATTGAATATACATAACTTCGGATCCGTATCCAAAACAATAAATATTTTGATTACGGAGGGCTCAGACTTAAACTTTGAAAAGATCATTCCAATCACGGCGTGGCTGCAAACATATGACTCGGTGGTCATTTTAATTGCCTCGCCTACTAAACATGTTGATCTCTTGGGTGAAAAAGATTTAAATTTCATCATTGCCCAGAAGTTTTATTTTCCGTCTTTACAATTGTGGAGGCCTAAAAAATCGACGGATATTTTTTCATCGGCCAATGTAGTATCGTGTTCAAATCAGCAAAAAAAAAATGAAATCTAATGTAAACAAGAAGAAGAAAGTGTAAACAAAGAAGCGTAAAAATAATTTCCGAAAAAGACGCGGTGTTTAGTTTAAAACAGTTAAAACAGTAAAATATTTGTTGCCCAGATACTTAAAACAGTGCTGAAAACAGAGAAATGAAACGAAAGAAAAGCGTGGCCTCGAATTCAATTTCATCGGCCTAAATGCGATATTAATAAAACAATAAAAACAGTAAAACAGTAAGATATCCGTTGCCCGGATACTTAAACAGTGCTGAAAACAGAGAAATGAAACGAAAGAAAAGCGCGGCCTCGAATTCAATTTCATCGGCCTAAATGCAGTGTTTAATTAAAAAACAGTAAACAGTAAATATCCGTTGCACGGATGTTTAAAATAGTAAACAGAAAACAGAGAAACAAACAAAAAAAACGCGGCCTCAAATTTAATTTCATCGGCCTAAATGCGATATTAATAAAACAGTAAAACAGTAAAAAAACAGTAAGATATTCGTTGCCCGGATACTTAAAAACAGTGCTTAAAACAGAGGAACGAAACAAAAAAGTGCGGCCTCGAATTTAATTTCATCGGCCTAAATGCAATATTAGTTAAAACAGTAAAATAGCAAGATAGCTGTGTAACAGATGTTTAAAATGCCAAAAAAACAGCAGCAATTCGCAATTAAAACGTCCGATCCGAATTCTGAAATTTGACCCGACTCGGACACTGAACAGTGATCCGGCCCGGATCTCAGGTTGACCCGACCCGGATTCAAACATTTTTTTGATTTTCAGATAATAAACAACAAGATATTAAAACACGAAATCTGGAAATTTATTCGATCCGGGTCGACCCGACCCGGAACATTGACCCGACCCGAATCGGATACTTCAACCCGAATCAAATTCTTTCCAAATTTTCAGGTAACCAACAACATAATATAAACACACAAAAATTTGAAATTTAACCGAACCGGGTTGACCCGACACGGGTCAGTGACCCGACCCGAACCGGATGTTTTTCAACCCGAATCGATTTTCTTCCAAATTACAGATAGCCAACAACAAAATATAAATACACAAAAATCTGGAATTTGACTGAACCGGGTCAGTGACCCAACCCGAATCGGATGTTTTCCAACCCGAATTGATTTTTTTCCAAATTACAGATAACGAACAACAAAATATAAATACAATCTGAAAATTTATTCGAACCGGGTCGACCCTACCCGGAACGGATATTTCAACCTGAATCTATTTCTTTTCAAATTTTCAGATAACCACCAACAAAATATTAAAACACAAAATCTGAAAATTTATTCGAACCGGGTTGACCCGACCCGAAACAGTGACCCGACCCGGAACGGTTATTTCAACCCGAATCGATTTCTTTCCAAATTTTCATATAACCAACAGCAAAAAATATTAAAACACAAAATCTGAAAATTTATTCGAACTGGGTTGACCCGACCCAAAACAGTGACCCGACCCGAATCGGATATTTTCAACCCGAATCGATGTCTTTCCAAATTTTCAGATAACCAACAACACATATTAAAACGCAAAATCTGGGAATTCATTCAAACCGTGTCGACCCGACCCGGAACAGTGACCCGAATCAATTTCTTTCCAAATTTTTCAGGTAACCAACAACACAATATCAAGCATATAAAACAGGAAATCTTACCTAAATCGGGTTGACCCGACCCGAACCGACAGTGAACAAAAGGGGCAAAAATCCATGCAAAATCCGACCTAGATTCCGACCAAGAACTTCCTCTTTTCAAACAAAAATCCACACAAATCGACCCCCAAAACAGTGAACAAAAGGGGGTATTTTATGGATGGGTTTCTGATTTATTGGGGATAGGGTATGGGGTTGACGGGTTGGTTGGTGGTGTTGGCGACGGTGTCGGCGTTGTGGTGAGTTGATCGGCGATGTGGCGGCAGTGGTGAGTTGGTCGGCGACGTGAGGTCGCGGGTATGGAGCTGGTTGGTGTCGGTGACGGTGTCGGCGTCTTGGTGGTGATGTGGGTGTAGGTTGTCGGGCGTGGGTGGGGTGGGGGGGCGGGGGGTGTGGGGTGTTGGCGAGGTGACCGACGAGGTGGGGTCGCCGGTGTGGGGGTGCGGGGGTGTGTGCGGCTGATGGAGAGAGAGAAAGAGTGAGATGATGGAATGAAAATATTTTGTTATAGGGTTTTGGTTTAAAGGGGAAATAAAGGGAAAGGGAATTGGGTATTGGGTCGATCCGGTGGGCTTGCGGTTTTTGGGCTGGCCGAATTGGGCCACGGGTAGGGGATAAGTGGGGTGATTAGTTGGGCCTTGGATAGGGTCCGAAAATGGGTTGTTTTTATTGTAATGGGTTGAGTAGAAATTGTTTTGGGGGAAATGAAGTGGGTTATGGGTTTAAAATATAAAAAGGAGGTTTTATTATATAAAAAGAAAGCTTTGCAAAATTTATAAATTATAAAGATGATAATATGATAAAATATAATATTTGTGAAATGCTTGATGCTTAAATAAAAAATAAAAATGCAATGCCGTTTTGCGAAAATAAAATAACATATAATATTAGAGTAAAAGTATGATTGTGATATTAAAATGCAAATGACAAATAAAAAATGTAAATAATAATAATAATAATAATGATATATATACATATATATGTCTATATTTTAAAATTGTCTTAAAGTGTCAAAAATATTAAAAATTGCAAATAAAATCCAAAAAGATGGGACAAAATTGAGTGTCAGTGCTTAGTGCTTACAGTCGAAGGGAGAGTCGCGTATAATCTCTAAGTAAAGACTCTAGATAATACAACCGGTAAGTGTTCATGTTTTATGTTATAGGTTTTGATTGTAATATAACCATACCATAAGAAATTGTTGGGATAAGTAAGAACAAAATTTTAAACTTACGATGTGTCTTACTTATGTGTTTTTGAACCCAACAAAATCCTATAAAAACTCGGGACTAATGACGTTTAGCTTAATTTTCAATAAGGATACAGATGTTTAGGTGAATTCATTTATCAAAATCAGAAAGATGTACAGCCACAAAAGTTATTTTAATTCATTCCTTTTATTTAAATCTTTTACTTTAATTTCTTTCTGGTTTTCTAGTGTCATAAATTCCTAGAAATAAACTTCTTGGAAAAGTTGAGTAGTCTATACTTTATAGTTGCATAATCGGTTGTGGAGCATCATCAATTGGCTCCACTTGTCGATCAAAGGAGGACTTTCGCTTGTAGGATATTGTTAGCATTGACGTTGTAAATAGTTTAACCTGTATTTAGAGTAGTAATTACCACAGCTAAATAAAGGGGTCCAAACTAAGAGTGGCTAATGGGCCGGGCTCGGGTCTGGCGGGCCGGGTCTGGCGGGGTCGGGGTCGGGGCGGGACGGGAGAAGGGGTCGGGGTCGGGGTCGGCGGGTTCTGGCGGGTCAGTCCGCGGGATCGAGCAAGCCCCGTCCCGATCCCGATCTCGTCGTGATCGGCCTGGGAAGTGGTACGGCGGGTTTTCCTTTTTTTTTTTTTTAAATAACATATGTATAAAAAAAACTCAATAAACAAAACAAGATAGTGTAATAAAAACATCCCAAGGTTATTTTTGTGCCTCTTATATTATTTAATAGACATATGATTTTTTTGTAATACAAATACAATTGTCTAAAATCTAAATTGCAACTTTGTGGTGTTGTCCAAAAGTTGCAAATTACATAATAAAATTACAATTAAAAAAATTACATTCTCAAAAAAACCTGTTCTAATTGCTTGATGATTTCATGTGGTTCTTCGGTTGGAATTGGTATTTGTTGGTCAAATTGATCCACGTCGCTTCCACTACCTTCGGTTAAGATTTCGTTGTAGTTTTCATCATCTTCTTCGTTGATCTCCGGTTGACCGCACCTTCTCCGCTCCGCTCGTATCCAATCTCTCAATAATACTGCAATTTCCAAGCTGTCCCCCGCTAATGAGTGTCTGTGGTCTCCTATTTGATATCTGCCTGCAGAAAAAGCGCTTTCAGACGCAGTTGACGACGCTTGAATGTTCAAAACATCTCGAGCCATCAATGAAAGTGTCGGAAAGGTCTTCTCATTCCCCCTCCAGTATTTCAACAAGTCTTCATGTCCATCTTCATTGATAACTTCTTGATACGGTACAGAACCCTGCAAAACAAAAATATCCAACTCGCTAATTTGGTTAGTAGTAGAGGTACGGCCGCACATTCTATTTCTGAGGCTTTCAATACTAGCCGCAGAAACAGCATGTCTTTTGTGAGGTTGTGTTGAAGATGAAGAAGATGGTATGGAAGCCGGTAAGTTACTAGCATTTTCTTGTTGATAAAATCTATATATATTTTTGCATTGGTGTTCTACGCTAGACAACACTTCTTCTTTAGTTTGTTCAATAGATGGTGGGTGATTTAGATTTTTGGGACTTGGAGGTGGTAGTACTTCTATACAATCGTAAATAGTTTCAATTAGTGATTTAGTACCGTTTATTTTAATAGTAGGATTTAATACAAAACCAATAATATAAATAGAGGGAATAGGAATAAAATATTTTTTTATTTTGAGAAACATTTTTTTAATAGCTGCCTTATAAGCTGGTTTTTCCATATATTCACTAAGTAATAAAAATATTAGAGTTATATAAAATAACATAGTTGAAATAGTAGGATAATATATACCGGAAAATTCTTTTGTTGCTTGAAAAAAATTCTCTAAAAATACAATAAGTTCGGAAATTTTTTCCCAATCACTATCTAAAATCATATCAGCTGGCTTTTTATTATGAGAGTTAAAAAATAAAGTTATAGGTAATTTATAGTCATAAGCAACAAGTAGTTGCTCGTATAAAGAATTCCACCTAGTGGATACTTCTTGTGGAATTTTTCTATAAGGTAGTCCACAATCGTGACAATTTTTTTTATATTCTTTTCTACGTTGTACTTTATTACTTTTAAAAATAAAGTTTATAGCAAATTGTATTTTACTAAGAATGTCTTCAAAAAGTGATAGACCATCATTTACAATTAAGTTATATATATGGCACACGCATTTTATATGAAAATGGTCTGGAAAAGATGGAGTTAAACTATTTTTTAAAATTGTAATTGCGTAATTGTTATTAGAAGCGTTATCTAATGTAATAGTCATAATTTTATCGGTAATTCCGTAATAATCGCACACTTGATAAATATTTTCTGCAATAAAAGTACCAGTGTGCCTATCATCTATATATCGATACGCTAAAATACGTTTTTGCATAGACCATTTATAATCTATCCAATGACAAGTTACAGTTAAATAATCATGGCCGTTAGTACTACGACCTATATCAGACGTGATAGATACTTTGCCATTAAAATGATATAATGAAAAACGTAAATATTGTTGATATTCATGCGCGAATTTAAATACATATCTCTTAACAGTTGATCTAGGAAAACCGTTAAAAGCAGGATTATATATATCTCTAACGTAATGAATAAAACCGGGAGATGAAGGAAATGAAAAAGGCAAACCCTCCACAGCAACTAATTTTGATATTGCTTCCCTATCTCTATGTTTATTGTATTTAGAGCCTACAATTCCCCCCGTCATAGGGTTAATTTGACCTCAGACTTGGTTCGGGACGATGTCGTATGTGAACCTTGTCCCGATGGAGCGGCCGTATGCGCACCCGGTTTTGAAGCCTGGTATTGGGCATACCTAGCTGGATGAGCACTTACTACGTGTCTAATTAAACCCCCCGTCCCACCGTGACCTTTTCCAATTTTAAATTTTAAAACATTTTTACAAATTTTACATATGGCTACTTGATTCTCTACGTCCCTATCAAAAAATGTCCATGCATCTGATTTTAATGGTCGTTTTGCTGGACCTCGTCTCATACTAGGGGGAATAGGAGGTATTTCAGTTGAAGGTGCACTAGTGGGTGTGTTGTCATCAACATTAGTGGGTATATCATCTAGATCATCGTCTAAATTAAAGTCTTCTTGAGTTCCAGAAAATAGCTCCTGGTCTAAATCTAATGGTATTGTAGGAAAATGTTGAGTATCAACAAAATCATCTTGTGTAGGAATAAGATGACTAGAAGAAGTACCCTTGCCCTGGTTGCCCCTACTAGAAGAAGCACCCTTACCCTTACCCTTAAACATACATTTTAATCATTACATTTTAATTATGATAATAAATAATTAAAGACAATAAAATTAAGTGCGCTAAATAAAATAAACAGACAATAATAATTTAATGAATGAACGAATGTACCAAACAACGACGTAACGTCGACGTGTAATCGAGAGGTTGAAAATTGAAACTTTGCTCGATGGAAGATCCTCAAGCTAGTTGCCAACTTCACTCCCAATTCCCAAATGAATAAATAAAATTGAATATTTAGCAAACAATGTAGACTTGTAGAGAGATATATTTAGAAATTAGAGAGATTGTAGGAAGATTTGTGAGAAAGATGAAGAGAAAATGAGTTATTTATAGTTGGAAAATTGGGTTAAAGTGTAAATATAATAACTTATGGGTTAAAAATAAATATTAAGGGGTAGGGGGGTTGGGGGAGGGGGGCCTAAAATGGCCGTTGGCCAAGGGCCATAATCTAAAATGGTCGTTGGTGCAACAGCCATTTTTGCAAAGAGGGGAAAAGGGCGGGGTCGGGCTCGGGCTAGGGCTCGGGACGGGGTCGGGCTCGGGCTCGGGATGGGGTCGGGGCGGGGTCGGGTCAAGCGGGCCTGGGGCGGGCTCGGGTTTGGCGGGACGAGACAACGTCCCGTCCCGAGTTCGAGTCCCGCCCCCGTTATTTTTTATTTTTTTTAGCGGGACCGGGGCGGAACCGGAGTGGGCTCGGGACGGGGTCGGGTCAGGGTCGGGTCGGGGTCGGGCCATCCCGGCCCACTGGCCAGCCCTAGTCTAAACATACTAGTTCGTAAAGTTAGGTAGTAAAATGATAGGAAGATAAAGAAAAAAATGGAAACACTAAGAAAATAGAAGAATAACGTGTAATAAATATATATATCATATATATATATTGTTGGATATTACAAAGGTTGCAGGAAACGGGAATTACAAGCAACTGCTAATGTAAGAATTGAAATTACAATTCAACTAGAAATCTGAAAATTACAAAGATGAACTAGAAAAACTGAAAAACTGAAAAAACTGCTTTGTTTGCTTGCTGAGTCGAGTGTGGCACTCTGTCCTTAAGACAATATTGCCCCGTATGTATTCTTTATACGTCCTGGACAATTCGTCTCCCAAGATAAAACAGCAATGGAACACTTGAGCAAAGGAAACTCAAGAGCTACCTTGAAGAATATTGAGCAAGAAATGATGCAAGGAAGATGTAGGAAGAAACTGTTTTGCTTGAGTATTTTCATGTATATAGCAAGTATATTTTCTGTGCTTCTCAACAATGGTGTAGGGGTGTTTATATAGGTGAGGGAGGGTTGTTTAACTGCCTCCATAACAGCCATTATTGGCCAAATAATGGCCATTATGGAGGTAGTAAAGTCACCAAAATAAATGGTGAAAAGACCAACGGATTTGGCCATTATAGGAGGAGTAATTCAGCCAAAATAAATGGCTGAATTGAGTGCTTGGCGTTTCTGTTCTGACCGTCGAAATTCTGACTTTCGGAAAACTTCAGGGACCAAACTGTACATCTGAAAGAATTCTGGTCCAAACTGTACTTCTGAAACTTCTGGGATCAAACTGTACTTCTGGCAAAGTTTTCTGGCCCAAAAAGATAATATCAGAAGGCCCACAACCCACAGCCGTCAGCCGTGAACCCGGAACCGGACCGGACGGGGGGGCGGCGGCGCGCGTGTGGTCTTTCCTTGAACCGAAGCACATCTAGGTCCTCCCTCCTTTAAACACATGGGATACCCCTTGGGGTCCCAAACCCCAAACCAATTTCGAGTCTTATATACACAACAATTCTTTCTTCCTCTACCGATGAGGGAGAATTGAACACAACACCACACTTTCCATGCTTCAAACACCTCACTTCGTGAACCAATATCTCTTTCATTTCTCAATGAAATTTGACGATTCTTGGCCCTACGGTTATCTACGTACTTAGTACATCATGCATGTGTGAAGAACCGGATTCTCCAACATACGTAACACTAGTGTTTAAGCCGTTAAAGTTGGTCGGTCGCTATATATATATATATATCTTATTTCTTTTGTTTGATTTGAAATATTAGCAAATTAATAGTAGAATGCAATTTTTATTGCAAAAGTTATGAAAAAGAGGAATTAGCGTTTACCACAAATTTAAACTATTTACATCTCCCCCTTTACTCTCCAGATTTCCCATTGATATAAGTGCAACTGTCTTTAACTATAAATAATATATTGTTAAAGCTAGTTAATGAATAAAACTAGCCAAGTTGGTGTGAATGAGAAATGGAAGGCAACCTTTCCGAACAGTCACCAACCTATTCCGAAGAGGCACCTTCAAGGCTATATAAACTAAGGCAATGCCTCATTTTAAAGATACCAAAAACCAAAAATTTCTGCATCTGAAATTCTGCATTCTTTTTTCACAAATAAAACTATCGAGTCTTACTGTGTTTCGTTGCCAACTTTGAGTTCGTCGAAGTCGAAGGCGTTTGACGTACCGCTACTCCTGCGACAGGTATATCCGTTTTATCCTGGGAGGAAGTAATCCATAACCTCGGGTACAGTGAGGGGATTAAATTCCTTAAGGACACACAGTGAATTCTGTGGTCTCGGATATTTTCTTACTTCTGTATTATTTTTCCAGTTTCTGTTTTTTCTGGTTTTTGTCTTTCCGTTTGGTTTCTGTTTTTCCTGATTTTTGAACACAGGCACAACAACAAGCTTAAGGAATTTAAACATTATTTCTGTGTTCATTTGTTCTTGTTTAACAATTACAGAACATTGTCGGAAAAAAAAAGGTGTATGTTTGTTGTTTCGATGTAACGAACTTGTATGTTGTTTGGAGACTAAAATCTTCGGATTTTCTACTCCGGTTGAGATTAAAGTTTCCATAACTTTCTACTCCTTTGGGTACTTGATTTGAAGATATAAAAACTTCATCAAGTATACAACATACAATTTACTGGAAAAAAAAAGGAAAAAAAAAAGGTGTTTGTTGTTTCGGTGTAACGAACTTGTATGTTGTTTGGAGACTAAAATCTTCGGATTTTCTACTCCGGTTGAGATTAAAGTTTCCATAACTTTCTACTCCTTTGGGTACTTGATTTGAAGATATAAAAACTTCATCAAGTATACAACATACAATTTACAAGAAAAAAAAGAAAAAAAAGGTGTTTGTTGTTTCGGTGTAACGAACTTATATGTTGTTTGGAGACTAAAATCTTCGGATTTTCTACTCCGGTTGAGATTAAAGTTTTCATAACTCTCTACTCATTTGGGTACTTGATTTGAAGATATAAAAACTTCATCAAGTATACAACATACAATTTACTGCATTTCGTTTCAAGTATTTTAAATCTGTTTGTGTAACCTTGATTCGGTTTGAAGAAATAAAATCTTCACCGTTGTGTATTATAATTGTTGCTGTCAAAACTGATTCAGTTCGATAATTTATGGCATTCACGTTTAGGACATGTCAATTATAGAACCTTGCGAAAAATGATTAGTTTGGAAGTATTGCCTAAGTTTGAATGCAATCAATCAAAATGTCAAATCTGTGTTGAGTCTAAGTATGTTAAACATCCTTATAAGTCAGTTGAAAGGAATTCAAGTCCTTTAGACTTAATCCATACAGATATTTGTGACATGAAGTCAATCCCATCTCGCGGTGGAAAGAAGTATTTCATAACTTTTATTGACGATAGTATGCGGTATTGCTACGTTTATTTACTTAATAGTAAAGATGAAGCAATTGAAGCATTCAGGCAATACAAAACTGAAGTTGAGACTCAACTTAACAAAAAGATTAAAATGATAAGGAGTGATAGGGGCGGTGAATATGAATCTCCTTTTGAACAAATATATTTGGAATATGGCATTATTCATCAAACAACTGCCCCTTACTCGCCACAATCAAACGGAATTGCGGAAAGGAAAAATAGAACCCTGAAAGAAATGATGAATGCCCTGTTAATAAGTTCTGGTTTACCCCAGAACTTGTGGGGGGAAGCCATTCTAACAGCTAGCCGAATACTCAATCGAGTGCCCCATAGCAAAACAAAATCTATTCCATACGAAAAGTGGAAAGGAAGGAAGCCCAATTTGGGATACTTCAAAGTGTGGGGGTGTTTGGCCAAGGTGCAAATTCCTAAACCCAAAAGGGTAAAAATAGGACCTAAAACCATTGATTGTGTTTTCATAGGATATGCCACAAATAGTAAGGCATATCGATTTCTGGTTCACAAATCAGAAAATCCCGACATTCAGGTAAATACGGTAATTAAATCAGATAATGCTGACTTCTTTGAAACCATATATCCGTATAAAAGGAATGTGAATCGTCTAGCAAAGAATCTAAACGACCTCGGGAAGAAACAAAGGAAAATATTCCTGATGAGGAAAATCCGAGACGCAGCAAACGTCAAAGGACGTCTACTTCATTTGGACCAGAATTTCTAACATTTTTGTTGGAGAATGAGCCTCGAACCTTCAACGAAGCTATGTCTTCATCGAAAGCTCAATTTTGGAAAGAGGCAATCAATAGTGAGATAGAATCCATCTTAAACAACCATACTTGGGAATTGGTTGACCTTCCTCCAAGAAATAAACCTTTAGGTTCCAAATGGATTTTCAAGCGGAAAATGAAAGCTGATGGTACTATTGATAAATATAAGGCAAGACTAGTTGTTAAAGGGTTTAGACAATGAGAAGGTCTTGATTACTTTGATACATACTCGCCGGTAACGAGGATTACATCTATTCGGGTGTTAGTAGCGTTAGCCGCCGTGTACGGTCTTGAAATCCATCAAATGGATGTGAAAACAGCCTTCTTAAATGGAGAGTTAGAGGAAGAAATTTACATGGAACAAAAGAAGGTGTGTCGACTTGTTAAGTCTCTTTACGGACTAAAACAAGCACCCAAACAGTGGCATGCAAAATTTGACCATACAATGCTGTCAAATGGATTCAAGATAAATGAGTGTGATAAATGTGTCTACATTAAGAACACTCCAAACCACGTAGTCATTGTTTGTTTGTACGTGGATGATATGTTGATAATGAGTAACGACATTGCTAACATAAATGCTACTAAGCGCATGCTTGCTAGTAAGTTTGATATGAAAGACTTAGGAGTTGCCGATTTAATTCTGGTAATTAAAATCCATAAGACTCCTCAAGGTCTAGCATTGTCTCAATCTCATTATATTGAAACGGTACTTGAAAAGTTCAAGTATTTGGACTTTAAAGTTGCAAAGACGCCAATTGATATGAACCTTGCTCTTGCAAAGAATAAAGGTGAAAGTCATTCTCAATTGGATTATGCCAGAGTGTTGGGAAGTTTGATGTATATCATGAACTGTACGCGACCTGATATTGCATGTGCTATAAGTAAACTAAGTCGCTACACTAGTAATCCCGACCAAAAACATTGGCTGGCAATGAAACGAGTTTTGGGGTATTTAAAACATACTCAAAACTTTGCTTTGCATTATAACAGGTATCCTGCAGTTATTGAAGGATACAGTGATGTAAATTGGATCACCGGTTCAACTGAAACTAAATCCACAAGTGGATATGTTTTTACCATAGGTGGAGGAGCAGTGTCTTGGAAGTCATCCAAATGCATATGTATCGCCCGCTCTACAATGGAATCTGAGTTCATAGCTTTAGACAAAGCCGGTGAAGAAGTGAATGGCTCGAATTTCTTAGAAGATATTCCATTTTGGCCCAAACCGTTGGCTCCTATATGCATACATTGCGATAGCTGCGGCAATAGGAAGAGCCGGAGCCTTATGTACAACGGAAAGTCTCGTCACATACGACGAAGACATAATACCATTAGACAACTACTCTCTAGTGGAATTATCACAATTGACTATGTTAAGTCAAGAGATAATGTGTCGGATCCACTAACTAAAGGCCTAACTAGAGAGGTAGTTGAAAGATCATCAAGGGGAATGGGACTATGGCCGAGGACAAGTCATCGTGACGGTAACTCTACCTAGAAGACTGGAGATCCCAAGATCTAGGTTCAAAGAGATCAAACAAAGTCATTAATGACGGTTCAACATTGTCACAATAACTCTTTGGTCCATTCTCGTGATGAGACAATGTTCAGTACCAGGATAAAGCATTGCGGCTTTTTAATGGTTCCTAAGTTTGGTACGGGGTATATCAAATAGTGTATCTATGGGATGACACATTTAGGAATCACCTATGTAAGTGTGAAGTGTAAGCCGCTTCAAGGAGAATTATGTAAGGCCAATTCTCTACGCACTTATGAACCAGGCAATGTTCATGGCTGAAACGAACAAAACAATGAGAACCAAAGACGGTTAAAGGGTTAATTGTGTGACATGTGGTTGTCTAGGTATACACCAAAGCTCGACGGTTCAAGGATATCACATCTACCGATTGACCGAGTATATCCGACATATGTTCACTACGGAAAGTTCAAAGAGAAATCTACTTATCCAGATGCGATTAATCCTTGCTTACGAATCACACAGTTTTTTGTCATGCATGTTTTTCATCATATAGCCATTCCCCATTCATGTGGGGGATTGTTAAAGCTAGTTAATGAATAAAACTAGCCAAGTTGGTGTGAATGAGAAATGGAAGGCAACCTTTCCGAACAGTCACCAACCTATTCCGAAGAGGCACCTTCAAGGCTATATAAACTAAGGCAATGCCTCATTTTAAAGATACCAAAAACCAAAAATTTCTGCATCTGAAATTCTGCATTCTTTTTCACAAATAAAACTATCGAGTCTGTGTTTCGTTGCCAACTTTGAGTTCGTCGAAGTCGAAGGCGTTTGACGTACCGCTACTCCTGCGACAGGTATATCCGTTTTATCCTGGGAGGAAGTAATCCATAACCTCGGGTACAGTGAGGGGATTAAATTCCTTAAGGACACACAGTGAATTCTGTGGTCTCGGATATTTTCTTACTTCTGTATTATTTTTCCAGTTTCTGTTTTTTCTGGTTTTTGTCTTTCCGTTTGGTTTCTGTTTTTCCTGATTTTTGAACACAGGCACAACAACATATATCTCGTACATAAAGTGAACATATCCAACATCGAAGTACACATAATATTCCATAGTTTTATCAATTCAATTCATTTATGTTTATTTACAGCTTAATTTCCTTTAAAATCAAGTCTTTAATTTATACTCCCTCCGTTTGATTTAGTTTAACTTGACACAGAGTTTAAAAAATAAAGGAATACTTTTGAAATGTGTGGTCCAAAACAAGCTTTAGATATTTGTGTAGTTGTAGATCATCTCATAAAATTAAAATTATTTTTAAATATAGAAATGTGTCATTCTTTTGGAAATAAATTAATAAGGAAAGTAAGATAATCTTTTTGAAAAAGAGGGAGTAGCATTTGATTTCCTCTTATATTAATGCAAGACGTGGTACGATCCTTTTCTTTTATGACATTCACCACATGACTATAAAGACTATGTTAGTCTCAAGAAGTAAGCCTAAGAACCCATAGTTAACTAACTGAATGATATTAAGTTATTAACTGGTAAAAACTTAATTGGAACGTCGGTTACATTGCCTAATGACTCTCTATACAACCATCTTAGTAGTTAATGATGATTAAACTTTAGCATTATTTTTCTTTAATATTTTTTCTTTTAACATTTACTAACCTTATTTTATAAGGGATAGCTGTTAAAAAAATTATAAGGGATAAAGTAATTGACAAGGAGAGCGTCAACTGATGCTAGCTAGTGTTCGACTTGTAGTCTTTAGACCTTACAACTCACATAGACCTTACAACTTGTTTAAGAAAATAGTCTAATTTATTGAGCCATTACTAGAGCATCTAATAAGTAGTTAATGAATTTGGAAACATTTAGAAAATCACATAAAAATATTATTAGGAAATATTTTTAAAAATTAATTTGTCCAGCTAGGGTCACGAAGTTTTTTGAGGTCGGGAAAACCTGTTTTTTTAGTTATGCACATGACAAACTCATCTTCAAAACAAAGAGTTACAAAGATATGAATCATGAGAAATACGAAAATACAACTTTTTTTGCGTGTGTCGTTGATGAATTAGGCTAGTGGCTAAACTTTCACTTAAAAAATCAACAAATTCTCCTTATAAATAACATCTGCTTGTAAGCAATATTGATCACCCATCTAACAGCACTCTTTAACTTTCATTAGTCATGCAGACTACACGTTTCTCCCAACTCAACATTCCATCGATTGTACGGGCGTCACCTCGTCCTACAACCACCACCACACTCCATCGCAAAACCACCTCATTGCGGAGGTTATCTCCGGTCTTCGCTGTGGCTTCACCTACAACTCCTTCATCATGCCACCAGGTTACTCACTCAATGCCACCAGAAAAATTGGAAATCTTTAAGTCTTTAGAATCTTGGGTTTCCGAAAGCGTCCTCCCCCTTCGCAAGCCCGTAGAGAAATGTTGGCAGCCCATTGAGTTTCTCCCTGACCCATCTCAAGGGCCCGATGTATCTGTGGAAGAAGTTCGGGCCCTAAAGAAGCGAGTTTTAGGGCTTTCGGATGAGTACTTTGTTATGCTTATAGGTAATATGCTAACTGAGGAAGCTTTGCCTACACCAACGGACACTGAAGTTTCAAAAGTAGATTTCGGAGCCAACAGATCTCAGCAACAACATTGGAAACGCCTTCGTACTATGCTTTTGTGGCCTGCCGTGTGGCCTGCCTTTGGCAGACTATGAAATTAGATTATCCCCTAAGAATACCCAATAGTCGGAGGTGGAGCATCGCGTGTCCGGACAACCTGCCCAATCTGCATCCGTATATGATAGTAACCTGGTAGGTGCAGAGGGGTATAGATGTAATCCATGATCAAATGTGCCCTTAATGTTGATACGCTTAAGGGAAGTAAAATGAGGCTCCCGGGGGCATGCATAAACAAACACACCTACAAAACATCATAAGCAATATCAGGCCTGGTGAAGGTGAGATACTGTAGGGCATCTGCAAGACTCGTGTAAAGTATGGGATCGGACACCAGATTACCATCAACAGCATTGTGTTTTGATTTAGTGTCAACTGGAGTAGACATAATCTTGCAGTTTGCCATTTTTGCCCTGTGTACTATTTCTTATGCATACTTACGCTAACATAGAAACATAGAGTCTGCAGATCGAGTCACTGATCTGTAGAGTTTTGTTGGGTTCAAAACATATAAGTAAGGCACAGCGAAAGTTTAAAATTTTGTTTCTTACTTACCCTCACTTAAATTAAAATACCCGCATTGGAAGGTGGGCGTCTGACTGAAATCAAAATATTCGCATTAGGAGGTGGGCGCCTGACTGAAATTAAACTACTCGCATTAGAAGGTGGGCGCCTGACTGAAATTAAAAATACCAGTATTAGAAGGTGGGCGCCAGACTGAAATAAAAATACCTGCAATAGGAGGTGGGCCCCTGACTGAAATTAAAATACCCGCATTAGAAGGTGGGCGCCAGACTGAAATTAAAATACCCATTAAGAGGTGGGCGCCTGACTGAAAATAAAACACCCGCATTATGAGGTGGGCGCCAGACTGAAATTAAAAAACCCGCATTTGAAAGTGGGCCCCTGACTGAAATTAAAATACTCGCATTAGGAGGTGGGCGCTTGACTGAAAAAATACAATACCCGCATTATGAGGTAGGCGCCTGACAGAAATTAAAATACCCGCATTAAAAAAGTGGGCGCCTGACTGAAATTAAAAATACCCGTATTAGAAGGTGGTCGCCTGACTGAAATTAAAAATACCCGCATTAGGAGGTAGGCGCCTTACTGAAAATAAAATACCCGTATTATGAGGTGGGCGCCTGACAGAAATTAAAATACCCGCAATAAAAGGTTGGCGCCTGACTGAAATTAAAAATACCGCATTAGAAGGTGGGCGCCTGACTGAAATTAAAAATACTCGCATTAGGAGGTGGGCGCCTGATAGAAATTAAAATACCTGCATTAGGAGGTGGGCGCCTCACAGAAATTAAAATACCCGCATTAGGAGGTGGGCGCCTCACAGAAATTTAAAATACACGCATTAAGAGGTGGGCGCACGACTAAAATTAAAATACCCGCATTAGGAGGTGGGCACCTGATAGAAATTAAAATACCCGCATTAGGAGATGGGCGCCTGACAGAAATTAAAATACCCGCATTAGGAGGTGGGCGCCTGACGGAAATTAAAATAACCGCATTAGGAGGTGGGTGCCTGACTGAAATTTAAAATAGTCGCATTAGGAGGTGGGCGCCTAAATGAAATTTAAATACCCGCATTAGGAGGTGGCCGCATGACAGAAATTAAAATACCCGCATTATGAGGTGGGCGCCTATCTGAAATTAAATAACTGCATTATAAGGTGGGCGCCTGACTGAAAATAAAATACCCGCATTATGAGATGGGCGTCTGACTGAAATTAAAAATACCCGCATTAGAAGGTGAGCACCTCACTGAAATTAAAATACCCGCATTAGGTGGTGGGCGCCTGACTGAATATAAAATACCCGCATTAGAAGGTGGTCGCCTGACTGAATATAAAATACCCCGCATTAGGAGGTGGGCGCCTGACTGAAAATAAAATACTCGCATTAGGAGGTGAGCGCCTGACTGAAAATAAAATATCCGCATTAAGAGGTGGGCGTCTGACTGAAATTAAAATATTTGCATTGGATGTTGAGCCCCTGACTGAAATTAAAATACACGCATTAGGAGGTGGGCGCCTGACTGAAATTAAAATACTCTCATTGGAAGGTGGTCGCCTGACTGAAATTAAAATTTCCACATTAGGAGGTGGGCGCCTCACTGAAATTAAAATACCCGCATTGGAAGGTGGGAGCCTGACTGAAATAAAAATACCCGCATTAGGAGGTGGGCGCCTAACAGAAATTAAAATACCCGCATTAAAAAGTGGGCGCCTGACTGAAATTAAAAATACTCGTATTAGAAGGTGATCGCCTGACTGAAATTAAAAATACCCCATTAGAAGGTGGGAGCCTGACTGAAATTAAAAATACCCGCATTAGTAGGTGGGCGCCTGACAGAAATTAAAATACCCGCATTAGGAGGTGGGCGCCTGACAGAAATTAAAATACCCGCATTAGAAGGTGGGCGCCTCACAGTAATTTAAAATACACGCATTAAAAGGTGGGCGCCTGACTGAAATTAAAATACCCGCATTAGAAGGTTGGCGCATGACAGAAATTACAATACCCGCATTAAGAGGGGGGCGCCTGACAGAAATTAAAATACCCGCATTAGAAGGTGGGCGCCTGACGGAAATTAAAATACCCGCATTAGGAGGTGGGCGCCTAAATAAAATTAAAATACCCGCATTAGGAGGTCGCCGCATGACAGAAATTAAAATACTCGCATTATGAGGTGGGCGCCTGACTGAAATTAAATACCTTCATTATCAGGTGGGCGCGTGACTGAAAATAAAATACACGCATTATGAGATGCGCGCCTGACTGAAATTAAAAATACATGCATTAGAATGTGGGAGCATCACTGAAATTAAAATACTCACATTAGGTGGTGGGCGCCTGACTGAAAATAAAATATACGCATTAGAAGGTGGGCGTCTGACTGAAATTAAAAATACCTACATTAGAAGGTGGGCGACTGACTAAAATTAAAATACCCGCATTAGGAGGTGGGCGCCTGACTGAAAATAAAATACTCTCATTATGAGGTGGGCGCTGATCGAAATTAAAATACCCGCATTAAAAGGTGGGTGTCTGATTGAAAATAATATACCCGCATTATAAGGTGGGCGGCTGATTGAAATTAAAATACCTGCATTGGAAGGTGGTCGCCTGACTGAAATTAAAATATCCGCATTAGGAGGTTGGCGCCTCACTGAAATTAAAATACCCGCATTGGAAGGTGGGCGCCTGACAGAAATTAAAAAATCCGCATTAGGAGGTAGGCGCCTGACTGAAAATAAAATACCCAAAATTATGAGATAGGCGACTGACTGAAATTAAAAATACCCGCATTAGAAGGTTTGCGCCAGACTGAAATAAAAATACACGCATTAGGAGGTGGGCGCCAGACTGAAAAGAAAACACCCGCATTAAAAGGTGAGCGCCTGACTGAAATTAAACAACTCGCATTAGAAAGTGGGCGCCGGACTGAAATTAAAATACCCACATTAGGAAGTGGGCGCCTGACTGAAAATAAAAATACTCGTATTAGAAGGTGGGCGGCTGACTGAAATTAAAAATACCCGCTTTAGGAGGTGGGCGCCTGACTGGAAATAAAATACTCGTATTATGAGGTGTGCGCCTGACAGAAATTAAAATACCCGCATTAAAAGGAGGGCGCCTGACTGAAATTAAAAATAGCGCATTAGAAGGTGGGCGCCTGACTGAAATTAAAAATACCCGCATTATGAGGTGAGCGCCTGACAGAAATTAAAATACCCGCATTAGGAGGTGGGCGCCTGATTGAAATTAAAATACCCATATTAGGAGGTGGGCGCCTGACTGAAAATAAAATTCTCTCATTAGGAGGTGGGTGCTTGACTGAAAATAAAATATCCGCATTAGGAGGTGGGCGCCTGACTGAAATTAAAATATCCGCATTGGAAGTTGGGCCCCAGACTGAAATTAAAATACCCGCATTAGGAGGTTGGCGCCTGACTGAAATTAAAAACCCCGCATTAGAAGGTGGGCGCCTGACTGAAATTAAAATATCCGCATTAAAAGGTGGAAGCCTGACTGAAATTAAAAATACTGCATTAGAAGGTGGATGCGTGACAGAAATTAAAATACCTGCATTAGGAGGTGGGCGCCTCACAGAAATTTAAAATACACGCATTAAGAGGTGGGTGCCTGACTGAAATTAAAATACCCGCATTAGGAGGTGTTCGCCTGACAGAAATTAAAATACCCGCATTAGGAGATGGGCGCCTGACATAAATTAAAATACCCGTATTAGGAGGTGGGCGCCTCATAGAAATTAAAATACCCGCATTGGAAGGTGGGTGCGTGACTGAAATTTAAAATACTCGCATTAGGAGGTGGGCGCCTGACTGAAAATAAAATAATCGTATTATGAGGTGGGCGCCTGACAGAAAATAAAATATCCGCATTATGAGATGGGCGCCTGACTGAAATTAAAATACCCGCATTAGAAGGTGGGTGCCTCACTGAAATTAAAATACCCGCATTGGAAGGTGGGCTTTTGACTTAAATTAAAAGTACCCGCATTAGAAGGTGGGTGCCTGACAGAAATTAAAATACCCGCATTATGAGGTGGGCGCCTGACAAAAATTAAAATACCCGAATTAGGAGGTTGGCGCCTTACTGAAATTCAAATACCCGCATTAGGAGGTGGGCGCCTGACTGAAAATAAAATACTCGCATTAGGAGGTGGGCGCCTGACTGAAAATAAAATATCTGCATTTGGAGGTAGGCGCCTGACTGAAATTAAAATATCCGCATATGAAGTTGGGCCCCTGATTGAAATTAAAATACGCGCATTTGGAGGTGGGCGTCTCACAGAAATTAAAATACCCGAATTGGAGGTGGGTGCGTGACTGAAATTTAAAATACTCGCATTAGGAGGTGGGCGCCTGACAGAAAATAAAATAATCATATTATGAGGTGGGCGCCTGACAGAAAATAAAATATCCGCATTATGAGATGGGCGCCTGACTGAAATTAAAAATACCCGCATTAGAAGGTGGACGCCTGACTGAAATTAAAATACCCGCATTATGAGGTGGGCGCCAGACTGAAATTAAAAAACACGCATTAGAAGGTGGGCGTCTGACTGAAATTAAAATACCCGCATTAAAAGGTCTGCGCCTTACTGAAATTAAAAATACCCGTATTAGTAGGGGGCCGCCTGAGTGAAATTAAAAATACCCGCATTAGGAGGTGGGCGCCTGACAGAAATTAAAAAACCCGCATTAGAATGTGGGCGCCTGACTGAAATTAAAATACCCACATTAGGAGGTAGGTGCCTGACTGAAATTTAAAATACTCGCATTAGGAGGTGGGCGCCTGACAGTAGTTAAAATACCCGCATTAGGAGGTGATCGCCTGACAGAAATTAAAATACTCGCATTAGGAGGTGGGCGCCTGATTGAAAATAAAATATCCGCATTAGGAGGTGGGCGTCTGACTAAAATTAAAATATCTGCATTGGATGTTGGGCCCATGACTAAAATTAAAATACCCGCATTATGAGGTGGGCGCCAGACTGAAATTAAAAAACACGCCTTAGAAGGTGGGCGTCTGACTGAAATTAAAATACCCGCATTAAAAGGTGGGAGCCTGACTGAAATTAAAAATACACGTATTAAAAGGTGGGCGCCTGGGTGAAATTAAAAATACCCGCATTAGGAGGTGGGCGCCTGACTGAAAATAAAATATATGTATTATGAGGTGGGCGCCTGACTGAAATTAAAATATCCGCATTAAAAGGTGGGCGCGTGACAGAAATTAAAATACCCGCATTAAAAGGTGGAAGCCTGACTGAAATTAAAAATACTGCATTAGAAGGTGGATGCGTGACAGAAATTAAAATACCTGCATTAGGAGGTGGGCGCCTCACAGAAATTTAAAATACACGCATTAAGAGGTGGGTGCCTGACTGAAATTAAAATACCCGCATTAGGAGGTGTTCGCCTGACAGAAATTAAAATACCCGCATTAGGAGATGGGCGCCTGACATAAATTAAAATACCCGTATTAGGAGGTGGGCGCCTCATAGAAATTAAAATACCCGCATTGGAAGGTGGGTGCGTGACTGAAATTTAAAATACTCGCATTAGGAGGTGGGCGCCTGACTGAAAATAAAATAATCGTATTACGAGGTGGGCGCCTGACAGAAAATAAAATATCCGCATTATGAGATGGGCGCCTGACTGAAATTAAAATACCCGCATTAGAAGGTGGGTGCCTCACTGAAATTAAAATACCCGCATTGGAAGGTGGGCTTTTGACTGAAATTAAAAGTACCCGCATTAGAAGGTGGGTGCCTGACAGAAATTAAAATACCCGCATTATGAGGTGGGCGCCTGACAAAAATTAAAATACCCGAATTAGGAGGTTGGCGCCTTACTGAAATTCAAATACCCGTATTAGGAGGTGGGCGCCTGAATGAAAATAAAATACTCGCATTAGGAGGTGGGCGCCTGACTGAAAATAAAATATCTGCATTTTGAGGTAGGCGCCTGACTGAAATTAAAATATCCGCATATGAAGTTGGGCCCCTGATTGAAATTAAAATACGCGCATTAGGAGGTGGGCGTCTCACAGAAATTAAAATACCCGCATTGGAGGTGGGTGCGTGACTGAAATTTAAAATACTCGCATTAGGAGGTGGGCGCCTGACAGAAAATAAAATAATCATATTATGAGGTGGGCGCCTGACAGAAAATAAAATAATCATATTATGAGGTGGGCGCCTGACAGAAAATAAAATATCCGCATTATGAGATGGGCGCCTGACTGAAATTAAAAATACCTGCATTACAAGGTGGGCGCCTGACTGAAATTAAAATACCCGCATTATGAGGTGGGCGCCAGACTGAAATTAAAAAACACGCATTAGAAGGTGGGCGTCTGACTGAAATTAAAATACTCGCATTAAAAGGTCTGCGCCTTACTGAAATTAAAAATACCCGTATTAGTAGGGGGCCTCCGGAGTGAAATTAAAAATACCCGCATTAGGAGGTGGGCGCCTTACTGAAATTAAAATACCCGCATTAGGAGGTGGGCGCCTGACAGAAATTAAAAAACCCGCATTAGAATGTGGGCGCCTGACTGAAATTAAAATACCCACATTAGGAGGTAGGTGCCTGACTGAAATTTAAAATACTCGCATTAGGAGGTGGGCGCCTGACAGTAGTTAAAGTACCCGCATTAGGAGGTGATCGCCTGACAGAAATTAAAATACTCGCATTAGGAGGTGCGCGCCTGATTGAAAATAAAATATCCGCATTAGGAGGTTGGCATCTGACTAAAATTAAAATATCTGCATTGGTTGTTAGGCCCCTGACTAAAATTAAAATACCCGCATTATGAGGTGGGCGCCAGACTGAAATTAAAAAACACGCATTAGAAGGTGGGCATCTGACTGAAATTAAAATACCCGCATTAAAAGGTGGGAGCCTGACTGAAATTAAAAATACCCGTATTAAAAGGTGAGCGCCTGGGTGAAATTAAAAATACCCGCATTAGGAGGTGGGCGCCTGACTGAAAATAAAATATATGTATTATGAGGTGGGCGCCTGATAGAAATTAAAATACCCGCATTAGTAGGTGGCCGCTGACAGCAATTAAAATACCCTCATTATTAGGTGGGCGCCTGACTGAAATTGAAATACACGCATTAGGAGGTGGGCGCCTGACAGAAATTAAAATATCCGCAATAGGAGGTGGGCGCCTGACAGAAATTAAAAAACCCGAATTAGAAGGTGGGCGGCTGACTGAAATTAAAATACCCGCATTAGGAGGTGGGTGACTGACTGAAATTTAAAATACTCGAATAAGGAGATGGGCGCCTAAATGAAATTAAAATACCCGCATTAGGAGGTGGCCGCTGACTGCAATTAAAATACCTGCATTATGAGGTGGGCGCCTGACTGAAATTAAAAATACCCACATAAGGAGGTGGGCGGCTGACTGAAAATAAAATACCTGTATTATGAGGTGGGCGTCTGACAGAAATTAAAATACCCGCATTAAAAGGTGGGAGGCTGACTGAAATTAAAAATACCGCATTAGAAGATGAGCGCGTCACAGAAATTAAAATACCCGCATTTGGAGGTGAGCGCCTCACTGAAAATTAAAATACATGCATTAAGAGGTGGGCGCCTGACTGAAATTAAAATACCCGCATTAGGAGGTGTTCGCCTGACAGAAATTAAAATACCCGCATTAGGAGGTGGGCGCCTGACATAAATTAAAATACCCGTATTAGGAGGTGGGGGCCTCACAGAAATTAAAATACCCGCATTGAAAGGTGGGTGCGTGACTGAAATTTAAAATACTCGCATTAGAAGGTGGGTGCCTAAATGAAATTAAAATACCCGCATTAGGAGGTGGGCGCCTTACTGAAAATAAAAATACCCGTATTAGAAGGGGGGCGCCTGAGTGAAATTAAAAATACCCGCATTAGGAGGTGGATGCCTGACTGAAATTAAAATACTCACATTAGGAGGTGGGTGCCTGACAGAAATTAAAATATCCGCATTAGCAGGTGGGCGCCTGACAGAAATTAAAAAACACGCATTAGAAGGTGGGCGCCTGACTGAAATTAAAATACCCGCATTAGGAGGTGGGTGCCAGACTGAAATTTAAAATACTTGCATTAGGAGGTGGGCGTCTGACAGTAATTAAAATACCCGCATTAGGAGGTGGGCGCCTGACAGAAATTAAAAAACCCGCATTAGAAGGTGGGCGCCTGGCTGAAATTAAAATACCCGCATTAGGAGGTGGGTGCCTGACTGAAATTTAAAATACTCGCATTAAGGTGGGCGCCTGACAGTAATTAAAATACCCGCATTAGGAGGTGATCGCCTGACAGAAATTAAAATACCCGCATTAGGAGGTGGGCTCCTGACAGTAATTAAAGTACCCGCAGTAGGAGGTGGGTGCCTGACTGAAATTAAAAACCCGCATTAGAAGGTGGGCGCCTGACTGAAATTAAAATACCCGTATTATGAGGTGGACGCTAGAGTGAAATTAAAAAACACGCATTAGAAAGTGGGCGTCTGACTGAAATTAAAATACCCGCATTAAAAGGTGGGCTCCTGATTGAAATTAAAAATACCCGTATTAAAAGGTGGACGCCTGAGTGAAATTAAAAATACCCGCATTAGAAGGTGGGTTCCTGACTGAAAATAAAATATCTGTATTATAAGGTGGGCGCCTGACAGAAATTAAAATACCCGCATTTGGAGGTGGCCGCTGACAGCAATTAAAATACCCTCATTATGAGGTGGGCGCCTGATTGAAATTAAAATACCCGCATTAGAAGGTGGGTGCCTGACAGAAATTAAAATATCTGCATTAGGAGGTGGGCGCCTGACAGAAATTAAAAAACCCGCATTAGAAGATGGGCGCCTGACTGAAATTAAAATACTCTCATTAGGAGGTGGGTGCCAGATTGAAATTTAAAATACTCGAATTAGGAGGTTGGCGCCTAAATGAAATTAAAATACCCGCATTAGGAGGTGGCCGCTGACAGCAATTAAAATAACCGCATTATGAGGTGGGCGCCTGACTGAAATTAAAAATACCCACATAAGGAGGTGGGCGGCTGACTGAAAATAAAATACCCGATGGCGACTGACAGAAATTAAAATACCCGCATTAAAAGGTGGGAGCCAGACTTAAATTAAAAATACCGCATTAGAAGGTGGGCGCGTGACAGAAATTAAAATACCCGCATTAGGAGGTGGGCGCCTCACTGAAATTTAAAATACACGCATTAAGAGGTGGGTGCCTGACTGAAATTAAAATACCTGTATTAGGAGGTGTTCGCCTGTCAGAAATTAAAATACCCGCATTAGGAGGTGGGCGCCTGACATAAATTAAAATACCCGTATTAGGAGGTGGGCGCCTCACAGAAATTAAAATACCCGCATTGGAAGGTGGGTGCGTGACTAAAATTTAAAATACTCGCATTAGGAGGTGGTTGCCTGACAGAAATTAAAATACCCGCATTATGAGGTTGGCGCCTGACTGAAATTAAATACCTGCATTATAAGGTGGACGTCTGACTTAAAATAAAATACCCTCATTATGAGATGGGCGCCTGACTGAAATTAAAAATACCCGCATTAAAAGGTGGGCGCCTCACTGAAATTAAAATACCCGCATTAGGTGATGGGCGCCTAACAGAAAATAAAATACCCGCATTAGGAAGTGGGCGCCTGACTGAAAATAAAATACTCGCATTAGGAGGTGGGTGCTTGATTGAAAATAAAATATCCGCATTAGGAGGTGAACGCCTGACTGAAATTAAAATATTCGAATTGGAAGTTGGGCCCCTGACTGAAATTAAAATACCCCCATTAGGAGGTGGGCGCCTGACTTAAATTAAAATATCCGCATTAGAAGGTGGGCGCCTGAATGAAAATAAAATACATGTATTATGTGATGGGCGCCTAACTGAAATTAAAAATACATGCATTAGAATGTGGGCGCATCACTGAAATTAAAATACTAACATTAGGTGGTGAGCGCCTGACTGAAAATAAAATACCCGCATTAGAAGATGGGCGCCAAATTGAAATTAAAAATATCCACATTGAAAGGTGGGCGCCTGACTGAAATCAAAATACCCGCATTAGGAGGTGGTTGTCTGACTGAAATTAAAATACCCGCATTAGATGTGGGCGTCTGACTGAAATTTAAACTACTCGCATTAGAAGGTTTGCGCCAGACTGAAATAAAAATACTCGCATTAGGAGGTGTGCGCCAGACTGAATTTAAAATACCCGCATTAGGAGGTGGGCGCCTGACTGAAAATAAAACACCCACATTATGAGGTGGGCGCCAGACTGAAATTTAAAAACCCGCATTAGAAGGTGGGCCTCTAACTGAAATTAAAATACCCGCATTAGGAGGTGGGCGCCTGACTGAAAATACAATACCCACATTATGAGGTATGCGCCTGACAGAAATTAAAATACCCGCATTAAAAGGTAGGCGTCTGACTGAAATTAAAAATACCGGTATTAGAAGGTGGGCGCCTGACTGAAATTAAATATACCCGCATTAGCAGGTGGGCGCTTGACTGAAAATAAAATACCCGTATTATGAGGTGGGCGCCTAACAAAAATTAAAATACCCGCATTAAAAGGTGGGCGCTTGACTGAAATAAAAAAATACCGCATTAGAATGTGGGCCCCTGACTGAAATTAAAAATACCAGCATTAGAAGGTGGGCGCGTGACAGAAATTAAACTACCCGCATTAGGAGGTGGGTGCCTGACAAAAATTAAAAAACCAACATTAGGAGGTGGGCGTCTAAATGAAATTAAAATACCCGCATTAGGAGGTGGGCGCTTGACTGAAATTAAAATACCCGCATTAGAAGGTGGGCGCCAGACTGAAATTAAAATACCCGCATTAGGAGGTGGACGCCTGACTGAAAATAAAACATCCGCATTATGAGGTGGGCGCCAGACTGAAATTAAAAAACTCGTATTAGAAGGTGTGCGCCTGACTGAAATTAAAATACCCGCATTGGGAGGTGGGTGCCTGACTGAAATATAAAATACTCGCATTAGGAGGTGGGCGACTAAATGAAATTAAAATACCCGCATTAGGAGGTGGCCGCCTGACAGAAATTAAAATACCCGCATTAGGAGGTGGCCGCTCACTGCAATTAAAATACCCGCATTATGAGGTGGACGCCTGACAGAAATTAAAATACCCGCATTAGGAGGTGGGCGCATGACAGAAATTAAAATACCCGCAATATGAGGTGGGTGCCTGACAGAAATTAAAATGCCCGCATTAGGAGGTGGGCGCCTGACAGAAATTAAAATACCCGCATTAGAAGGTGGGGGCCTGACAGAAATTAAAATACCCGCATTAGGAGGTGGGTGCCTGACTGAAATTAAAAATACCAGCATTAGGAGGTGGGCGCCTAAATGAAATTAAAATACCCGCATTAAGAGATAGCCGCCTGAAAGAAATTAAAATACCTATATTATGAGGTGGGCGCCCGACTGAAATTAAATACCTGCATTATAAGGTGGGCGCCTGATTGAAAATAAAATACTCGCATTATAAAATGTGCGCTTGACTGAAATTAAAAATACCCGCATTAGGAGGTGTGCGCCTGACAAAAATTAAAATACCCGCATTAGGAGGTGGGCGCCTGACGGAAAATAAAATACCCGCATTAGAAGGTGGGCGCCTGACTGAAATTAAAAATACCCGTATTAGAAGGTGGGCGCCTGAGTGAAATAAAAAATACCCGCATTAGGATATAGGCGCCTGACTGAAATTAAAATACCTGCATTATGAGGTGGGCGCCTGAGTGAAATTAAAAATACCGCATTAGAATGTGGGCGCCTGACAGAAATTAAAAATACCCGCATTAGGAGGTGGGCGCCTGACAGAAATTGAAATACCCGCATTAGAAGGTGGGTGCCTGAGTGAAATTTAAAATACTCGCATAAGGAGGTGGACGGCTAAATAAAATTAAAATACCCGCATTAGGAGGTCGGCGCATGACAGAAATTAAAATACCCGCATTATGAGGTGGGCGCCTGACAGAAATTAAAATGCCCGCATTAGGAGGTGGGTGCCTGACAGAAATTAAAATACCCGAATTAGGAGGTTGGCGCCTTACTGAAATTCAAATACCCGCATTAGGAGGTGGGCGCCTGACTGAAAATAAAATACTCGCATTAGGAGGTGGGCGCCTGACTGAAAATAAAATATCTGCATTTGGAGGTAGGCGCCTGACTAAAATTAAAATATCCGCATATGAAGTTGGGCCCCTGATTGAAATTAAAATACGCGCATTAGGAGGTGGGCGTCTCACAGAAATTAAAATACCCGCATTGAAGGTGGGTGCGTGACAGAAATTTAAAATACTCGCATTAGGAGGTGGGCGCCTGACAGAAAATAAAATAATCATATTATGAGGTGGGCGCCTGACAGAAAATAAAATATCCGCATTATGAGATGGGCGCCTGACTGAAATTAAAAATACCCGCATTACAAGGTGGGCGCCTGACAGAAATTAAAATACCCGCATTAGGAGGTCGGTACCTGACAGAAATTAAAATACCCGCATTAAGAGGTGGATGCCTGACAGAAATTAAAATACCCGCATTAGGAGGTGGGCGCCTGACAGAAATTGAAATACCCGCATTAGAAGGTGGGTGTCTGAGTGAAATTTAAAATACTCGCATAAGGAGGTGGGCGCCTAAATAAAATTAAAATACCTGCATTTAAAGGTGGGCGCCTGACTGAAATTAAAAATACCGCATTAGAATGTGGGCGCCTGAAAGACACTAAAAATACCCGCATTAGGAGGTGGGCGCCTGACAGAAATTAAAATACCCGCATTAGGAGGTGGGCGCCTGACTGAAATTATAAATACCCGCATTAGGAGGTGTGCGCCTGACAAAAATTAAAATACCAGCATTAGGTGGTGGTTGCCTGACAGAAATTAAAATACCCGTATTAGAAGGTGGGCGCCTGACTGAAATTAAAAATACCTGCATTAGGAGGTGGGCGCCTGACAGAAATTAAAATACTCGCATTAGGTGGTGGTTGCCTGACAGAAATGAAAATACCCGTATTAGAAGGTGGGCGCCTGACTGAAATTAAAATACCCGCATTAGGAGGTGGGCGCCTGACAGAAATTAAAATACCCGCATTAGGAGGTCGGTACCTGACAGAAATTAAAATACCCGCATTAAGAGGTGGGCGCCTGATAGAAATTAAAATACCCGCATTAGGAGGTGGGCGCCTGACAAAAATTGAAATACCCGCATTAGATGGTGGGTGCCTGAGTGAAATTTAAAATACTCGCATAAGGAGGTGGGCGCCTAAATAAAATTAAAATACCCGCATTAGGAGGTGGCTGCCTGACAGAAATTAAAATACCCGCATTAAAATGTGGGCATCTGACTGAAATTAAAAATACCCGTATTAGAAGGTGGGTGCCTGAGTGAAATTAAAAATACCCGCATTAGGAGGTGTGCGCCTGACTGAAAATAAAATATCTGTATCATGAGGTGTGTGCCTGACAAAAATTAAAATACCCGCATTTAAAGGTGGGCGCCTGACTGAAATTAAAAATACCGCATTAGAATGTGGGCGCCTGACAGACACTAAAAATACCCGCATTAAGAGGTGGGCGCCTGACAGAAATTAAAATACCCGCATTAGGAGGCGGGCGCCTGACAGAAATTAAAATACCCGCATTATGAGGTGGGCTCCTGACTGAAATTAAAATACCCGCATTAGGAGGTGGGCGCCTGACTGAAAATAAAAAACCCGCATTAGAAGGTGGGCGCCTGACTGAAATTAAAAATACCCGTATTAGAAGGTGGGCGCCTGAGTGAAATTAAAAATACCCGCATTAGGAGGTGTGCGCCTGAATGAAAATAAAATATCTGTGTTATGAGGTGGGCGTCTAACAGAAATTAAAATACCCGCATTTAAAGGTGGGCGCCTAACTGAAATTAAAAATACCGCATTAGAATGTGGGCGCCTGACAGACACTAAAAATACCCGCATTAGGAGGTGGGCGCCTGACAGAAATTAAAATACCCGTATTAGGAGGTAGGCGCCTGACAGAAATTAAAATACCCGCATTATGAGGTGGGCTCCTGACTGAAATTAAAATACTCGCATTAGGAGGTGGGCGCCGGACTGAAAATAAAATACCCGCATTAGAAGGTGGGCGCCTGACTGAAATTAAAAATACCCGTATTAGAAGATGGGCGCCGGAGTGAAATAAAAAATACCCGCATTAGGATGTAGGCGCCTGACTGAAAATAAAATATCTGTATTATGAGGTGGGCGCCTAACAGAAATTAAAATACCCGCATTAAAAGGTGGGCGCCTGACTGAAATTAAAAATATCGCATTAGAATGTGGGCGCCTGACAGAAACTAAAAATACCCGCATTATGAGGTGGGCGCCTGACAGAAATTAAAATACCCGCATTAGGAGGTGGGCGCCTGACTGAAATTAAAATACACGCATTAGGAGGTGGGCGCCTGACTGATAATAAAATATCTGTATTATGAGGTGGTCGCCTAACAGAAATTAAAATACCCGCATTAAAAGGTGGGCGCCTGAATGAAATTAAAAATACGGCATTAGAATGTGGGCGCCTGACAGAAACTAAAAATACTCGCATTAGTAGGTGGGAGCCAGACAAAAATTAAAATACCCGCATTAGGAGGTGGGCGCCTGACAGAAATTAAAATACCCGCATTAGGAGGTGGGCGCCTGACTGAAATTAAAATACCCGCATTAGGAGGTCTGTGCCTGACTGAAATTTAAAATACTTCCATTAGGAGGTGGGCGCCTAAATGAAATTAAAATACCCGCATTAGGATGTGGCCGCTGACAGCAATTAAAATACCCTCATGATGAGGTGGGCGCTTGACTGAAATTAAAAAACCTGCCTTAGAATGTTGGCGCCTGACTGAAATTAAAATACCCGTATTAAAAGGTATGAACCTGACTGAAATTAAAAATACAGCATTAGAATATGGGCGCCTGACAGAAATTAAAAATACCCGCATTAGTAGGTGGGCGTCTGACAAAAATTAAAATACGTGCATTAGGAGGTGGTCGCCTGACAGAAATTAAAAAACCCGTATTAGAAGATGGGCGCCTGACTGAAATTAAAATATCCGCATTAGGAGGTGGGCGCCTGACTGAAATTAAAATACCCGCATTATGAGGTGGGAGCCTGACTGAAATTAAAAATACCGCATTAGGAGGTGTGTGCCTGACAAAAATTAAAATACCCGCATTAGGTGGTGGTTGCCTGACAGAAATTAAAATACCCGTATTAGAAGGTGGACGCCTGACTGAAATTAAAATACCCGCATTACGAGGTGGGCGCTTGACAGAAATTAAAATACCCGCATTAGATGGTCGGTACCTGACAGAAATTAAAATACCCGCTTTAAGAGGTGGATGCCTGACAGAAATTAAAATACACGCATTAGAAGTTGGGTGCTTGAGTGAAATTTAAAATACTCGCATAAGGAGGTGGACGACTAAATAAAATTAAAATACCCGCATTAGGAGGTGGCTGCCTGACAGAAATTAAAATACCCGCATTAAAATGTGGGCATCTGACTGAAATTAAAAATACCCGTATTAGAAAGTGGGCACCGGAGTGAAATAAAAAATACCCGCATTAGGAGGTGTGCGCCTGACTGAAAATAAAATATCTGTATCATGAGGTGGGCGCCTAACAGAAATTAAAATACCCGCATTTAAAGGTGGGCGCCTGACTGAAATTAAAAATACCGCATTAGAATGTGGCGCCTGACTGACACTAAAAATACCCGCATTAAGAGGTGGGCTCCCGACAGAAATTAAAATACCCGCATTAGGAGGTGGGCGCCTGACAGAAATTAAAATACCCGCATTATGAGGTAGGCGCCTGACTGAAATTAAATACCTGCATTATAAGGTGGGCGCCTGATTGAAAATAAAATACTCGCATTATAAAATGTGCGCCAGACTGAAATTAAAAATACCCGCATTAGGAGGTGTGTGCCTGACAAAAATTAAAATACCCGCATTAGGTGGTGGTTGCCTGACAGAAATTAAAATACCCGTATTAGAAGGTGGGCGCCTGACTGAAATTAAAATACCCGCATTAGGAGGTGGGCGCCTGACAGAAATTCAAATACCCGCATTAAGAGGTGGATTCCTGACAGAAATTAAAATACCCGCATTAGGAGGTGGGCGCCTGACAGAAATTGAAATACCCTCATTAGAAGGTGGGTGGCTGAGTGAAATTTAAAATACTTGCATAAGGAGGTGGACGGCTAAATAAAATTAAAATACCCGTATTAGGAGGTGGCTGCCTGACAGAAATTAAAATACCCGCATTAAAATGTGGGCATCTGACTGAAATTAAAAATACCCGTATTAGAAGGTGGGTGCCTGAGTGAAATTAAAAATACCCGCATTAGGAGGTGTGCGCCTGACTGAAAATAAAATGTCTGTATCATGAGGTGGGCGCCTAACAGAAATTAAAATACCTGCATTTAAAGGTGGGCGCCTGACTGAAATTAAAAATACCCGCATTAGGAGGTGTGTGCCTGACAAAAATTAAAATACCCGCATTAGGTGGTGGTTGCCTGACATAAATTAAAATACCCGTATTAGAAGGTGGGAGCCTGACTGAAATTAAAATACCCGCATTAGGAGGTGGGCGCCTGACATAAATTAAAATACCCGCATTAGGAGGTCGGTACCTGACAGAAATTAAAATACCCGCATTAAGAGGTGGGCGCCTGACAGAAATTAAAATACCCGCATTAGGAGGTGGGCACCTGACATAAATTGAAATACCCGCATTAGAAGGTCGGTGCCTGAGTGAAATTTAAAATACTCGCATAAGGAGGTGGGCGCCTAAATAAAATTAAAATACCCGCATTAGAAGGTGGCTGCCTGACAGAAATTAAAATGTGGGCATCTGACTGAAATTAAAAATACCCGTATTAGAAGGTGGGCGCCTGAGTGAAATTAAAAATACCCGCATTAGGAGGTGTGCGCCTGACTGAAAATAAAATATCTGTATTATGAGGTGGGCGCCTAACAGAAATTAAAATACCCGCATTTAAAGGTGGGCGCCTGACTGAAATTAAAAATACCGCATTAGAATGTGGGCGCCTGACAGACACTAAAAATACCCTCATTAAGAGGTGGGCGCCTGATAGAAATTAAAATAGCCGCATTAGGAGGTGGGCGCCTGACAGAAATTAAAATACCCGCATTAGGAGGTCGGTACATGACAGAAATTAAAATACCCGCATTAAGAGGTGGGCGCCTGATAGAAATTAAAATACCCGCATTAGGAGGTGGGCGCCTGACAAAAATTGAAATACCCGCATTAGGAGGTGGGCGCCTGACAAAAATTGAAATACCCGCATTAGAAGGTGGGTGCCTGAGTGAAATTTAAAATACTCGCATAAGGAGGTGGGCGCCAAAATAAAATTAAAATACCCGCATTAGGAGGTGGCTGCCTGACAAAAATTAAAATACCCGCATTAAAATGTGGGCATCTGACTGAAATTAAAAATACCCGTATTAGAAGGTGGGTGCCTGAGTGAAATTAAAAATACCCGCATTAGGAGGTGTGCGCCTGACTGAAAATAAAATGTCTGTATCATGAGGTGGGCGCCTAACAGAAATTAAAATACCTGCATTTAAAGGTGGGCGCCTGACTGAAATTAAAAATACCCGCATTAGGAGGTGTGTGCCTAACAAAAATTAAAATACCTGCATTAGGTGGTGTTTGCCTGACAGAAATTAAAATACCCGTATTAGAAGGTGGGAGCCTGACTGAAATTAAAATACCCGCATTAGGAGGTGGGCGCCTGACAGAAATTAAAATACGCTTATTAGGAGGTCGGTACCTGACAGAAATTAAAATACCCGCATTAAGAGGTGGGCGCCTGACAGAAATTAAAATACCCGCATTAGGAGGTGGGCACCTGACAGAAATTGAAATACCCGCATTAGAAGGTCGGTGCCTGAGTGAGATTTAAAATACTCGCATAAGGAGGTGGGCGCCTAAATAAAATTAAAATACCCGCATTAGAAGGTGGCTGCCTGACAGAAATTAAAATACCCGCATTAAAATGTGGGCATCTCACTGAAATTAAAAATACCCGTATTAGAAGGTGGGCGCCTGAGTGAAATTAAAAATACCCGCATTAGGAGGTGTGCGCCTGACTGAAAATAAAATACCCGCATTAGGAGGTGGGCGCCTGACAGAAATTAAAATACCCGCATTAGGAGGTCGGTACCTGACAGAAATTAAAATACCCTCATTAAGAGGTGGATGCCTGAAAGAAATTAAAATACCCGCATTAGGAGGTGGGCGCCTGACAGAAATTGAAATACCCGCATTAGAAGGTGCGCGCCTGACAGAAATTGAAATACCCGCATTAGGAGGTGGGTGCCTAAATAAAATTAAAATACCCGCATTAGGAGATGGCCGCCTGACAGAAATTAAAATACCCGCATTAAAATGTGGGCATCTGACTGAAAATAAAATACCCGTATTAGAAGGTGGGTGCCTGAGTGAAATTAAAAATACCCGCATTAGGAGGTGTGCGCCTGACTGAAAATAAAATATCTGTATCATGAGGTGTGTGCCTGACAAAAATTAAAATACCCGCATTTAAAGGTGGGCGCCTGACTGAAATTAAAAATACCGCATTAGAATGTGGGCGCCTGACAGACACTAAAAATACCCGCATTAAGAGGTGGGCGCCTGACAGAAATTAAAATACCCGCATTAGGAGGCGGGCGCCTGACAGAAATTAAAATACCCGCATTATGAGGTGGGCTCCTGACTGAAATTAAAATACCCGCATTAGGAGGTGGGCGCCTGACTGAAAATAAAATACCCGCATTAGAAGGTGGGCGCCTGACTGAAATTAAAAATACCCGTATTAGAAGGTGGGCGCCTGAGTGAAATTAAAAATACCCGCATTAGGAGGTGTGCGCCTGAATGAAAATAAAATATCTGTGTTATGAGGTGGGCGTCTAACAGAAATTAAAATACCCGCATTTAAAGGTGGGCGCCTAACTGAAATTAAAAATACCGCATTAAAATGTGTGCGCCTGACTGACACTAAAAATACCCGCATTAGGAGGTGGGCGCCTGACAGAAATTAAAATACCCGCATTAGGAGGTGGGCGGCTGACAGAAATTAAAATACCCGCATTAGAAGGTGGGCGCCTGACTGAAATTAAAATACCCGCATTAGGAGGTGGGCGCCTGACTGATAATAAAATATCTGTATTATGAGGTGGTCGCCTAACAGAAATTAAAATACCCGCATTAAAAGGTGGGCGCCTGAATGAAATTAAAAATACCGCATTAGAATGTGGGCTGACGTAAAACTAAAAATACCCGCATTAGGAGGTGGGCGCTGATCAAATTAAAATACCCGCATTAGGAGGTGGGCGCCTGACTGATAATAAAATATCTGTATTATGAGGTGGTCGCCTAACAGAAATTAAAATACCCGCATTAAAAGGTGGGCGCCTGAATAAAATTAAAAATACGGCATTAGAATGTGGGCGCCTGACAGAAACTAAAAATACTCGCATTAGTAGGTGGGAGCCAGACAAAAATTAAAATACCCGCATTAGGAGGTGGGCGCCTGACAGAAATTAAAATACCCGCATTAGGAGGTGGGCGCCTGACTGAAATTAAAATACCCGCATTAGGAGGTGGGCGCCTGACTGATAATAAAATATCTGTATTATGAGGTGGTCGCCTAACAGAAATTAAAATACCCGCATTAAAAGGTGGGCGCCTGAATGAAATTAAAAATACCGCATTAGAATGTGGGCGCCTGACAGAAACTAAAAATACCCGCATTATGAGGTGGGCACCTGACAGAAATTAAAATACCCGCATTAGGAGGTGGGCGCCTGACTGAAATTAAAATACCCGCATTAGGAGGTGGGCGCCTGACTGATAATAAAATATCTGTATTATGAGGTGGTCGCCTAACAGAAATTAAAATACCCGCATTAAAAGGTGGGCGCCTGAATGAAATTAAAAATACGGCATTAGAATGTGGGCGCCTGACAGAAACTAAAAATACTCGCATTAGTAGGTGGGAGCCAGACAGAAATTAAAATACCCGCATTAGGAGGTGGGCGCCTGACAGAAATTAAAATACCCGCATTAGGAGGTGGGCGCCTGACTGAAATTAAAATACCCGCATTAGGAGGTCTGTGCCTGACTGAAATTTAAAATACTCCCATTAGGAGGTGGGCGCTTAAATGAAATTAAAATACCCGCATTAGGATGTGGCCGGTGACAGCAATTAAAATACCCTCATGATGAGGTGGGCGCTTGACTGAAATTAAAAAACCTGCCTTAGAATGTTGGCGCCTGACTGAAATTAAAATACCCGTATTAAAAGGTATGAACCTGACTGAAATTAAAAATACAACATTAGAATATGGGCGACTGACAGAAATTAAAAATACCCGCATTAGTAGGTGGGCGTCTGACAAAAATTAAAATACGTGCATTAGGAGGTGGTCGCCTGACAGAAATTAAAAAACCCGTATTAGAAGATGGGCGCCTGACTGAAATTAAAATATCCGCATTAGGAGGTGGGCGCCTGACTGAAATTAAAATACCCGCATTATGAGGTGGGAGCCTGACTGAAATTAAAAATACCGCATTAGGAGGTGTGTGCCTGACAAAAATTAAAATACCCGCATTAGGTGGTGGTTGCCTGACAGAAATTAAAATACCCGTATTAGAAGGTGGGCGCCTGACTGAAATTAAAATACCCGCATTAGGAGGTGGGCGCTTGACAGAAATTAAAATACCCGCATTAGATGGTCGGTACCTGACAGAAATTAAAATACCCGCTTTAAGAGGTGGATGCCTGACAGAAATTAAAATACCCGCATTAGGAGGTGGGCGCCTCACAGAAATTGAAATACCCGCATTAGAAGGTGGGTGCCTGAGTGAAATTTAAAATACTCGCATAAGGAGGTGGACGGCTAAATAAAATTAAAATACCCGCATTAGGAGGTGGCTGCCTGACAGAAATTAAAATACCCGCATTAAAATGTGGGCATCTGACTGAAATTAAAAATACCCGTATTAGAAGGTGGGTGCCTGAGTGAAATTAAAAATACCCGCATTAGGAGGTGTGCGCTTGACTGAAAATAAAATATTTGTATCATGAGGTGGGCGCCTAACAGAAATTAAAATACCCGCATTTAAAGGTGGGCGCCTGACTGAAATTAAAAATACCGCATTAGAATGTGGGCGCCTGACAGACACTAAAAATACCCGCATTAGGAGGTGGGCGTCTGACAGAAATTAAAATACCCGCATTAGGAGGTGGGCGCCTGACAGAAATTAAAATACCCGCATTATGAGGTGGGCACCTGACTGAAATTAAAATACCCGCATTAGGAGGTGGGCGCCTGACTGAAAATAAAATACCCGCATTAGAAGGTGGGCGCCTGACTGAAATTAAAAATACCCGTATTAGAAGGTGGGCGCCTGAGTGAAATTAAAAATACCCGCATAAGGAGGTGTGCGCCTGAATAAAAATAAAATATCTGTGTTATGAGGTGGGCGCCTAACAGAAATTAAAATACCCGCATTTAAAGGTGGGCGGCTAACTGAAATTAAAAATACCGCATTAGAATGTGTGCGCCTGACAGACACTAAAAATAACCGCATTAGGAGGTGGGAGCCTGACAGAAATTAAAATACCCGTATTAGGAGGTGGGCGCCTGACAGAAATTAAAATACCCGCATTATGAGGTGGGCTCCTGACTGAAATTAAAATACCCGCATTAGGAGGTGGGCGCCTGACTGAAAATAAAATACCCGCATTAGAAGGTGGGCGCCTGACTGAAATTAAAAATACCCGTATTAGAAGATGGGCGCCTGAGTGAAATAAAAAATACCCGCATTAGGATGTAGGCGCCTGACTGAAAATAAAATATCTGTATTATAAGGTGGGCGCCTAACAGAAATTAAAATACCCGCATTAAAAGGTGGGCGCCTGACTGAAATTAAAAATATCGCATTAGAATGTGGGCGCCTGACAGAAACTAAAAATACCCGCATTAGGAGGTGGGCGCCTGACAGAAATTAAAATACCCGCATTAGGAGGTGGGCGCCTGACTGAAATTAAAATACCCGCATTAGGAGGTGGGCGCCTGACTGATAATAAAATATGTGTATTATGAGGTGGTCGCCTAACAGAAATTAAAATACCCGCATTAAAAGGTGGGCGCCTGAATGAAATTAAAAATACCGCATTAGAATGTGGGCGCCTGACAGAAACTAAAAATACCCGCATTAGTAGGTGGGAGCATGACAGAAATTAAAATACCCGCATTAGGAGGTGGGCGCCTGACAGAAATTAAAATACCCGCATTATGAGGTGGGCACCTGACAGAAATTAGAATGCCCGCATTAGGAGGTGGGCGCCTGACAAAAATTAAAATATCTGCATTAGAAGGTGGGGGCCTTACAGAAATTAAAATACCCGCATTAGGAGGTGGGTGCCTAACTGAAATTAAAAATACCAGCATTAGGAGGTAGGCGCCTAAATGAAATTAAAATACCCGCATTAAGAGATAGCCGCCTGAAAGAAATTAAAATACCTGCATTATGAGGTGGGCGCCTGACTGAAATTAAAATACCCGCATTAAAAGGTGAGAACCTGACTGAAATTTAAAATACCGTATTATAATATGGGTGCCTAACAGAAATTAAAAATACCCGCATTAGGAGGTGGGCGCCTGACAAAAATTAAAATACCCGCATTAAGAGGTGGGCGCCTGACAGAAATTAAAATACCCGCATTAGGAGGTGGGCGCCTGACTGAAATTAAAACACCCCAATTAATGTTGTTGACGTCATTGTAATGCTGTAAAAAATAGATGTCGTGTTGCCGTAACGTCGTGGACGTTGTTGTAATGCTGTTGAAGATAGTTGATGTCTTTGCAAGAACGCCAATGACGCTGTTGTAATCTTTGTAAAGATAGTTGCTGCGTTGAAGACGTCATTATAATGTTGTTGACGTTGTTGTAATGCTATAAAAGATATTTGTTGTGCTGCAGTAACGTCAATGACGTTGTTATAATGCCATAAAAGATAACTGCTGCGTTGAAGACGTCATTGTAATGCTGTTGACGTCGTTGCGATGCGGTAAAAGATAGTTGTTGCATTGCCGTAAAAGATAGTTGATGCGTTGTCGTAAAAGATAGCTGCTGCGCTGAAGACGTCATTGTAATGCTGTTGACGCCGTTGAGATGCGGTAAAAGATAGTTGCTGCGTTGAAGACGTCATTGTAATGCTGTTGACGTCGTTGTAAAGCTGTAAAAATGATTGTCGTGCTGCCATAACGTCGATGACGTTATTGTAATGTTGTCCTGTTGTAAGAGATGTAAGTGACGTCCTTGCCGTCAGTTTGCTGTAATAGGGTTCCACGTTGTACTGAATCTTCTGCCGATCCAAACTCATGTGGACTGTGAATTGAAATGTCGTCCTGGCACGAGTGAAAATATGATGCGACGTCTTTGCCGTCGGGTTTGCCTTGTTGTCGTTCTTTGTGATTCGAAATAACATCTTTGTGCAGACATAATAGTCGGGAGCCTGTAGGTCAAGATGATGTCTTCGTATAGATGCAAAACAGGAACGTAATCCTTGTAGTGAGTTGTGGTGCCGAAATTCTTTGGGGAATTGATCATAACTGATGTGGCTTCCCTGCTTTTTCAACCTGAAGAACCTGTACTCAAAGAAAATTTGTGAGTTTGGGGAGGGGCGGTTGATTCACGTTGACTTGGTAGCTTTGGCTCTTGATAGCTGCATGTCCTGCTGATTCGGACCTGTAGCCCCTGTCTGGTTCCCAGTCTTGGCCAATCGTTAATGAAAACATTTGTTGAAAATAATTTGTTTATAAGAAAGTATTCTTATCATTAAAAAGTTCTTGTCGAACTGCTAATGAAAATATTTGTTAAAAATGATTTGCTTATAAGAAAGTATGCATATTAGTAAAAAAATCTTGTCAAACTCTAATGAAAATATTTGGTGAAAATAAATTGTGTATAAGAAAATATGCATATTAGTAATAAAAATCTTGTCAAACTCTAATGAAAGTATTTGTTGAAAATAAATTGCTTATAAAAAAGTATGCATATATGTAAATGTCTGTCGAGCAGCGACATGCGGTGAAACAAAGCAAACGTCTTATCCAAAATCCTCTTAGGCTGAAGACTTAGTTTGCCGATGCTTTTCCATGTTTATCGGCGTCCTCCGGCAGTGATCCCTTAAAAATGCCCCAGTTTCCGATATGTGAGAATGACGATCTTTTGAACGGACAAACGAGTCTTGTGTAGATTGCTTGCCTGTCCTATCAGGGTGATCAGATGGGTGCATTTTGTCATATGTGAGATAAAGGAAAAATATTTCTTAATGGTGGGACCGAAGCCGATTTAGGCCGCCTACGTATCCCCATGAGGGAATCAGGTCATGTCGTAGTTCGTTACAAGCAAAGAAGATTTGTAAGGGGTTTTTCTAAAAGTGGGACCGAGGCCGATGCGGCCGCCTACGTATCCCGCCGAGGGAATCAGGTCATAACGTAGTTCAGGTACAAGTAAAAGGAACTTGGAGAAATTTGTGATCTAAAGAAACGGAACCCTAAGTGGGTTCTATGCGTATCCCGCCGAGGGAGCGCAACTTTTACAACATAGAAAAAAGTATTACATAGAGAATAACTACTCTTAGATATGGTATCTCTTCACTGCATCTGCATTGATGGTTTTTGGCCATTCTATTCTGATAAGGTTGCCCCGGACAACTACGTCCATCTGCTTTTCATCAATCAGTCTCTTAGTAAATGATTCTGTATCCACTTGGCTGCGAAAGAAATAGCATTGCCCCAGTAGAAGTCCTGATCGTAGTGTGGTAGCCCAAGAGTACAAATGGCAAACGTCCGTGCCAATGCTTGTAACTATCAACCATCTTGATGTTTCATCCAAATCTGGCTTTGACTTATTCCAAAAATGCCCCGATTCTTCCGGTTGGGAGTCTTCCTTATATTCTTCGAAGTCTTGCTTGCTTGTTTCAAATGTGTCACACATTATCGACAGATTAGTTTGCATGATGAAAAAGAAAACAAAACAGATTTTAAAATAACAAAAGCGATGCAGATTTGTCATTTTAAGCTTTCAAAAGGTAGAGGCAAAACACATTAAACGCATATATGTGATTCAGGCCTCAATCTGAATCGCATTGTTTCATTAAATATTAATGCAGTTAACTAGTTTCTGGGAGAAACAAGGCCAGGGTACAGGTCCATTTTTTCCAAAACATCTCCTTGCTCTGCATCCCAAATGGTTGAGCCTCTAGCGTGATCATCGAGAATCACACTGCATCCTGCTTCTTCTTCAACAATGAAAAAACTTTTGAATCCCCCACTGAGGTTGGCTGTATTGTCCTCCTTTGATTCCTGAGTGGCGCATGCTTTGATGAATGACTGACTCAGAGGTGGAACAGACTTTGGTAAAGGAGCCTCTCTCTTCCTTCGGAGATTGGTTGATAAGACTTTTCCAAGAAAAGATAATGCCATGACCCGCGACTTTGGAGGAAGTGCTTCTACTCCGAACAGTGCCTTCACTTGGACTGTAATCATAGGGGTTAAGTTCCAGGTCAGTCTGTTCGGATGCATCTGAATCAGTCATTTTGCTGAAGGATTGTGTCTTTGACCTCGTGAAGTAGGGATGATCCGCCAGTTTTAGTCAACGCAAATCAACCTTTGGGAAAATAATCTAGACAAAATAAACCTTCTAAAAAAATGAAGAAAACCAAGTTAGTATAAGGCGAGTAATTATTGCTTTAAATAATATGCACATAGTGAAAAAGTAGGAGAAAACAACAAAATGATTGTAAGGCAATTAAATGCGCATCCTAATATGCATGGAGCCTCCCTTATGCCGGAGGTGGGCCTAAACGCCAGATATGCGGGATTACGACAGATTTGATCCAAGCTGCTAAACTGCAATGCTTTGTCGGAAATGAGACAAAATGAATGTACATTTTCCAATTTCAGCATGTCATGATTAGTCTTGGATTAGTCTATCCTTATCACGCTACACATAATATGATGATTGGTCGTTGGGTTGTGAGACCCGTAGACATCTTTGGCGGATTTCTTAATTGTGGAGTCGATACCAAGGATCGACCCACCTAAGGTGTATGCATGCATGACTTAAAATAAAGGGTGGTATAGCTCTATCTTAAATTTTCTAAGATTTGGCTGACTAGACACAAGGTTCCCGAGTGGACTACTCGAGTGAGAAGGCTACGCGGCCACCGGATGGTCCGGTCACTCCGCGCATATGCCAACTCTCCTAAAATTTGGTAGATTGAAAGAAATTTGCGGGTGCGCAAAACACACCTCGCGTGTAGTGTGTGATAGTGTCAATTTTCCAGAGTGGAAGAAATATGAGCGAAATGCCAATTTAAGGAAAGCAGTAAGAGAATATAATAATTAAAGCAGTTTATGCACGCAAAATTTCACAAAGGAAACAAATCAAAGCATACATCAAACAAAGAGTGAAAGTAAAGCACAAATAATTAACCTGAATTTTGCTATGGTTAAGAACCTGAAAAGTCCCCAGCGGAGTCGCCATGCTGTCGCGCCCGAATTTTGACCTGCTCGGGTCAAAGCGGAGCGCGGACGTGTTCGGTGATTCCTGGGTAAAAAGGGTTGAGGAGTCGCCACCTAATTATTTTTACGGTGAATTAGGACACCTAAATATTAAACTAAGTGCTGCAATGTAACTCCAATTTTAAGGTCTGCGAAACTAGCGAGATTCTAGGTAAGGGTTCTTTATTATCCTAAAGGGAAGGGGTTAGGCATCCTTTAAGATCCGCTAACTTGCGGTTATCCGGTCAAACTCAGGTTAATTATTACTAGAAAAATACATGTTTTACAAGTATAATAGATTTAAAGATGTTTGCAAATAATTAGTAAATGATGCATTTTAAAAGAAGGATACATGTAGAGATTTTTTAAAAATATGCATTTGTATAGTATTTAAAGAGAAATACATGTAAAGTTGAAAAAATATGTATTTGACAATTGATAGTAAAACAAATTATTTATAATGCCAAAAAAGTAAAATTTTGGGAATCAATGAATTGTAAATTGACAAAAGATAAACTTATTCGGTATGATTAATAAAGCAAATAAAAGATGACAAAAGTTGTTTTGAAAATCTTGAATACGCGTGACGAGCCTAAAATAAATAAACTAGCGAAGGATTTCTAAGTTTGAATTCAACCGAGCCTACAAATAAATAAGCTAGCGACGGGTTTCAAATCTTAAACTAACCTATGAATTAATCCTAAGTTTGCCTATTCTAAGCATTTCAATAATTACATAAGTGCGATAAATAATATTACAATACAAAGCGGGATAAAAGCTGAATTAAAGAAAGAAATAAAAATAAATAAACTCCGAGGAATAATTCGCCGTTATTTACTTTAATCCCTGCAAGCTGTCAAGAACAAACGGTTAGAAACAGTTAAATACAAATAACTTCATATCCGTATTCAAAACAGTGAATGTTTTGATCACGGAGGGCTCAGACTTAAATTTTGAAAAGAACATTCCAATCACGTCGTGGCTGCAAACATGTGACTAATGTGGTTTATTTTGATTGTCTCGCCTACTAAACGTGTTGGTCTCTCGGGTGAAATAGAAAAGATCACTATAATCACGTCGTGGCTGCGAATATATAACTTGTTGGTTATTTTAGTCACCTCGCCTACTAAACATGTTGATCTCGGATGAAATAAAAAGGTTTAAGTCTTCATCATTGCCCAGAAGTTATATTTTTTCCGTCTTTGCAACTGTGGAGGCCTCAAAATCGACGGATATTTTTCATCGGCCAGTGTAGTATCGTGTTCAAATCAGTAAAATTAAATCAAGGCAGTAACCAGTAGGCAGTAGGCAGTAAGCACAGAGGCAGAAAAATAATTTCCGAAAATGACGCGGTGTTTAGTTTAAAAAAGTAAAACAGTAGAACAGTAATTTGGAACCGAGCAGTGAACTGAAATAGAAAGCAGTACCCGAAAAGACGCGATATTTATTCAAAACAGTAAAAACAGTAAAACAGTGATATCCGTGGCAAAGATATTTAAAACAGTTATATTGAAAACAAAGAATCAAACCGAGCAATGAACTCAAACAGAAAAACAAAGACCGAGCAAAGCGTAATATTTGTTTAAAAAAAAAAAGGTAAAACAGTAAGATATCCGTTGCCCGGATACTTAAAACAGTGCTAAAAACAGAGAAACGAAACGAAAGAAAAGCGCGGCTTCGAAGTTAATTTCATCGACCTTAATGCAATATTAATAAAACAATAAAACAGTAAAAGAAACGAGCAGTGAGCAATTAAAGTATCCGACCCAAATTCTGAAATTTTGGAACCGAAACAGGATTAAGAAGTATCTTTGAAAAAAATCCGACCCGGATCATGAACAGTGACCCGAATGAAATCAGAAATTCAGATTTTTTAGATAACCAGCAACAGATATGAAAAAAATGCCATAATCTGGAAATATGCCAAAACCGGGTCGACCCGATCCGGGTCAGTGACCCGACCCGAATCAGATGCCAACCCGAATCAGTTTTTTTTTCATTTTTTCAGATAACCAATATACAAGATATGAAATGCAAGAAATTTGGGAAATCCAAACCGGGTCGACCCGATCGGGTCAGTGACCCGACCCGAATCATGTGTTCAACCCGAAATCAACTAATTTCATCAATTTCAGATAACCAATAATAACAACAGCAACAATGCAAGAAATTTGGAAATTCAAACCGGGTCGACCCGACCCGAATTGGAGATTCAACACGACATCAAATAATTCCATCAATTTCAGATAACCAATAATAACAACAGCAACAATGCAAGAAATTTGGAAAATCCAAACCGGGTCGACTCGACCCGGGTCAGTGACCCGACCCGAATCATGTGTTCAACCCGGAATCAACTAATTTCATCAATTTCAGATAACCAAACATACAAAAATATGAAATGCAAGAATTCTAAAAATATTACCCAAAATGGGTCGACCCGACCCGGGTCAGTGACCCGACCCGAATCAGGTGTCAAAATCCGAGAATCAAAAGTGGAGAACAAACCTTTTCGGACTTGATTCTTGAATAACAAGGAAGGCAAATGTTTGAAATCAAGAACGCAACAAATATTTATATATTGAATCATTTTCCAAAAATCCTCCGAAAATTCCTTTGAGAATCCTCTCAAAAATCTGTCCAATCTCCTCTCAAAAATGAAGAACAACATGGGGTATTTATAGGTGGATTCCCCCTTAAAAACGAGTTTGAAATTCAAAATAAAGGAGCCAAAATCGCGGATTTGACGGGCATGGGTTGCGGATTTTCGGGTGTCGACGTAACAGAGGGGAGTTGGTGGTGGCAGGGGGTTGGTGATGGCAGGGCGAGGTGACCGGCGACGTGGGGTCGCCGGTATGGGGGTGTGGGGTCGCCCGATTTGTGAGGGGGTTAGGGTTTTTGATTTTTTTGGTTTTGGGTTTTTTCTTTGGGTTTTAAGGGTTGGGGAATTAAAAGGGGTGTGTGGTTGGGCTTGGGTCGACGGGTTTGGGGATTGGACTGGTCCGGTTGGAGGTTTCGGGTGGGCTTGGGTCGACGGGTTGGGGGGAATTGGGCTGGTCCATTTTGGGTGAAGGGACGATGGGCTTGGGAGTTTTTGGGGAGAATGGGTTCGGGTGTTGGGCTAATTGAAATAAAGGGAATGGGCTTGGGAGTTTTTGGTTTTGGGCTTGTTTTGGTGAAATTGTTTTGGGTAGAATTTGTATTGGGTTGGAAAAATGAAATGGGTTAGAAATTGTTTTGGGTTTAAAAAATATAAAAGGGGTTTAACATTAAAAATATTAATTTTGTTTTGTAAAAGATGTGAATTATTTAAAATAACATAACGATGTGATAATAATAAAATATTATATTTGCGAAATGTTTAATGCTTAATAAAAAATGGAAATGCGATGTCATTTTGCGAAAAATAAAATAACATAGAATATTATGGATAAAACTATGATTATGATAAAGATGCAAATGATAGTAAAAAAAATGCGAATAATAATAATAATAAAATATATACACATATATGCCTATATTTTTTAAAAGTGTCAAAATATTAAAAATTACGAATAAAATCATAATAGATGGGACAAAATTGGGTGTCAACAGATGCCCCTCTTTGGACGGAGATGATGAAAGAGTTTTCGGCCAAAGAAGTTGACTGAGTAGCCAATTTTGTCCCGATCATCGGGACTGCATGGTAAGAAATAGAATCCCGAGGGGTATAGAAGTTGTAAAAAGATAGTGCACATTCAAGAAACAATGCCCCAGTGTCGACTTAGGATGACACTGGTCGCAGATGCGAGAAACAAATGGGAAAAGCGGATCGACGTTCGAAGTAGGTCGTTGACCAATTTGCCTCGGTTCGCCGTAGGAGATAGTTCCACGTTGTGATGAAGTTTTTGCAAATTAAAAACTCCTGCAAACTAAAGCTTAAGATATAATTAGTGTATAACTGCTGAGAAATATTGTAGAGAAACTAACTTGGAAATACCCGCATTAGGAGGTGGGCGCCTGACTGAAATTAAAATACCCTCATTATAAGGTGGGCGCCTGACTGAAATTAAAATACCTGCATTAGAAGGTGGGCGCCTGACTGAAATTAAAATACCCGCATTAGAAGGTGGGCGCCTGACTGAAATTAAAATACCCCCATTAGTAGGTGGGCGCCAGACTGAAATTAAAATACCCGCATTAAAAGGTGGACGCCTGACTTAAAATAAAACACACGCATTATGAGGTGGGCGCCATACTGAAATTAAAATATCCGCATTAGAAGGTGGGCGCCAGACTAAAATTTAAAAACACGCATTAGAATGTGGACGTCTGACTGAAATTAAAATACCCGCATTAAAAAGTGGGAGCCTCACTGAAATTAAAAATACCCGTATTAGAAGGTGGGCGCATGAGTGAAATTAAAAATACCCGTATTAGGAGATGGGCGCCTGACTAAAAATAAAATATTTATATTATGAGGTGGGCGCCGAACAAAAATTATAATACCCGCATTAAAAGGTGGGCGCCTGACTGAAATTAAAAATACCGCATTAGAATGTGGGCGCCTAACAGAAACTAAAAATACCCGCATTAGGAGGTGGGCGCCTGACTGAAATTAAAATACCCGTATTAGGAGGTTTGTGCATGACTGAAATTTAAAATACTCAGATTAGGAGGTGGGCGCCTAAATGAAATTAAAATACCCGCATTAGCAGGTGGCCGCTGACAGAAATTAAAATACCCGCATTAGGAGGTGCGGGCCTGACAGAAATTAAAATACCCGCATTAGGAGGTGGGCGCCTGACTGAAATTAAAACACCCCAATTAGAAGGTGGGCGCCAGACTGAAATTATAATATCCGCATTAGAAGGTGGACGTCTGACTGAAAATAAAACACCAGCATTATGAGGTGGGCGCCATACTGAAATTAAAATACCAGCATTATGAGGTGGGCGCCAGACTAAAATTTTAAAACACGCATTAGAAGGTGGGCGCCTGACTGAAATTAAAATACCCGCATTAGGAGTTGGCGCCTGACTGAAAATATAATACCCGTATTATGAAGTGGGCGCCTAACAAAAATTAAAATACCCGCATTAAAAGGTGGGCACCTTACTGAAATAAAAAATATTGCATTAGAATGTGGGCGCCTGACTGAAATTAAAAATACCCGCATTAGGAGATGGGCGCCTGACAGAAATTAAAATACAAACATTAGGAGGTGGGCGCCTGACAGAATTTAAAATACAAACATTAGGAGGTGGGCGCCTAAATGAATTAAAATACCCGCATTAGGAGGTGGGCACCTGACTAAAATTAAAATACCCCCATTAGAAGGTGGGCGCCAGACTGAAATTAAAATACCCGCATTAGAAGGTGGACGCCTGACTGAAAATAAAACACACGCATTATGAGGTGGGCGCCATACTGAAATTAAAATACCCGCATTAAAAAGTGGGAGCCTGACTGAAATTAAAAATACCCGTATTAGAAGGTGGGCGCTTGAGTGAAATTAAAAATACCCGCATTTGGAGGTGGGCGCCTAACTGAAAATAAAATATTTGTATTATGAAGTGGGCGCCTAACAAAAATAAAAATACCCGCATTAAATGGTGTGCGCCTGACTGAAATTAAAAATACCGCATTAGAATGTGGGCGCCTGACAGAAACTAAAAATACCCGCATTAGGAGGTGCGCGCCTGACAGAAATGAAAATACCCGCATTAGGAGGTGGGAGCCTGAATGAAATTAAAATACCAGCATTAGGAGGTGGGCGCCTGACTGAAATTAAAAATACCCCAATTAGAAGGTGGGCGCCAGACAGAACCTAAAAATACCCGCATTAGGAGGTGGGCGCCTGACAGAAATTAAAATACCCGCATTACGAGGTGGGCGCCTGACAGAAATTAAAATACCCGCATTACGAGGTGGACGCCTGACTCAAAATAAAACACACGCATTATGATGTGGGCGCCATACTGAAATTAAAATATCCGCATTATGAGGTGGGCGCCAGACTAAAATATAAAAACACGCATTAGAATGTGGACGTCTGACTGAAATTAAAATACCCGCATTAGAATTTGGGCGCCTCACAGAAATTAAAAATACCCGCATTAGAAGATGGGCGTCTGACTGAAATTAAAATACCCGCATTAAAAGGTGGGTGTCTGACTGAAATTAAAAATACCGCATTAGAATGTGGGCGCCTCACAGAAACTAAAAATACCCGCATTAGGAGGTGGGCGCCTGACAGAAATTAAAAATACCCGCAGTAGGAGGTGGGCGCCTGACAGAAATTAAAATACCCGCATTAGAAGGTGGGCGCCTGACATAAATTAAAATACCTGCATTAGAAGGTGGGCGCCTGACTGAAATTAAAATACCCGCATTAGGAGGTGGTCGCCTGACTGAAATTAAAATACCCCAGTTAGAAGGTGGGCGCCTGACTGAAATTAAAATACCCCAATTAGAAGGTGGGCGCCAGACTGAAATTAAAATACCCCAATTAGAAGGTGGGCGCCAGACTGAAATTAAAACACCCGCATTATGATGTGGGCAACATACTGAAATTAAAATACCCGCATTATGAGGTGGGCGCCAGAGTAAAATTTAAAAACACGCATTAGAAGGTGAGCTTCTGACTGAAATTAAAATACCCGCATTTAATGGTGTGCGCCTGACTGAAATTAAAAATACCCGTATTAGAAGGTGGGCGCCTGAGTGAAATTAAATATACCCGTATTAGGAGGTGGGCGCCTGACTAAAAATAAAATATCTGTATTATGAGGTGGGCGCCTGACTGAAATTAAAAATACCGCATTTGAATGTGGGCGCCTGACATAAACTAAAAATACCCGCATTAGAAGGTGGGCGCCAGACTGAAATTAAAATACCCGCATTAGGAGGTCTGTGCCTGACTGAAATTTAAAATACTCAGATTAGGAGGTGGGCGCCTAAATGAAATTAAAATACCCGCATTAGGAGGTGGCCGCTGACAGCAATTAAAATACCCTCATTATGAGGTGGGCGCTTGACTGAAATTAAAATACCCGCATTAGGAGGTGGACGCCTGACTGAAATTAAAATACCCGCATTATGAGGTGGGCGCCTGACTGAAATTAAAATACCCCAATTAGAAGGTGGGCGCCAGACTGAAATTAAAATACCCGCATTAGGAGGTGGACGTCTGACTGAAAATAAAACACCCGCATTATGATGTGGGCGCCAGAGTAAAATTTAAAAACACGCATTAGAAGGTGAGCGTCTGACTGAAATTAAAATATTCGCATTAAAAGGTGTGCGCCTGAGTGAAATTAAAAATACCCGTATTAGAAGGTGGGCGCCTGAGTGAAATTAAAAATACCCGTATTAGGAGGTGGGCGCCTGACTAAAAATAAAATATATGTATTATGAGGTGGGCGCCTAACAGAAATTAAAATATCCGCATTAAAAGGTGGGCGCCTGACTGAAATTAAAAATACCGCATTTGAATGTGGGCGCCTGACATAAACTAAATATACCCGCATTAGAAGGTGGGCGCCGGACTGAAATTAAAATACCTGCATTAGGAGGTTTGTGCCTGACTGAAGTTTAAAATACTCAGATTAGGAGGTGGGCGCCTAAATGAAAATAAAATACCCGCATTAGGAGGTGGCCGCTGACAGAAATTAAAATACCCGCTTTAGGAGGTGGGCGCCTGACAAAAATTAAAATAACCGCATTAGGAGGTGGGCGCCTGACAGAAATTAAAATACCCGCATTAGGAGGTGGCCGCCTGACTGAAATTAAAATACCCCAATTAGAAGGTGGGCGCCAGACTGAAATTAAAATACCCGCATTAGGAGGTGGACGTCTGACTGAAAATAAAACACTAGCATTATGAGGTGGGCGCCATACTGAAATTAAAATACCAGCATTATGAGGTGGGCGCCAGACTAAAATTTAAAAACACGCATTAGAAGGTGAGCGTCTGACTGAAATTAAAATACCCGCATTTAATGGTGTGCGCCTGACTGAAATTAAAAATACCCGTATTAGAAGGTGGACGCCTGAGTGAAATTAAATATACCCGTATTAGGAGGTGGGCGCCTGACTAAAAATAAAATATATGTATTATGAGGTGGGCGCCTGACAGAAATTAAAATACCCGCATTAAAAGGTGGGCGCCTGACTGAAATTAAAAATACCGCATTAGAATGTGGGAGCCTGACAGAAACTAAAAATATCCGCATTAGGAGGTGGGCGCCTAACTGTTATTAAAATACCCGCATTAGGAGCTCTGTGCCTGACTAAAATTTAAAATACTCAGATTAGGAGGTGGGAGCCTAAATGAAATTAAAATACCCGCATTAGGAGGTGGCCGTTGACAGCAATTAAAATACCCTCATTATGAGGTGGGCGCTTGAGTGAAATTAAAATACCCGCATTAGAAGGTGGGCGCCTGACTGAAATTAAAATACCCCAATTAGAAGGTGGGCGCCAGACTGAAATTAAAATACCCGCATTAGGAGGTGGACGCCTGACTGAAATTAAAATACCCGCATTATGAGGTGGGCGCCTGACTGAAATTAAAATACCCGCATTATGAGGTGGGCGCCAGACTGAAATTAAAATACCCGCATTAGGAGGTGGACGTCTGACTGAAAATAAAACACCAGCATTATGAGGTTGGCGCTATACTGAAATTAAAATACCAGCATTATGAGGTGGGTGCCAGACTAAAATTTAAAAACACGCATTAGAAGGTGGGCGCCTGACTGAAATTAAAATACCCGCATTAGGAGTTGAGCGCCTGACTGAAAAATAAAATACATGTATTATGAAGTGGGCACCTAACAGAAATTAAAATACCCGCATTAAAAGGTGGGGGCCTTACTGAAATAAAAAATACTGCATTAGAAGGTGGGCGCCTAACTGAAATTAAAAATACCCGCATTAGGAGGTGGGCGCCTGACAGAAATTAAAATACCCGCATTAGGAGGTGGGAGCCTGACAGAAATTAAAATACAAACATTAGGAGGTGGGCGCCTAAATGAATTAAAATACCCGCATTAGAAGGTGGGCGCCTGACTGAAATTAAAATACCCCCATTAGTATGTGGGCGCCAGACTGAAATTAAAATATCCGCATTAAAAGGTGGACGCCTGACATAAAATAAAACACACGCATTATGAGGTGGGCGCCATACTGAAATTAAAATATCTGCATTATGAGGTGCGCGCCAGACTAAAATTTAAAAACACGCATTAGAATTTGGACGTCTGACTGAAATTAAAATACCCGCATTAAAAAGTGGGAGCCTCACTGAAATTAAAAATACCCGTATTAGAAGGTGGGCGCCTGAGTGAAATTAAAAATACCCGCATTTGGAGGTGGGCGCCTAACTGAAAATAAAATATTTGTATTATGAAGTGGGCGCCTAATAGAAATTAAAATACACGCTTTAAAAAGTGGGCGCCTGACTGAAATTAAAAATACCGCATTAGAATGTGGGCGCCTGACAGAAACTAAAAATACCCGCATTAGGAGGTGGGCGCCTGACTGAAATTAAAATACCCGCATTAGGAGGTCTGTGCCTGACTGAAATTTAAAATACTCAGATTAGGAGGTGGGCGCCTAAATGAAATTAAAATACCCGCATTAGGAGGTGGCCGCTGACAGCAATTAAAATACCCTCATTATGAGGTGGGCGCTTGACTGAAATTAAAATACCCACATTAGGAGGTGGACGCCTGACTGAAATTAAAATACCCGCATTAGGAGGTGGACGCCTGACTGAAATTAAAATACCCGCATTATGAGGTGGGCGCCTGACTGAAATTACAATACCCCAATTAGAAGGTGGGCGCCAGACTAAAATTTAAAAACACGCATTAGAAGGTGGGCGCCTGACTGAAATTAAAATACCCGCATTAGGAGTTGGGCGCCTGACTTAAAAATAAAATACATGTATTATGAAGTGGGCACCTAACAGAAATTAAAATACCCGCATTAAAAGGTGGGGGCCTTACTGAAATAAAAAATACTGCATTAGAAGGTGGGCGCCTAACTGAAATTAAAAATACCCGCATTAGGAGGTGGGCGCCTGACAGAAATTAAAATACCCGCATTAGGAGGTGGGAGCCTGACAGAAATTAAAATACAAACATTAGGAGGTGGGCGCCTAAATGAATTAAAATACCCGCATTAGAAGGTGGGCGCCTGACTGAAATTAAAATACCCCCATTAGTAGGTGGGCGCCAGACTGAAATTAAAATATCCGCATTAAAAGGTGGACGCCTGACTTAAAATAAAACACACGCATTATGAGGTGGGCGCCATACTGAAATTAAAATAACCGCATTATGAGGTGGGCACCAGACTAAAATTTAAAAACACGCATTAGAATGTGGACGTCTGACTGAAATTAAAATACCCGCATTAAAAAGTGGGAGCCTCACTGAAATTAAAAATACCCGTATTAGAAGGTGGGCGCCTGAGTGAAATTAAAAATACCCGCATTTGGAGGTGGGCGCCTAACTGAAAATAAAATATTTGTATTATGAAGTGGGCGCCTAATAGAAATTAAAATACACGCATTAAAAGGTGGGCGCCTGACTGAAATTAAAAGTACCGCATTAGAATGTGGGCGCCTGACAGAAACTAAAAATACCCGCATTAGGAGGTGGGCGCCTGACTGAAATTAAAATACCCGCATTAGGAGGTCTGTGCCTGACTGAAATTTAAAATACTCAGATTAGGAGGTGGGCGCCTAAATGAAATTAAAATACCCGCATTAGGAGGTGGCCGCTGACAGCAATTAAAATACCCTCATTATAAGGTGGGCGCTTGACTGAAATTAAAATACCCGCATTAGGAGGTGGACGCCTAACTGAAATTAAAATACCCGCATTAGGAGGTGAACGCCTGACTGAAATTAAAATACCCGCATTATGAGGTGGGCGCCTGACTGAAATTAAAATACCCCAATTAGAAGGTGGGCGCCAGACTGAAATTAAAATACCCGCATTAGGAGGTGGACGTCTGACAGAAATTAAAATACCCGCATTAGGAGGTGGACGCCTGACTGAAATTAAAATACCCGCATTATGAGGTGGGCGCCTGACTGAAATTAAAATACCCCAATTAGAAGGTGGGCGCCAGACTAAAATTTAAAAACACGCATTAGAAGGTGGGCGCCTGACTGAAATTAAAATACCCGCATTAGGAGTTGAGCGCCTGACTGAAAAATAAAATACATGTATTATGAAGTGGGCACCTAACAGAAATTAAAATACCCGCATTAAAAGGTGGGGGCCTTACTGAAATTAAAAATACTGCATTAGAAGGTGGGCGCCTGACTGAAATTAAAAATACCCGCATTAGGAGGTGGGCGCCTGACAGAAATAAAAATACCCGCATTAGGAGGTGGGCGCCTGACAGAAATTAAAATACAAACATTAGGAGGTGGGCGCCTAAATGAATTAAAATACCCGCATTAGAAGATGGGCGCCTGACTGAAATTAAAATACCCCCATTAGTAGGTGGGCGCCAGACTGAAATTAAAATACCCGCATTAAAAGGTGGACGCCTGACTTAAAATAAAACACACGCATTATGAGGTGGGCGCCATACTGAAATTAAAATATCCGCATTATGAGGTGGGCTCCAGACTAAAATTAAAAAACACGCATTAGAAGGTGGGCGTCTGACTGAAATTAAAATACCAGCATTAAAAAGTGGGCGCCTCACTGAAATTAAAAATATTTGTATTAGTAGGTGGGAGACTGAGTGAAATTGAAAATACCCGCATTTGGAGGTGGGCGCCTAACTGAAAATAAAATATCTGTATTATGAGGTGGGCGCCTAACAGAAATTAAAATGCCCGCATTAAAAGGTGGGCGCCTGACTGAAATTAAAAATACCGCATTAGAATGTGGGCACCTGACAGAAACTAAAAATACCCGCATTAGGAGGTGGGCGCCTACAAAAGTTAAAATACCCGCATTAGGAGGTGGGCGCCTAACTAAAATTAAAATACCCGCATTAGGAGGTCTGTGCCTGACTGAAATTTAAAATACTCGCATTAGGAGGTGGGCGCCTAAATGAAATTAAAATACCCGCATTAGGAGGTGGCCGCTGACAGCAATTAAAATACCCTCATTATGAGGTGGGCGCTTCACTAAAATTAAAATACCCGCATTAGGAGGTGGGCGCCTGACTAAAATTAAAATACACGCATTAGGAGGTGGGGGCCTGACCGAAATTAAAATACCCGCATTATGAGGTGGGCGCCATACTGAAATTAAAATACCCGCATTATGAGGTGGGCGCCAGACTAAAATTAAAAAACATGCTTTAGAAGGTGAGCGTCTGACTGAAATTAAAATACCCGCATTAAAAGGTGTGCGCCTGACTGAAATTAAAAATACCCGTATTAGAAGGTGGGCGCATGAGTGAAATTAAAAATACCCGTATTAGGAGGTGGGCGCCTTACTGAAATAAAAAATACTGCATTAGAATGTGGGCGCCTGACTGAAATAAAAAATACCCGCATTAGGAGGTGGGCGCCTGACAGAAATTTAAATACCCGCATTAGGAGGTGGGCGCCTGACAGAAATTAAAATACAAACATTAGGAGGTAGGCGCCTAAATGAATTAAAATACCCACATTATGAGGTGGGCGCCTGACTGAAATTAAAATACTCCAATTAGAAGGTGGGCGCTACTCTGAAATTAAAATACCCGCATTAGGAGGTGGACGTCTGACTGAAAATAAAACACCCGCATTATGTGATGCGCGTCTCACTGAAATTAAAATATCCGCATTATGAGGTGGGCGCCAGACTAAAATTTAAAAACACGCATTAAAAGGAGGGCGTCTGACTGAAATTAAAATCCCCGCATTAAAAAGTGGGCGCCTCACTGAAATTAAAAATACCCGTATTGGAAGATGGGCGCCTGAGTGAAATTAAAAATACCCGCATTTGGAGGTGGGCGCCTAACTGAAAATAAAATATTTGTATTATGAAGTGGGCGCCTGACTGAAATTAAAAATACCGCATTAGAACGTGGGCGCCTGACAGAAACTAAAAATACCCGCATTAGGAGGTCGGCGCCTGACAGAAATTAAAATACCCACATTAGGAGGTTGGCGCCTGACAGAAATTAAAATACCCGCATTAGAAGGTGGGCGCCTGACAGAAATTAAAATATCCGCATTAGGAGGTGGGCGCCTGACTGAAATTAAAACTTCCGCATTAGGAGGTGGGCGCCTGACTGAAATAAAAATACCCCAATTAGAAGGTGGGCGCCAGACTGAAATTAAAATACCCACATTAGGAGGTGGACGTCTGACTGAAAATAAAATACCCGCATTATGAGGTGGGCGCCATACTGAAATTAAAATACCCGCATTATGAGGTGGGCGCCAGAGTAAAATTTAAAAACACGCATGAGAAGGTGAGCGTCTGACTGAAATTAAAATACTCGCATTAAAAGGTGTGCGCCTGACTGAAATTAAAAATACCCGTATTAGAAGGTGGGCGCCTGAGTGAAATTAAAAATATCTGTATTAGGAGGTGGGCGCCTGACTAAAAATAAAATATCTGTATTATGAGGTGGGCGCCTAACAGAAATTAAAATAGCCGCATTAAAAGGTGGGCGCTTGACTGAAATTAAAAATACCGCATTAGAATGTGAGCGCCTGACAGAAACTAAAAATACCCGCATTAGTAGGTGGGCGCCTGACTGAAATTTAAATACCCGCATTAGGAAGTCTGTGCCTGACTGAAATTTTAAATACTCAGATTAGGAGGTGGGCGCCTAAATGAAATTAAAATACCCGCATTAGGAGGTTGCCGCTGACAGAAATAGAAATACCCGCAATAGGAGGTGTGCGCCTGACAGAAATTAAAATACCCGCATTAGGAGCTGGACGTCTGACTGAAAATAAAACACTCGCATTATGAGGTGGGCGCCATACTGAAATTAAAATACCCGCATTACGAGGTGGTCACCAGACTAAAATTAAAAAACACGCATTAAAAGGTGAACGTCTGACTGAAATTAAAATACCCGCATTAAAAGGTGTGCGCCTGATTGAAATTAAAAATACCCGTATTAGAAGGTGGGCGCCTGAGTGAAATTAAAAATACCCATATTAGGAGGTGGGCGCCTGACTAAAAATAAAATATCGGTATTATGAGGTGGGCGCCTAACAGAAATTAAAATACCCGTATTAAAAGGTGGGCGCCTGACTGAAATTTAAAATACCGCATTAGAATGTGGGCGCCTGACAGAAACTAAAAATACCCGCATTAGAAGGTGGGCGCCTGACTGAAATTAAAATACCCGCATTAGGAGGTCTGTGCGTGACTGAAATTTCAAATACTCAGATAAGGAGGTGGGCGCCTAAATGAAATTAAAATACCCGCATTTGGAGGTGGCTGCTGACAGAAATTAAAATACCCGCATTAGGAGGTGCGCGCCTGGTTGAAATTAAAATACCCGCATTAGGAGGTGGGCGCCTGACTGAAATTAAAATACCCCAATTAGGAGTTGGGAGCCTGACTGAAAAATAAAATACCCGTATTATGAAGTGGGCGCCTAACAGAAATTAAAATACCCGCATTAAAAGGTGGGCGCCTTACTAAAATAAAAAATACTGCATTAGAATGTGTGCGCCTGACTGAAATTAAAAATACCCGCATTAGGAGGTGGGCGCCTGACAGAAATTAAAATACCCGCATTAAGAGGTGGGCGCCTGACAGAAATTAAAATACAAACATTAGGAGGTGGGCGCCTAAATGAATTAAAATACCCGCATTAGGAGCTGGGCGCCTGACTGAAATTAAAATACCCTCATTAGAAGGTGGGCGCTTGACTGAAATTAAAATACCCGCATTAGAAGGTGGACGCCTAACTGAAATTAAAAATACCGCATTAGAATGTGGGCGCCTGACAGAAATTATAAATACCCGCATTAGGAGGTGGGCGCCTGACTGAAATTAAAATGCCCGCATTAGGGGGTCTGTGCCTGACTGAAATTTAAAATACTCAGATTAGGAGGTGGACGCCTAAATGAAATTAACATACCCGCATTAGGAGGTGGCCGCTGACAGCAATTAAAATACCCTCATTATGAGGTGGGCGAATGACTGAAATTAAAATACCCGCATTAGGAGGTGAACGCCTGACTGAAATTAAAATACCCGCATTAAAAGGTGGGAGCCTGACTGAAATTAAAAATATCGCATTAGAATGTGGGCTCCTGACAGAAATTAAAAGTACCCGCATTAGAAGATGGGCGCCTGACTGAAATTAAAATACACGCATTAGGAGGTGGGTGCCAGAGAAAAATTAAAATACCCGTATTAAAAGGTGGGAGCCTGACTGAAATTAAAAATACAGCATTAGAATGTGGGCGCCTGATAGAAATTAAAATACCCGCATTAGGAGGTGGGCGCCTGATAGAAATTAAAATACCCGCATTAAGAGGTGGGCGCCTGACAGAAATTAAAATACCCGCATTAATAGGTGGGCGTCTGACAGAAATTAAAATAACCGCATTAAAAGGTGGGAGCCTGACTGAAATTAAAAATACCGCATTAGAATGTGGGCGCCTGACAGAAATTAAAAATATCCGCATTAGGAGGTGGGCGCCTGATAGAAATTAAAATACCCGCATTTGGATGTGGGCGCCTGACAGAAATTAAAATACCCGCATTAGGTGGTGGGCGCCTCACAGAAATTTAAAATACATGCATTAAGTGGTGGGCGCCTGACAGAAATTAAAATACCCGCATTCAAAGGAGGGCGCCTGACTGAAATTAAAAATACCACATTAGAAGATGGGCGCCTGACAGAAATTAAAAATACCCGCATTAGGAGGTAGGCGCCTGACAGAAATTAAAATACCCTCATTAGGAGGTGGGCGCCAGACTAAAATTAAAATACCCGCATTAGGAGGTGGGCGCCTGACAGAAATTAAAATACCCGCATTAGAAGTTGGGTGCCTGACTGAAATTTAAAATACTCTCATTAGGAGGTGGACGCCTAAATAAAAATAAAATACCCGCATTATGAGGTGGCTGTCTGACAGAAATTAAAATACCCGCATTATGAGGTGGGCACCTAACTGAAATTAAATACCTGCATTATAAGGTGGGTGCCTGACTGAAAATAAAATACCCGCATTATGAGATGTGCGCCTGACTGAAATTAAAAATACCCGCATTAGAAGGTGGGCGCCTCATTGAAATTAAAATTCCCGCATTAGGTGGTGGGCGCCTGACAGAAAATATAATACCCGCATTAGAAGGTGGGCGCCTGATTGAAATTAAAATACTTGTATTAGAAGGTGGGCGCCTCAGTGAAATTAAAAATACCCGCATTAGGAGGCGGGCGCTTGACTGAAATTAAAATACCCTCATTAGAAGGTGGGCGCCTGACATAAATTAAAATACCCACATTAGGAGGTGGGCGCCTGACAGAAATTAAAATACCCGCATTAGGAGGTTGGCACCTGACAGAAATTAAAATACCCGCATTAGGAGGTTGGCGTCTCAAAGAAATTCAAAATACATGCATTAAGAGGTGGGCGCCTGACTGAAATTAAAAATACCGCATTAGAATGTGGGCGCCTGACAGAAACTAAAAATACCCGCATTAGAAGGTGGGCGCTTGACTGAAATTAAAATACTCGCATTATTAGGTATGTGCCTGACTGAAATTTAAAATACTCAGATTAAGAGGTGGGCGCCTAAATGAAATTAAAATACCCGCATTAGGAGGTGGCAGCTGACAGAAATTAAAATACCCAGATTATGAGGTGGGCGCCTGACAGAAATTAAAATACCCGCATTAGGAGGTGGGCGCCTGACTGAAATTAAATTACCCGCATTAGGAGGTGGGCGCCTGACTGAAATTAAAATACCCCAATTAGAAGGTGGGCGACAGACTGAAATTAAATTACCCGCATTAGGATGTGGACGTCTGACTGAAAATAAAACACCAGCATTATGAGGTGGGCGCCATACCGAAATTAAAATAGCAGCATTATGAGGTGGACGCCAGACTAAAATTTAAAAATACGCATTAGAAGGTGGGCGCCTGACTGAAATTAAAATACCCGCATTAGGAATTGGGCGCCTGACTGAAAATAAAATACCCGTATTATGAAGTGGGCACCTAACAGAAATTAAAATACCCGCATTAAAAGGTGGGCGCCTTACTGAAATAAAAAATACTGCATTAGGAGGTGGGCGCCTAAATGAATTAAAATACCCGCATTAGGAGGTGGGCGCCTAACTGAAATTAAAATACGCCCATTAGAAGGTGGGCGCCAGACTGAAATTAAAATACCCGCATTAGAAGGTGGACGCCTGACTGAAAATAAAACACACGCATTAGAAGGTGGGCGTCTGATTGAAATTAAAATACCCGCATTAAAAAGTGGGCAGCTCACTGAAATTAAAATACCCGCATTAAAAGGTGGGCGCCTGACTGAAATTAAAAATACCGCATTAGAATGTGGGGGCCTGACAGAAACTAAAAATACCCGCATTAGGAGGTGGGTGCCTAACTGAAATTAAAATACCCGCATTAGGAGGTCTGTGCCTGACTGAAATTTAAAATACTCAGATTAGGAGGTGGGCGCCTAAATGAAATTAAAATACCCGCATTAGAGGTGGCCGCTGACAGCAATTAAAATACCCTCATTATGAGGTGGACGCTTGACTGAAATTAAAATACCCACATTAGAAGGTGGAGGCCTGATAGAAATTAAAATTCCCGCATTAGGAGGTGGGCGCCTGACAGAAATTAAAAAACCCGCCTTAGAATGTGGGCGCCTGACTGAAATTAAAATACCCGCATTAAAAGGAGGGAGCCTGACTGAAATAAAAAATACCGCATTAAAATGTGGGCGCCTGACAGAAATTAAAATACCCGCATTAGAAGATGGGCGCCTGACTGAAATTAAAATACACGCATTATGAGGTGGGCGCCTGACAAAAATTAAAATACCCGCATTAAAAGGTAGGAGCCTGACAGAAATTAAAAATACCGCATTAGAATGTGGGCGCCTGACAGAAATTAAAAATAACCGCATTAAGAGGTGGGTGCCTGATAGAAATTAAAATACCCGCATTAGGAGGTGGGCGCCTGACAGAAATTAAAAATCCCGCATTAGAAGATGGCGCTTGACTGAAATTAAAATACCCGCATTAGAAGGTGGGGGCCTGACAGAAATTAAAATACTCGCATTAGGAGGTGGGTGCCTGACTGAAATTAAAAGTACCCGCATTAAGAGGTGGACGCCTAAATGAAATTAAAATACCCGCATTAGGAGATAGCCGCCTGACAGAAATTAAAATACTCGCATTATGAGGTGGGCGCCTGACAGAAATTAAAATACCCTCATTAGGAGGTGGGCGCCTGACAGAAATTAAAATACCCGCAGTAGAAGGTCGGCGCCTGAAAGAAATTAAAATACCCGCAATAGAAGATGGGTGCCTGACTGAAATTTAAAATACTCGCATTAGGAGGTGGACTCCTAAATGAAATTAAAATACCCGCATTAAGAGGTAGCCGCTTGACAGAAATTAAAATACCCACATTATGAGGTGTGCGCCTGACTGAAATTAAATACCTGCATTATAAGGTGAGCGCCTGATTGAAAAAAATACCCGCATTACGAGGTGGGAGCCTGACAGAAATTAAAATACCCGCATTAGATGGTGGTTGCCTGACAGAAATTAAAATACCCGCATTAGAAGGTGGGCGCCTGCCTAAAATTAAAATACCCGCATTAGGAGGTGGGCGCCTGACAGAAATTAAAATACCCGCATTAGGAGGTGGGCGCCTGACAGAAAATTAAAATACCGGCATTAAAAGGTGGGAGCTTGACTGAAATTAAAAATACCCGCATAAGAATGGTGGGGGCCTGACAGAAATTAAAATACCCGCATTAGGAGGTAGCCGCTTGACAGAAATTAAAATACTAGCATTATGAGGTGGGCGCCTGACTGAAATTAAATACATGCATAATAAGGTGAGCGCCTGATTGAAAAAAATACCCGCATTATGAGATGTGCGCTTGACTGAAATTAAAAATACCCGCATTAGGAGGTGGGAGCCTGACAGAAATTAAAATACCCGCATTAGATAGTGGTTGCCTGACAGAAATTAAAATACCCGCATTAGAAGGTGGGCGCTTGACTGAAATTAAAATACCCGCATTAGGAGGTGGGCGCCTGAAAAAAATTAAAATACCCGCATTAGTAGGTCGGCGCCTGACAGAAATTAAAATACCTGCATTATAAGGTTGCGCCTGATTAAAAATAAAATACCCGCATTATGAGATGGGCGCCTGACAGAAATTAAAAATACCCGCATTAGAAGGTGGGCGCCTGACTGAAATTAAAATACCCGTATTATGAAGTGGGCGCCTAACAGAAATTAAAATACCCGCATTAAAAGGTGGGCGCCTTACTGAAATAAAAAATATTGCATTAGAATATGGGCGCCTGACTGAAATTAAAAATACCCGCATTAGGAGGTGGGCGCCTGACAGAAATTAAAATACCCGCATTAGGAGGTGGGCGCCTGACAGAAATTAAAATACCAACATTAGGAGGTGGGGGCCTAAATAAAATTAAAATACCCGCATTAGGAGGTGGGCGCCTGACTGAAATTAAAATACCTCCATTAGAAGGTGGGCCCCAGACTGAAATTAAAATACCCACATTAGAAGGTGGACGCCTGACTGAAAATAAAACACACGCATTATGAGGTGGGCGCCATACTGAAATTAAAATATCCGCATAATGAGGTGGGCGTCTGACTAAAATTAAAAAATGCGCATTAGAAGGTGGGCGTCTGACTGAAATTAAATTACCCGCATTAAAAAGTGGGCGCCTCAATGAAATTAAAAATACCCGTATTAGAAGGTGGGCGCCTGAGTGAAATTAAAAATACCCGCATTATGAGGTGGGTGCCTAACAGAAATTAAAATACCCGCATTAAAGGTGGGCGCCTGACTGAAATTAAAAATACCGCATTAGAAATTGGGCGCCTGACAGAAACTAAAATTACCCGCAATAAGAGGTGGGCGCCGGATTGAAATTAAAATACCCGCATTAGGAGGTCTGTGCCTGACTGAAATTTAAAATACTCAGATTAGGCGGTGGGCGCCAAAATGAAAATAAAATACCCGCATTAGGAGGTGGGCGCCTGACTGAAATTAAAATAACCCCAACTGAAGGTGGGCGCCGGACTGAAATTAAAATAACCCCAACTGAAGGTGGGCGCCGGACTGAAATTAAAATACCCGCATTAGGAGGTGGACGCATGACAGAAATTAAAATACCCGCATTAGGAGGAGGGCGCTTGACAGAAATTAAAAAACCCGTTTTAGAATGTGGGCGCCTGACTGAAATTAAAATACCCGCATTATAAGGTGGGAGCCTGACTGAAATTAAAAATACCGCATTAGAACGTGAGCGCCTGACAGAAATTAAAAATACCCGCATTAAAAGGTGGGAGCCTGACTGAAATTAAAAATACCGCATTAGAATGTGGGCGCCTTAGAGAAATTAAAAATACCCGCATTAGAAGATGGGCGTCTGACTGAAATTAAAATACACGCATTAAGAGGTGGGCGCCTGACAAAAATTAAAATACCCGCATTAAAATGTGGGAGCCTGAATGAAATTAAAAATACCGCATTAGAATGTGGGCGCCTGACAGAAATTAAAAATAACCGCATTAGGAGGTGGGCGCCTGATAGAAATTAAAATACCCGCATTAGGAGGTGGGCGCCTGACAGAAATTAAAAAACCCGCATTAGAAGATGGGCGCCTGATTGAAATTAAAATACCCGCATTAGAAGGTGGGGGCCTGACAGAAACTAAAATACCCGCATTAGGAGGTGGGTGCCTGACTGAAATTAAAAATACCTGCATTAAGAGGGGGACGCCTAAATGAAATTAAAATACCTGCATTAGGAGATAGCCTCCTGACAGAAATTAAAATACCCGCATTATGAGGTGGGCGCCTGACAGAAATTAAAATACCCTCATTAGGAGGTGGGCGCCTGACAGAAATTAAAATACCCGCAGTAGAAGGTCGGCGCCAGAAAAAAATTAAAATACCCGCAATAGAAGATGGGTGCCTGACTGAAATTTAAAATACTCGCATTAGGAGGTGGACTCCTAAATGAAATTAAAATACACGCATTAGGAGGTAGCCGCTTGACTGAAATTAAATACCTGCATTATAAGGTGAGCGCCTGATTGAAAAAAAATACCCGCATTATGAGATGTGCGCCTGATTGAAATTAAAAATACCCGCCTTAGGAGGTGGGAGCCTGACAGAAATTAAAATACCTGCATCAGATGGTGGTTGCCTGACAGAAATTAAAATACCCGCATTATAAGGTGGGCGCCTGACTGAAATTAAAATACCCGCATTACGAGGTGGGCGCCTCACAGAAATTTAAAATACATGCATTAAGAGGTGGGCGCCTGACAGAAATTAATATACCCGCATTAAAAGGAGGTCGCCTGACTGAAATTAAAAATACCGCATTGGAAGGTGGGCGCTGACAGAAATTAAAAATACCCGCATTAGGAGGTGGGCGCCTGACAGAAATTAAAATACCCGCATTAGGAGGTGAGCGCCTCACAGAAATTTAAAATTCACTCATTAAGAGGTGGGCGCCTGACTGAAATTAAAATACCCGCATTAGGAGGTCGGCGCCTGACAGAAATTGAAATACCCGCATTAGAAGTTGGGCGCCTCACTGAAATTAAAATTCCCGCATTAGGTGGTGGGCGCCTGACAGAAAATAAAATACCCGCATTAGAAGGTGGGCGCCTGACTGAAATTAAAATACCCGTATTATAAGATGGGCGCCTAAGTAAAATTAAAAATACCCGCATTAGGAGGTGGGCGCCTGACTGAAATTAAAATACCCTCATTAGAAGGTGGGCGCCTGACATAAATTAAAATACCCACATTGGGAGGTGGGCGCATGACAGAAATTAAAATACCCGCATTAGGAGGTTGGCGCCTGACAGAAATTAAAATACCCGCATTAGGAGGTTGGCGCCTCAAAGAAATTTAAAATACATGCATTAAGAGGTGGGCGCCTGACAGAAATTAAAATACCCACATTCGGAGGTGGGTTTCTGACAGAAATTAAAATACCCGCATTAGGAGGTTGGCGCCGGACTGAAATTAAAACCCGCATTAGAAGGTGGGCGCCGGATAGAAATTAAAATACTCGCATTAGGAGGTGGGCGCCTGACAGAAATTAAAATACCCGCATTAGAAGGTGGGGGCCTGACAGAAATTAAAATACCCGCATTAGGAGGTGGGTGCCAGAATGAAATTAAAAATATCCGCATTAAGAGGTGGGCGCCTAAATGAAATTAAAATACCCACATTAGGAGATAGCCGCGTGACAGAAATTAAAATACCCGTATTATGAGGTGGGCGCCTGACAGAAATTATAATACCCTCATTAGGAGGTGGGCGCCTGACAGAAATTAAAATACCCGCAGTAGAAGGTCGGCGCCTGAAAGAAATTAAAATACCCGCATTAGGAGGTAGCCGTTTGACAGAAATTAAAATACCTGCATTATGAGGTTGGCTCCTAACTAAAATTAAATACATGCATTATGAGGTGAGCGCCTGATTGAAAAAAAAGTAGCCGCATTATGAGATGTGCGTCTGATTGAAATTAAAAATACCCGCATTAAGAGGTGGGAGCCTGACAGAAATTAAAATACCCGCATTAGATGGTGGTTGCCTGACAGAAATAAAAATAACCGCATTAGAAGGTGGGCGCCTGACTGAAATTAAAATACCCGCATTAGGAGGTGGGCGCCTGACAAAAATTAAAATACCCGCATTAGGAGGTCGGCGCCTGACAGAAATTAAAATACCTGCATTATAAGGTGGGCGCCTGACTAAAAATAAAATACCCGCATTATGAGATGGGCGCCTGACTGAAATTAAATATACCCGCATTAGAAGGTGGACGCCTGACTGAAATTAAAATACCCGCATTAGGAGATGGGCGCCTGACTGAAAATAAAATACCCGCATTAGGAGGTGGGCGCCTGACAGAAATTAAAATACCAACATTAGGAGGTGGGCGACTAAATGAAATAAAAATATCCGCATTAGGAGGTGGGCGCCTGACTGAAATTAAAATACCCCCATTAGAAGGTGGGCGCCAGACTGAAATTAAAATACCCGCATTAGAAGGTGGACGCCGGATTGAAAATAAAACACACGCATTATGAGGTGGGCGCCATACTGAAATTAAAATATCCGCATTATAAGGTGGACGCCAGACTAAAATTATAAAACACGCATTAGAAGGTGGGCGTCTGACTGAAATTAAAATATACCCGCATTAAAAAATGGGCGCCTCACTGAAATTAAAAATACCCGTATTAAAAGGTGGACGCCTGAGTGAAATTAAAAATACCCGCATTTGGCCGCCTAACTGAAAATAAAATATCTGTATTATGAGGTGGGCGCCTAACAGAAATTAAAATACTCGCATTAAAAGGTGGGTACCTGACTGAAATTAAAAATACCGCATTAGAATGTGGGCGCCTGACAGAAACTAAAAATACCCGCATTAGGAGGTGGGCGCCTGACAGAAATTAAAATACCCGCATTAGAAGGTGGGCGTCTGACTGAAATTAAAATAACCGCATTAGGAGGTGGGCGCCTGACTGAAATTAAAATACCCCATTTAGAAGGTGGGCGCCAGACTGAAATTAAAATACTCGCTGTTGACACCCAATTTTATCTCATCTTTTATGATTTTATGCGTAATTTTTAATATTTTGACACTTTTAAAATAATTTTAAAATATAGGCATATATGTGTATATCCTCTTATTATTATTATTATTCGCATTTTTATATCATTTGCATTTTATCATAATCATAAATTTTATCCAAAAATTCTATGTTATTTTATTTTCGCAAAATTGCATCGCGTTCCCATTTTTTTATTAAGCATTAAACATTTCACAAATATTATATTTTATTATTATCACGTCGTTATGTTATTTTAAATAATTCACATCTTTTACAAAACAAAAATAATATTTTAATATTAAACCCCTTTCATATTTTTAATTCATAATCCATTCATTTTTCAACCCAAAATAATTTTTACCCAAACTAAAACTCATTTCACCAAAGCCCAACCTATCACCCATTTAATTCTACTTAACCCAAAACCACAGCCCAATACCCACTAACCCATTCGCCCCAACTCCCAAAACCCCTTCTCTCATTTTAAACCCAACCAGCCACCCCTTAAAACCCCATTCCCAAACCCACCAAAACAGCCCAACTCAAGAACCCATCGGCCCACGCCCAAAACCCATTTCCCTTACCCTTTTAATTCCCAAAAGACCAAAACCCTCAAAAATAAAAAAAATACACACCCAAAATCGACCGGCCGCACACCCCATGCCCCCGACCCCACGTCGCCGGTCACCTCGCCCCTGCCACCACCAACTCCCTGCCACCAAACCCTGACACCACCACACCCCTCCCATCACTTCACCATACCTATACCCCTAAAATCCGCTTCCAAAATTCAGAATTTTTTGCCTATAATTCAAATTTCAAACTCGTTCTTGGGGGGGGGGGGAGAATCCACCTATAAATACCCCATGTTGTTCTTCATTTTGAGGGGAGATTTTCGGGGAGAGAAAACAGATTTTCAAAGGATTTTTCGGAAGACTATTCCATATATACATAAAATATTTGTTGTGTTCTTGATTTTAAAGCATTTGCCTTCTTTGTTGTTCAAGATACAAGTCCGAAATAGGTCCAAGATTCGAAAGAAAGGAGGTGAGTTTCGTTCTTGAACTTGGGTTTTAAATACTTCTGTTCGGTTTTTGAAAAAACCGAGTCCGAAAATCTGTTTGCATTTTTGTTGTTTTTCACTGATTTCGGGTCGGGTCGACCCGGTTTGGGTATTATTTTCAGAATTCTTGCATTTTCATATTCCTGTATGTTGGTTATCTGAATTTGGTGAATATTTGATTTCGGGTTGAGTTTCCGATTCGGGTCGGGTCACTGACCCGGGTCGGGCCGACCCGGTTTGAGTAATATTTTCAGAATTCTTGCATTTCATATTTTTTGTATGTTGGTTATCTGGAATTGATGGAATTATTTGATGTCGGGTTGAATCTCCAATTCGGGTCAGCCCGGTTTGAATTTCCAAATTTCTTGCATTGTTGTTGTTGTTATTATTGGTTATCTGAAATTGATGAAATCAGTTGATTCCGGGTTGAACACATGATTCGGGTCGGGTTGCTGACCCGGGTCGGGTCGACCCGGTTTGGATTTCCCAAATTTCTTGCATTTCATATCTTGTATATTGGTTATCTGAAAAAATGAAAAAAAATTTGATTCGGGTCGGGTCACTGACCCGGGTCGGGTTGACCCGGTTTTGGCATATTCCCAGATTATGGCATTTTTTTCATATCTGTTGCTGGTTATCTAAAAAAATTCTGAATTTCTGATTTCATTCGGGTCACTGTTCATGATCCGGGTCGGATTTTTCCATAAATACTTCTTAATCCTGTTTCGGTTCCAACATTTCAGAATTTGGGTCGGATACTTTAATTGCTCACTGCTCGTTTCTTATACTGTTTTATTGTTTTATTAATATTGCATTAAGGCCGATGAAATTAACTTCGAAGCCGTGCTTTTCTTTCGTTTCGTTTCTCTATTTTTTTAGCACTGTTTTAAGTATCCGTGCAACGGATATCTTACTGTTTTATTAGTTTACTGTTTTAAATATCCTTGCAACAGATATCACTGTTTTACTGTTTTACTGTTTTGAATAAATACCGCGTATTTTCGGGTACTGCTTTCTATTTCAGTTCATTGCTCGGTTCCAAATTATTTGTTATCTTTGTTTCTTGTTTTAAACTAAACACCGCGTCTTTTCGTAAATTGTTTTTCCGCCTGCTTTTCTTGCCTATTGTTCTTTCTTTGTTCGGTTTAATTTTACTGATTCGAACACGATACTACACTGACCGATGAAAAATATCCGTCGATTTTGAGGCCTCCACAGTTGTAAAGATGGAAAAAATATAACTTCTGGGCAATGATGAGGCTTAAACCTTTTTCCAAGATCAACATGTTTAGTAGGCGAGGTGACTAAAATAACCAACAAGTTATATATTCGCAGCCACGACGTGATTATAGTGATCTTTTCTATTTCACCCGAGAGACCAACACGTTTAGTAGGCGAGGCAATCAAAATAAACCACATTAGTCATATGTTTGCAGCCACGACGTGATTGGAATGTTCTTTTCAAAATTTAAGTCTGAGCCCTCCGTGATCAAAATATTCACTGTTTTGAATACGGATATGAAGTTATATGTATTTAACTATTTCTAACCGTTTGTTCTTGATAAATTGCAGGGATTAAAGCAAATAAAGACAAATATTCCTCGGAGTTTATTTATTTTTATTTCTTTCTTTAATTCAGCTTTTATCCCGCTTTGTATTGTAATATTATTTATCGCACTTATGTAATTATTGAAATGCTTAGAATAGGCAAACTTAGGATTAATTCATAGGTTAGTTTAAGATTTGAAACCCGTCGCTAGCTTATTTATTTGTAGGCTCGGTTAAATTCAAACTTAGAAACCCTTCGCTAGTTATTTATTTTAGGCTCGTCACACGTATTCAAGATTTTCAAAACAACTTTTGTCATCTTTTATTTGCTTTATTAATCATACCGAATAAGTTTATCTTTTTATTATTATTTTTGCAACTCGATGATTTCTGAAAGATTCGCTTCTTTGGCGTTATAAATAATTTTGTTTCTACTCTCAATTGACAAATGCATATTTTTTCCAACTCTACATGTATTTCTCTTTAAATACCATACAAATGCATATTTTTTCTCTACATGTATCTTTCTTTTAAAAAATGCATCATTTACTAATTATTTGCAAACATCTTTAACTTCATATATCAAACATGCATTTTTCTAGCAATAATTAACCTGAGTTTGACCGGATAACCGCAAGTTAGCGGATCTTAAAGGATGCCTAACCCCTTCCCTTTAGGATAATAAAGAACCCTTACCTAGAATCTCGCTAGTTTCGCAGACCTTAAAATTGGAGTTTACATTGCAGCACTTAGTTTAATATTTAGGTGTCCTAATTCACCGTAAAAATAATTAGGTGGCGACTCCTCAACCCTTTTTACCCAGGAATCACCGGACACGTCCGCGCTCCGCTTTGACCCGAGCAGGTCGAAATAGGGCGCGACAGCATGACGACTCCGCTGGGGATTTTTCAGGTTCTTAACCATAGCAAATTCAGGTTAATATGCTTTACTTTCACTCTTTGTTTGATGTAATGCTTTGATTTGTTTCCTTTGTGAATTTTTTTTGCATAAACTGCTTTAAATTATTATATTCTCTTACTGCTTTCCCTAAATTGACATTTCGCTCATATTTCTTCCACTCTGGAAAATTGACACTATCACACACTACACGCGAGGTGTGTTTTGCGCACCCGCAAATTTCTTTCAATCTACCAAATTTTAGGAGAGTTGGCGTATGCGCGGAGTGACCGGACCATCCGATGGCCGCGTAGCCTTCTCACTCGAGTAGTCCGCTCGGGAACCTTGTGTCTAGTCAGCCAAATCTTAGAAAATTTAAGATAGAGCTATACCACCCTTTATTTTAAGTCATGCATGCATACACCTTAGGTGGGTCGATCCTTGGTATCGACTCCACAATTAAGAAATCCGCCAAAGATGTCTACGGGTCTCACAACCCAACGACCAATCATCATATTATGTGTAGCGTGATAAGGATAGACTAATCCAAGACTAATCATGACATGCTGAAATTGGAAAATGTACATTCATTTTGTCTCATTTCCGACAAAGCATTGCAGTTTAGCAGCTTGGATCAAATCTGTCGTAATCTCGCATATCTAGGCGTTTAGGCCCACCTCCGGCATAAGGGAGGCCCCATGCATATTAGGATGCACATTTAATTGCCTTACAATCATTTTGTTGTTTTCTCCTGCTTTTTCACTATGTGTATATTATTTAAAGCAATAATTACTCGCCTTATACTAACTTGATTTTCTTCAATTTTTTTAGAAGGTTTATTTTGTCTAGATTATTTTCTCAAAGGTTGATTTGCGTTGACTAAAACTGGCGAATCATCCCTACTTCATGAGGTCAAAGGCACAATCCTTCAGCCAAATGACTGATTCAGATGCATCCGAACAGACTGGCCTGGAACTTCTCACTCTTTCCAGAGATAAACCAGAGGCTTCGGAAAATAGAGATACTACCGTCCAAGAAAAATACATCGCCCAACTGTTACAACAGATGGCAGCCATGCAGACTGAGATAGAGCGATTCCAAAATCTCACCAACCTGTCCATTAGCGCCAATACCCCACTCCCTGAACAAGGGACGAATGCAACTGCACCACAAATTTTCTCATCTCCTGAACCGCCATTTTCCCAAAACCTCCCCGATAATTCGCCACTATGCAAAACCAATCCACAACACACTAACCCGCAAGCAAGTCCGCAACAAAGCCCGCTACAAAATGATTCGGCCTCATTCACAACTCCACATACCCAAATTACCACACTCATCCAAAATACCCCTTCCACGCAAAATCACCCAGCAGACCAACACATATTGATGGCACACATCGCTGATCACAGCAAGCAGTATGTGCCGCCAATATATGTAATGGAAGCCCAACCTTTTACTACCGCAACACCAAACATGACTCTTCAGGAAATTGGCCAGTGTGAAGAAATGGACAGGCGGGTAAGGATCAGAACCGATGAAAGTGTGGCTAGAGAGATTTACAGCCTAAAAGAGGCATTCAAGAATATCCAAACCAGCAAGGGACATGAAGCACTTGAGTACGAAGATATGTGTATGCATCCCGACATTGAATTGCCTGTAGGATATAAGGTGCCAAAATTTGGCTTGTTTGATGGGAAAGGAAATCCTCACGCCCATTTAAGATCATACTGTGACAAACTGATTGGGGTAGGTAAAGATCAGGCCATCATAATGAAATTGTTCGTAAGGAGTTTAACAGGAGAAGCACTCGACTGGTACACGAGCCAAAACCCGCAAAAATGGCGTAATTGGGGCACGATGGCACAAGATTTCGTAGACAGATTTAAATTCAACACTGACACAGTCTTGGACAGATTTTATCTGATGAAGTTGGAAAAGAAGTCCACAGAGACCTTCAGAGAATACGCCATGAAGTGGAGGGAAGAAGCAGCGAAAGTTCAACCCCCGATAGAAGAAAGTGAGATGACCACTCTCTTTGTACAATCTTTGAAGGATGCAACATACTATGAGAGAATGATAAGCGTCATAGGACGAAATTTCTCTGAAGTTATAAGGATGGGAGATTTCATAGAAGAGGGAATCAGAACTGGAAGAATTACAAACTTTGTAGCATTGCAAGCAACGAGTGAGACAATCCAAATGACTCATTTGAGGGAGCAAAGAAAGAGGAAGAGAGACGGAGTGTCTTCTGTGGTGACAGTTCAGAAACATAGGCCAAATCAAATGTCAACCTACCAAATGCCATCACCCCAGCCTCCCTACTACAATCAAAACAACCAAAGTCCTCAGCCTTCCTATTATTACCCATACACCCAAAGCCCTCAACCTTACTATCAATACCCACCTGGTCCCTACCCTGTCTACCATACCCATCCAATATATAGCCTGCCTCGAGCGCCTGTCTATCCGAATCTCCCACAATATCAGCCCGCATACTTACCTCATCCACAAGTCCATACACCAAATGCACCCAGACCCCGCGCAAAATACGAAAGAAAGCCAACCAAACCCTATACACCTTTAGCCGAACCTCGAGCCCAGTTGTATGAACGACTGAGAACCGCATGAATACTCCAGCCTATCCAAGGGAAAGTCCCCAATCCTGTTCCAAAATGGCATGATAAGACTAAGCATTGTGCATACCACTCGGGAATCCCTGGACACGACACTGAAAATTGCTATGCCCTCAGAAACAAAATTGAGACATTGATCAAATAAGGAGTTATCCAACTGAAAGGACCTTCATTTAATGTAAATAATAACCCTTTGCCAAATCATGACGATGCCAACGTAAATATGATTACTGTTGATGAAGAACACAACTTGGAAGGAACCATTGTGCCAGTCCAGAGAGAGGAAAATATTGAATCATCGGCCTTTATCACCCCTATGATTACAGTCCAAGTGAGGGCACCGTTTGGAGTAGAAGTGTTTCCTCCAAAGTCACGGGTCATGGCACCATCTTTTCTTGGAAAAGTCTTATCAACCAATCTCCGAAGAAAGATAGATGCTCCTTTACCAAAGCATGTTCCACCTCTGAGTCAGTCATTCGTCAAAGCATGTGCCACTCAGGAATCAAAGGAGGACAATGCAGCCAACCTCGTGAAGGGATTCAAAAGATTTTTCATTGATGAAGAAGAAGCAAAATGCAATGTGATTCTCAATGATCACGCTAGAAGCTCAACCATTTGGGATGCAGAGCAAGGAGATGTTTTGGGAAATTTGAACATGTGCCCTGGCTTTGTTTCTCCCAGAAACTAGTTAACTGCATTAATATTTAATGAAACAATGCGATTCAGATTGAGGCCTGAATCACATATATGCATTTAATGTGTTTTGCCTCTACCTTTTGAAAGCTTAAAATGACAAATCTGCATTGCTTTTGCTATTTTAAAATATGTTTTGTTCAATAATTTTCTTTTCTTTTTTTTCATCATGCAAACTAATTTGTCGACAATATGTGACATATAATGAAACAAGCAAACAAGGTCCCAAACAACAAGCAAGGCTTCGAAGAATATAAGGAAGACTCACAACCGGAAGAATTGGGGCATTTTTGGAATAAGTCAAAGCCAGATTTGGATGAAACATCAAGATGGTTGATAGTTACAAGCATTGGCACAGACGTTTGCCATTTGTACTCTTGGGTTACCACACTACGATCAGGACTTCTACTGGGGCAATGCTATTTCTTTCGCAGCCAAGTAGATACATACATCATTTACTAAGAGACTGATTGATGAAAAGCAGATGGACGTAGTTGTCCGGGGCAACCTTATCAGAATAGAATGGCCAAAAACCATCAATGCAGATGCAGTGAAGAGATACCATATCTAATATTAGTTATTCTCTATGTAATATTTTTTTCTATGTTGTAAAAGCTGCGCTCCCTCGGCGGGATACACATAGAACCCACGTAAGGTTCCGTTTCTTTAGATCACAAATTTCCCCAAGTTCCTTTTTACTTGTAACATGAACTACGTTATGACCTGATTCCCTCGGCGGGATACGTAGGCGGCCACATCGGCTTCGGTCCCATCTTTAGAAAAACCCTTACAATCTCCTTTGCTTGTAATGAACTACGTTATGACCTGATTCCCTTATGGGGATACGTAGGCGGCCTAAATCGGCTTCGGTCCCACCATTAGGAAATATTTTCTCCTTTATATCACATATGACAAAATGCACCCATCTGATCACCCTGATAGGACATGCAAGCAATCTACACAAGACTCGGTTGTCCGTTCAAAAGATCGTCATTCTCACATATCGGAAACTGGGGCATTTTTAAGGGATCACTGCCGGAGGACGCCGATAAACATGGAAAAGCATCGGCAAACTAAGTCTTCAGCCTAAGAGGATTTTGGATAAGACGTTTGCTTTGTTTCACCGCATGTCGCTGCTCGACAGACATTTACATATATGCATACTTTCTTATAAGCAATTTATTTTCAACAAATACTTTCATTAGAGTTTGACAAGATTTTTATTACTAATATGCATATTTTCTTATACACAATTTATTTTCACCAAATATTTTCATTAGAGTTTGACAAGATTTTTTACTAATATGCATACTTTCTTATAAGCAAATCATTTTCAACAAATATTTTCATTAGAGTTCGACAAGAACTTTTTAATGATAAGCATACTTTCTTATAAACAAATTATTTTCAACAAATGTTTTCATTAACGGTTAGCTAAGACTGGGAACCAGACAGGGGCTACAGGTCCGAATCATCAGGACATGCAGCTATCAAGAGCCAAAGCTACCAAGCCAACGCGAATCAACTGCCCTTCCCCAAACTCACAAATTTTCTTTGAGTACAGGTTCTTCAAGTTGAAAAAGCAGGGAAGCCACATCAGTTATGATCAATTCTCCAAAGAATTTCGGCACCACAACTCACTACAAGGATTACGTTCTTGTTCTGCATTTATACGAAGACATCATCTTGACCTACAGGGTCCCGACTATTATGTCTGCACAAAGATGTTATTTCGAATCACAAAGAACGACAACAAGGCAAACCCGACGGCAAAGACGTCGCATCACATTTTCGCCCGTGCCAGGACGACATTTCAATTCACATGAGTTTGGATCGGCAGAAGATTCAGCACAACGTGGAACCCTATTACAGCAAACTGACGGCAAGGACGTCACTTACATCTCTTACAACAGGACAATATTATAATAACGTCATCGACGTTATGGCAGCACGACAACTATCTTTTACCGCATCTCAACGACGTCAACAGCATTACAATGACGTCTTCAGCGCAGCAGCTATCTTTTACGGCAACACAACAACTATCTTTTACAGCATCTTAACGACGTCAACAACATTACAATGACGTCTTCAACGCAGCTTCTATCTTTTACGGCAATACAACAACTATCTTTTACCGCATCTCAACGATGTCAACAACATTACAATGACGTCTTCAGCGCAGCAGCTATCTTTTACGACAACACATCAACTATCTTCTACAGCATCTCAACGACGTCAACAGCATTACAATGACGTCTTCAAAACAGCAGCTATATTTTACGGCAATGCAACAACTATTTTTTACCGCATCTCAACGACGTCAACAGCATTACAATGACGTCTTCAACGCAGCAGCTATCTTTTACGGCATTACAACAACGTCATTGACGTTACTGTAGCACAACAAATATCTTTTACCGCATCTCAACGACGTCAACATCATTACAATGACGTCTTCAATGCAGCAGCTATCTTTTACAGCATTATAACAACGTCATTGACGTTACTGCAGCACATCAACTATCTTCAACCGCATTACAACGACGCCTTCAGCACAACAGCTATCTGCAACAGCAAACATCATTACAACAACGTCATAGACGTTACTGCAGCACAACAAATATCTTTTACAGCATTACAACGACATTAACAACATTACAATGACGTCTTCAACGCAGCAGCTATCTTTTACAGCATTACAACAACGTCATTGACGTTACTGCAGCACATCAACTACCTTCAACAGCATTACAACAACGTCCACGACGTTACGGCAGCACGACAACTATTTTTTACGACAACGACAACATCAGCAACGTCTATACAACGACGACATCAGCAAAGTCTATACAACAGCGACGTCAACAACATTACAACGACGTCTTCAACACAACACGTCGATCCAACGACGTCATTTCAAGCACTCCGCCTCATAATATGGGTATTTTAATTTCAGTCAGGCGCCCACCTTATAATGCGGGTATTTTAATTTCAGTCAGGCGCCCACCTCCTAATGCGGGTATTTCTAAGTTATTTTCTCTACAATTTTTCTCAGCAGTTATACACTAATTATATCTTAAGCTTTAGTTTGCAGGAGTTTTTAATTTGCAGGAACTTCATCACAGCGTGGAACTATCTCTTACGACGAACCGAGGTAAATTGGTTAACGACCTACTTCGAACGTCGATCCGCTTTTCCCATTAGTTTCTCGCATCTGCGACCAGTGTCATCCTAAGTCGACACTGGGGCATTGTTTCTTGAATGTGCACTATCTTTTTGCAACTTCTATACCCCTCGGGATTCTATTTCTTACCATGCAGTCCCGATGATCAGGACAAAATTGGCTACTCGGTCAACTTCTTTGGCCGAAAACTCTTTCATCGTCTCCGTCCAAAGAGGGGCATCTGTTGACACCCAATTTTGTCCCATCTTTTATGATTTTATGCGTAATTTTTAATATTTTGACACTTTTAAAATAATTTTAAAATATAGGCATATATGTGTATATCCTCTTATTATTATTATTCGCATTTTTTATTTCATTTGCATTTTTATCATAATCATAAGTTTTATCCGAAAATTCTATGTTATTTTATTTTCGCAAAATTGCATCGCGTTCCCATTTTTTTTATTAAGCATTAAACATTTCGCAAATATTATATTTTATTATTATCACGTCGTTATGTTATTTTAAATAATTCACATCTTTTACAAAACAAAAATAATATTTTAATATTAAACCCCTTTCATATTTTTAATCCATAATCCATTCATTTTCCAACCCAAAACAATTTCTACCCAAACTAAAACTCATTTCACCAAAGCCCAACCCATCACCCATTTAATTCTACTTAACCCAAAACCACAGCCCAATACCCACTAACCCATTCGGCCCAACTCCCAAAACCCCTTCTCTCATTTTAAACCCAACCGGCCACCCCTTAAAACCCCATTCCCAAACCCACCAAAACAGCCCAACCCGCAACCCGTCGACCCAGGCCCAAAACCCATTTCCCCCTTACCCCTTTTAATTCCCCAAAAGACCAAAACCCTCAAAAACAAAAACCCAAAACCTCTTCACCCAAAATTGACCGGCCGCACACCCCATGCCCCCGACCCCACGTCGCCGGTCACCTCGCCCCTGCCACCACCAAGTCCCTGCCACCAAACCCTGACACCACCACACCCCTCCCATCACTTCACCATACCCATACCCCTAAAATCCGCTTCCAAAATTCAGAATTTTTTGCCTTTAATTCAAATTTCAAACTCGTTCTTGGGGGGGGGGGAAATCCACCTATAAATACCCCATGTTGTTCTTCATTTTGAGGGGAGATTTTCGGGGAGAGAAAACAGATTTTCAAAGGATTTTTCGGAAGATTATTCCATATATACATAAAATATTTGTTGTGTTCTTGATTTTAAAGCATTTGCCTTCTTTGTTGTTCAAGATACAAGTCCGAAATAGGTCCAAGATTCGAAAGAAAGGAGGTGAGTTTCGTTCTTGAACTTGGGTTTTAAATACTTCTGTTCGGTTTTTGAAAAAATCGAGTCCGAAAATCTGTTTGCATTTTTGTTATTTTTCACTAATTTCGGGTCGGGTCGACCCGGTTTGGGTATTATTTTCAGAATTCTTGCATTTTCATATTCATGTATGTTGGTTATCTGAATTTGGTGAATATTTGATTTCGGGTTGAGTTTCCGATTCGGGTCGGGTCACTGACCCGGGTCGGGCCGACCCAGTTTGAGTAATATTTTCAGAATTCTTGCATTTCATATTTTTTGTATGTTGGTTATCTGGAATTGATGGAATTATTTGATGTCGGGTTGAATCTCCAATTCGAAGCCTTATCTTGACCGGTCGGGTCGACCCGATTTGAATTTCCAAATTTCTTGCATTGTTGCTGTTGTTATTATTGGTTATCTGAAATTGATGAAATCAGTTAATTCTGGGTTGAACACATGATTCGGGTCGGGTCGACCCGGTTTGGATTTCCCAAATTTCTTGCATTTCATATCTTGTATATTGGTTATCTGAAAAAATGAAAAAAATCTGATTCGGGTTGGCATCTGATTCGGGGCGGGTCACTGACCCGGGTCGGGTTGACCCGGTTTTGGCATATTCCCAGATTATGGCATTTTTTTCATATCTGTTGCTGGTTATCTAAAAAAAATCTGAATTTCTGATTTCATTCGGGTCACTGTTCATGATCCGGGTCGGATTTTTCCATAAATACTTCTTAATCCTGTTTCGGTTCCAACATTTCAGAATTTTGGTCGGATACTTTAATTGCTCACTGCTCGTTTCTTTTACTGTTTTATTGTTTTATTAATATTGCATTAATGCCGATGAAATTAACTTCGAAGCCGTGCTTTTCTTTCGTTTCGTTTCTCTGTTTTTTAGCACTGTTTTATTAGTTTACTATTTTAAATATCCTTGCAACGGATATCACTGTTTTACTGTTTTGAATAAATACCGCGTCTTTTCGGGTACTGCTTTCTATTTCAGTTCATTGCTCGGTTCCAAATTACTGTTCTACTGTTTTACTGTTTTAAACTAAACACCGCGTCTTTTCGGAAATTGTTTTTCTGCCTCTGTTTTACTGCCTACTGCTGCTGCTGTTCCGGTTTAATTTTACTGATTCGAACATGATACTACACTGGCCGATGAAAAATATCCGTCGATTTTGAGGCCTCCACAGTTGTAAAGACGGAAAAAATATAACTTCTGGGCAATGATGAGGCTTAAACCTTTTTCCAAGATCAACATGTTTAGTAGGCGAGGTGACTAAAATAACCAACAAGTTATATATTCGCAGCCACGACGTGATTATAGTGATCTTTTCTATTTCACCCGAGAGACCAACACGTTTAGTAGGAAATAAACCACATTAGTCATATGTTTGCAGCCACGACGTGATTGGAATGTTCTTTTCAAAATTTAAGTCTGAGCCCTCCGTGATCAAAATATTCACTGTTTTGAATACGGATATGAAGTTATATGTATTTAACTGTTTCTAACCGTTTGTTCTTGACAGCTTGCAGGGATTAAAGCAAATAAAGACAAATATTCCTCGGAGTTTATTTATTTTTATTTCTTTCTTTAATTCAGCTTTTATCCCGCTTTGTATTGTAATATTATTTATCGCACTTATGTAATTATTGAAATGCTTAGAATAGGCAAACTTAGGATTAATTCATAGGTTAGTTTAAGATTTGAAACCCGTCGCTAGCTTATTTATTTGTAGGCTCGGTTAAATTCAAACTTAGAAACCCTTCGCTAGTTATTTATTTTAGGCTCGTCACGCGTATTCAAGATTTTCAAAACAACTTTTGTCATCTTTTATTTGCTTTATTAATCATACCGAATAAGTTTATCTTTTTATTATTATTTTTGCAACTCGATGATTTCCGAAAGATTCGCTTCTTTGGCGTTATAAATAATTTTGTCAAAACTCTCAATTGACAAATGCATATTTTTTCCAACTCTACATGTATTTCTCTTTAAATACCATACAAATGCATATTTTTTCTCTACATGTATCTTTCTTTTAAAAAATGCATCATTTACTAATTATTTGCAAACATCTTTAACTTCACATATCAAACATGCATTTTTCTAGCAATAATTAACCTGAGTTTGACCGGATAACCGCAAGCTAACGGATCTTAAAGGATGCCTAACCCCTTCCCTTTAGGATAATAAAGAACCCTTACCTAGAATCTCGCTAGTTTCCAGACCTTAAAATTGGAGTTTACATTGCAGCACTTAGTTTAATATTTAGGTGTCCTAATTCACCGTAAAAATAATTAGGTGGCGACTCCTCAACCCTTTTTACCCAGGAATCACCGGACACGTCCGCGCTCCGCTTTGACCCGAGCAGGTCGAAATAGGGCGCGACACCCGCATTAGGAGGTGGACGTCTGACTGATTGAAAACCACGATAGGGGCAAGAAAGGAAATCTTCCCATTGAGTCACCCACCCAAAAATCCTACCTAGATAGGGATAGACCACCCAACCTGTGAACCAAAGCGCATTCTAACTCCCTTTGGCATGGCAAAAAAGAAAGCCGACTATAAAAGAATCGTCGGATGCCAGGTTTTGATTTGAATTTGAAACTCTCCGTTCCTTCTTGACTTGCCTTCGAGCGAGTTGAAGTTGCTTTCGATGTCGTAGCAGTCGAGGGCGTCTTTGGTCTAGTAGCAGTCAAATAAAACACCCGCATTATGAGGTGGGCGCCATACTGAAATTAAAATACCCGCATTATGAGGTGGGCGCCAGACTAAAATTAAAAAACATGCATTAGAAGGTGAGCGTATGACTGAAATTAAAATACCCGCATTAAAAGGTGTGCGCTGACTGAAATTAAAAATACCCGTATTAGAAGGTGGGCGTCTGAGTGAAATTAAAAATACCCGTATTAGGAGGTGGACGCCTGACTAAAAATAAAATATCTGTATTATGAGGTGGGCGCCTAACAGAAATTAAAATACCCGCATCAAAAGTGGGCGCCTGACTGAAATTAAAAATACCGCATTAGAATGTGGGCGCCTGACAGAAACTAAAAATACCCGCATTAGGAGGTGGGCGCCTAACTGAAATTAAAATACCCGCATTAGAAGGTCTGTGCCTGAATGAAATTTAAAATACTCAGATTAGGAGGTGGGCGCCTACATGAAATTAAAATACCCGCATTAGGAGGTGGGCGCCTGACTGAAATTAAAATACCCCCATTAGAAGGTGGACGCTAGACTGAAATTAAAATACCCGCATTAGAAGGTGGACACCTGACTGAAAATAAAACACACGCATTATGAGGTGGGCGCCATACTAAAATTAAAATATCCGCATTATGAGGTGGGCGCCAGACTAAAATTAAAAAACACGCATTAGAAGGTGGGCGTTTGACTGAAATTAAAATACCCGCATTAAAAAGTGGGTGCCTCACTGAAATTAAAAATACCCGTATTAGAAGGTGGGCGCCTGAGTGAAATTAAAAATACCCGCATTTGGAGGTGGGCGCCTAACTAAAAATAAAATATCTGTATTATGAGGTGGGCGCTTAACAGAAATTAAAATACCCGCATTAAAAGGTGGGTGTCTTACTGAAATTAAAAATACCGCATTAGAATGTGGGCGCCTGACAGAATCTAAAAATACCCGCATTAGGAGCTGGACGTCTGACTGAAAATAAAACACCCGCATTATGAGGTGGGCGCCATACTGAAATTAAAATATCCGCATTATGAGGTGGGCACCAGACTAAAATTAAAAAACACGCATTAGAAGGTGGGCGTTTGACTGAAATTAAAATACCCGCATTAAAAAGTGGGAGCCTCACTGAAATTAAAAATACTCGTATTAGAAGGTGGGCGCCTGAGTGAAATTAAAAATACCCGCATTTGGAGGTGGGCGCCTAACTAAAAATAAAATAACTGTATTATGAGGTGGGCGCTTAACAGAAATTAAAATACCCGCATTAAAAGGTGGGTGTCTTACTGAAATTAAAAATACCGCATTAGAATGTGGGCGCCTGACAGAATCTAAAAATACCCGCATTAGGAGCTGGACGTCTGACTGAAAATAAAACACCCGCATTATGAGGTGGGCGCCATACTGAAATTAAAATACCCGCATTATGAGGTGGGCGCCAGACTAAAATTAAAAAACACGCATTAGAAGGTGAGCGTCTAACTGAAATTAAAATACCCGCATTAAAAGGTGTGTGCCTGACTGAAATTAAAAATACCCGTATTAGAAGGTGGGCGCTTGAGTGAAATTAAAAATACCCGTATTAGGAGGTGGGCGCCTGACTAAAAATAAAATATCTGTATTATGAGGTGGGCGCCTAACAAAAATTAAAATACCCGCATTAAAAGGTGGGCGCCTGACTGAAATTAAAAATACCGCATTAGAATGTGGGGACCTGACAGAAACTAAAAATACTCGCATTAGGAGGTGGCCACCTGACTGAAATTAAAATACTCGCATTAGGAGGTCTGTGCCAGACTGAAATTTAAAATACTCAGATTAGGAGGTAGGCGCCTAAATGAAATTAAAATACCCGCATTAGGAGGTGGGCGCCTGACTGAAATTAAAATACCCCATTAGAAGGTGGGCGCCAGACTGAAATTAAAATACCCGCATTAGAAGGTGGACGCCTGACTGAAAATAAAACACACGCATTATGAGGTGGGCGCCATATTGAAATTAAAATATCCGCATTATGAGGTGGGCGCCAGACTAAAATTAAAAAACACGCATTAGAAGGTGGGCGTCTGACTGAAATTAAAATACCCGTATTAAAAAGTGGGCGCCTCACTGAAATACGCGTATTAGAAGGTGAGCGCCTGAGTGAAATTAAAAATACCCGCATTTGGAGGTGGGCGCCTAACTAAAAATAAAATATCTGTATTATGAGGTGGGCGCCAAACAGAAATTAAAATACCCGCATTAAAAGGTGGGCGCCTGACTGAAATTAAAAATACCGCATTAGAATGTGGGCGCCTGACAGAAACTAAAAATACCCACATTAGGAGGTGGGCGCCTGACAGAAATTAAAATACCCGCATTAGGAGGTGGGCGCCTGACAGAAATTAAAATACCCGCATTAGGAGGTGGGCGCCTTACTGAAATTAAAATACCCGCATTAGGAAGTGGGCGCCTTACTGAAATAAAAAATACTGCATTTGAATGTGGGCGCCTGACTGAAATTAAAAATACCCGCATTGGGAGGTGGGCGCCTGACAGAAATTAAAATACCCGCATTAGGAGGTGGGCGCCTGACAGAAATTAAAAATACCCGCATTAGAAGGTGGGCGCCTGACAAAAATTAAAATACCCGCATTAGGAGGTGGGGCGCATGACTGAAAATAAAATACCCGCATTAGGAGGTGAGTGCCTCACTGAAATATAAAATACTCGCATTAGGAGGTGGGCACCTAAATGAAATTAAAATACCCGCATTAAGAGGTGGTCTCCTCACAGAAATTAAAATACCCGCATTATGAGGTGGGCGCCTGACAGAAATTAAAAAACTCGTATTAGAAGGTGGGTGCCTGACTGAAATTAAAATACCCGCATTAGGAGGTGGGCGCCTGACTGAAATTAAAATATCCATATTCGGAGGTGGGCGCCTGACTAGAAAATAAAATACCCGCATTATGAGATGGGCGCCTGACTTTATATTAAAAATACATGCATTAGAATATGGGTGCATCACTGAAATTAAAATACTCACATTAGGTGGTGGGCTCTTGACTGGAAATAAAATACCCGCATTAAAAGATGGGCGCCTGACAGAAATTAAAATACCCGCATTAGAAGGTGGGCGCATGACAGAAATTAAAATACTCGTATTAGAAGGTGGGGGCCTAGCAGAAATTAAAATACCTGCATTAAGAGGCGGGCGCCTGACTGAAATTAAAATACCCGCATTAAGAGGTGGGCGCCAGACAAAAATTAAAATTCCCGCATTAGGAGGTGGGCGCCTGACATAAATTAAAATACCCGCATTAAGAGGTGTACGCCTAACAGAAATTAAAATACCCTCATTAGAAGGTGGGTGCATGACTGAAATTTAAAATACTCGCATTAGGAGGTGGGCGCCTAAATGAAATAAAAATACCCGCATTAGGAGGTGGCCGCCTGACAGAAATTAAAATACCCGTAATATGAGGTGGGCACCTGACTGAAATTAAATACCTGCATTATAAGGTGGGCGCCAGACTTAAAATAAAATACCGGCATTATGAGATGGGCGCCTGACTGAAATTAAAAATACATGCATTAGAAGGTGGGCGCCTCACTGAAATTAAAATACCTGCATTAGGTGGTGGGCGGCTGACAGAAAATAAAATACCCTCATTAAAAGGTGGGCGCCTCACTGAAATTAAAATACCCGTATTAGAAGGTGGGCTCCTCACTGAAATTAAAATACCCGCATTATGAGGTGGGCGCCTGACTGAAAATAAAATACCCGTATTATGAGGTGGCGCCTAACAGAAATTAAAATACCCGCATTAAAAGGTGGGCGCCTGACTGAAATAAAAAATATTGCATTAGAATATGGGGGCCTGACTGAAATTAAAAATACCCGCATTAGGAGGTGGGCGCCTGACAGTAATTAAAATACACGCATTAGGAGGTGGCCGCCTGACAGAAATTAAAATACCCGCATTATGAGGTGCGCGCCTAACTGAAATTAAATACCTGCAATATAAGGTGGGCGCCTGACTGAAAATAAAATACCCGCATTAGGTGGTGGGCGCCTTACAGAAAATAAAATACCCGCATTAGAAGGTGGGCGACTGACTGAAATTAAAATACCCGCATTAGAAGGTTGGCGCCTGACAGAAATTAAAATACTCGCATTAGGATGTTGGCGCCTCAAAGAAATTTAAAATACATGCATAAAGAGGTGGGCGCCTGACAGAAATTAAAATACCCGCATTAGGAGGTGGGCGTCTGACAGAAATTAAAATACCCGCATTGGGAGGTTGGCGCCGGACTGAAATTAAAATACACGCATTAGTTGGTGGGTGCCTGACTGAAATATAAAATACCCGCATTAGGAGGTGGGCGCCAGACAAAAAATAAAATACCCGCATTAGGAGTTGGGCGCCTGACAGAAATTAAAATACCCGCATTAGGAGGTGGGCGCCTGACTGAAAATAAAATACTCGCATTAGGAGGAGAGCGCATGACTGAAAATAAAATATCCGCATTAGGAGGTGGGTGCCAGACTGAAATTAAAAAACCCGTATTATGAGGTGGGCGCTTAACAGAATTTAAAATACCCGCATTAAAAGGTGCGCGCCTGACTGAAATTAAAAATATCGCATTAGAATGTGGGCGCCTGACTGAAATTAAAAATAAACGCATTAGGAGGGGTACGCCTGACAGAAATTAAAATACCCGCATTAGAAGGTGGGCGCCTGACAGAAATTAAAATACCCGCATTAGGAGGTGGGGCGCCTGACTGAAAATAAAATACCCGCATTAGGAGGTGGGTGCATGACTGAAATATAAAATACTCGCATTAGGAGGTGGGCACCTAAATGAAATTAAAATACCCGCATTAGGAGGTGGCCGCCTGACAGAAATTAAAATACCCGCATTATGAGGTGGGCGCTTGACAGAAATTAAAAAAACTGTATTAGAAGGTGGGAGCCTAACTGAAATTAAAATACCCGCATTAGGAGGTGGGCGCCTGACTGAAATTAAAATATCCGCATTCGGAGGTGGGCGCCTGACTAGAAAATAAAATACCCGCATTATGAGATGGGCGCATGACTTTATATTAAAAATACATGCATTAGAATGTGGGTGCATCACTGAAATTAAAATACTCACATTATGTGGTGGGCTCCTGACTGAAAATAAAATACCCGCATTAAAAGATGGGAGCCTGACAGAAATTAAAATACCCGCATTAGAAGGTGGGCGCCTGACAGAAATTAAAATACCCGCATTAGAAGGTGGAGCCTAACAGAAATTAAAATACCCGCATTAGAAGGTGGGTGCATGACTGAAATTTAAAATACTCGCATTAGGAGGTGGGCGCCTAAATAAAATAAAATTACCCGCATTAGGAGGTGGCCGCCTGACAGAAATTAAAATACCCGCAATATGAGGTGGGCGCCTGACTGAAATTATTTAACCTGCATTATAAGGTGGGCGCCTGACTGAAATTAAAAATACATGCATTAGAAGGTGGGCGCCTCATTGAAATTAAAATACCTGCATTAGGTGGTGGGCGGCTGACAGAAAATAAAATACCCGCATTAAAAGGTGGGCGACTCACTGAAATTAAAATATCCGCATTAGAACGTGGGCTCCTCATTGAAATTAAAATACCCGCATTAGGTGGTGGGCTCCTGACAGAAAATAAAATACCCGCATTAGGTGGTGGGGGCCTGACAGAAATTAAAATACCCGCATTAGGAGGTGGGCGCCTGACTGAAAATAATATACCCGTATTATGAGGTGGGCGCCTAACAAAAATTAAAAGGTGGGCGCCTGACTGAAATAAAAAATACTGCATTAGAATGTGGGCGGCTGACTGAAATTAAATATACCCGCATTAGGAGGTGGGCGCCTGACAGTAATTAAAATACACGCATTAGGTGGTGGCCGCCTGACAGAAATTAAAATACCTGCATTATGAGGTGCGCGCCTGACTGAAATTAAATACCTGCATTATAAGGTGGACATCTGACTGAAAATAAAATACCCGCATTATGAGATGGGCGCTTGACTGAAATAAAAAATACCCGCATTAAAAGGTGGGCGCCTGACTGAAATTAAAAATACACGCATTAAGTGGTGGGCGCCTTACAGAAAATAAAATACCGGCATTAGAAGGTGGGCGACTGACTGAAATTAAAATACCCGCATAAGGAGGTGGTCGCCTGACTGAAAATAAAATACTCGCATTAGGAGGTGGGCGCCTGACCGAAAATAAAATATCCGCATTAGGAGGTGGGTGCCTGACTGAAATTAAAATATGCGCATTGAAAGTTGGGGCCCTGACTGAAATTAAAATACCCGCATTAGGAGGTGGGCGCTAGACATAAATTAAAATACCCGCATTACGAGTTGGCGCCTGACAGAAATTAAAATACCCGCATTACGAGGTGGGCGCCTAACAGAAATTAAAATACTCGCATTAGAAGGTGGGTGCATGACTGAAGTTTAAAATACTCGCATTAGGAGGTGGGCGCCTAAATGAAATTAAAATACCCGCATTAGGAGGTGGCCGCCTGACAGAAATTAAAATACCCGCATTATGAGGTGCTGAAATTAAATAACTGCATTATAAGGTGGGCGCCTGACTCAAAATAAAATATCTGCATTATGAGATGGGCGCCTGACTGAAATTAAAAATACCTGCATTAGAATGTGGGCACCTCACTGAAATTAAAATACCCGCATTAGGTGGTGGACGGCTAACAGAAAATAAAATACCCGCATTAGAAGGTGGGCGACTGACTGAAATTAAAATACCCGCATAAGGAGGTGGGCGCCTGACTGAAAATAAAATACTCGCATTAGGAGGTGGGCGCCTGACTGAAAATAAAATAGCCGCATTAGGAGGTGGGCGGCTGACTGAAATTAAAATATCCGCATTGAAAGTTGGGCCCCTGACTGAAATTAAAATACACGCATTAGGAGGTGGACGCTAGACATAAATTAAAATACCCGCATTAGGAGTTGGGCGCCTGACAGAAATTAAAATACCCAGACAGAGGTGGGCGCCAATGTAAATTAAAATACTCGCATTAGAAGGTGGGTGCATGACTGAAATTTAAAATACTCGCATTAGGAGGTGGGCGCCTAAATGAAATTAAAATACCCGCATTAGGAGGTGGCCGCCTGACAGAAATTAAAATACCCGTAATATGAGGTGGGCCCCTGTCTGAAATTAAATACATGCATTATAAGGTTGGCGCCAGACTGAAAATAAAATATCCGCATTATGAGATGGGCGCCTGACTGAAATTAAAAATACCTGCATTAGAAGGTGGGAGCCTCACTGAAATTAAAATACCCGCATTAGGTGGTGGGCGGCTAACAGAAAATAAAATACCCGCATTAAAAGGTGGGCGCCTGACTGAAATTAAAATACCCGCATTAGGAGGTGGGCGCATGACTGAAATTAAAATACCCGCATTAATAGGTGGGCGCCTGACTGAAAATACAATACCCGCATTATGAGGTATGCGCCTGACAGAAATTAAAATACACGCATTAAGAGGTGGACGCCTGACTGAAATTAAAAATACCCGTATTAGAAGGTGGACGCTTGACTGAAAATAAAATACCCATATTATGAAGTGGGCGCCTAACAGAAATTAAAATTCCCTCATTAAACGGTGGACGCCTGACTGAAATTAAAAATACCGCATTAGGAGGTGGGAGCCTGACAGGAATTAAAAATACCCGCATTATAAGGTGGGCGCCTGACTGAAATTAAAAATACTCGTATTAAGAGGTGGGCGGCTGATAAAAATTAAAATACCCGCATTAGGAGGTGGGCACATGACAGAAATTAAAATACCCGCATTAGGAGGTGGACTCCTAACAAAAATTAAAATACCCGCATTAGGAGGTCGGAGCCTGACTGAAATTAAAAATACCCGCATTAGAAGGTGGGCGCCTGACTGAAATTAAAAATACCCGTATTAGGAGGTTGGCACCTGATAGAAATTAAAATACCCGCATTAGGAGGTGGGCGCTTGACAGAAATTAAAATACCCGCATTAGGAGGTGGACGGCTCACAGAAATTAAAATACCCGCATTACGAGGTGGGCTCATGACTGAAATTAAATACCCGCATTAGGAGGTGGGCGCAAGACATAAATTAAAATACCCGCATTAGAAGGTGGGCGCTTGACTGAAATTAAAATACCCGCATTAGAAGGTGGGCGCCTAACAGAAATTAAAATACTCGCATTAGAAGGTGGGTGCATAACTGAAGTTTAAAATACTCGCATTAGGAGGTTGGCGCCTAAATGAAATTAAAATACCCGCATTACGAGGTGGCCGCCTGACAGAAATTAAAATACCCGCATTATGAGGTGCTGAAATTAAATACATGCATTATAAGGTGGGCGCCTGACTGAAAATAAAATATCCGCATTATGAGATGGGCGCCTGACTGAAATTAAAAATACCTGCATTAATATGTGGGCGCCTCACTGAAATTAAAATACCCGCATTAGGTGGTGGACGGCTAATAGAAAATAAAATACCCGCATTAGAAGGTGGGCGACTGACTGAAATTAAAATACCCGCATAAGGAGGTGGGCGCCTGACTGAAAATAAAATACTCGCATTAGGAGGTGGGCGCCTGACTGAAAATAAAATAGCCGCATTAGGAGGTGGACGCCTGACTGAAATTAAAATATCCGCATTGAAAGTTGGGCCCTCGAACAAATTAAAATACACGCATTAGGAGGTGGACGCTAGACATAAATTAAAATACCCGCATTAGGAGTTGGGCGCCTGACAGAAATTAAAATACCCGCATTAGGAGGTGGGCGTCTAACAGAAATTAAAATACTCGCATTAGAAGGTGGGTGCATGACTGAAATTCAAAATACTCGCATTAGGAGGTGGGCGCCTAAATGAAATTAAAATACCCGCATTAGGAGGTGGCCGCCTGACAGAAATTAAAATACCCGCAATATGAGGTGGGCCCCTGTCTGAAATTAAATACATGCATTATAAGGTTAGCGCCAGACTAAAAATAAAATATCCTTATTATGAGATGGGCGCCTGACTGAAATTAAAAATACCTGCATTAGAAGGTGGGAGCCTCACTGAAATTAAAATACCCGCAATAGGTGGTGGGCGGCTAACAGAAAATAAAATACCCGCATTAAAAGGTGGGCGCCTGACTGAAATTAAAATACCCGCATTAGGAGGTGGGCGCATGACTGAAATTAAAATACCCACATTAATAGGTGGGCGCATGACTGAAAATACAATACCCGCATTATGAGGTATGCGCCTGACAGAAATTAAAATACCCGCATTAAGAAGTGGGCGCCTGACTGAAATTAAAAATACCCGTATTAGAAGGTGGGCGCTTGACTAAAAATAAAATACCCATATTATGAAGTGGGCGCCTAACAGAAATTAAAATTCCCTCATTAAACGGTGGACGCCTGACTGAAATTAAAAATACCGCATTAGGAGGTGGGAGCCTGACAGAAATTAAAAATACCCGCATTATAAGGTGGGCGCCTGACTGAAATTAAAAATACTCGTATTAAGAGGTGGGCGGCTGATAAAAATTAAAATACCCGCATTAGGAGGTGGGCACATGACAGAAATTAAAATACCCGCATTAGGAGGTGGACGCCTAACAAAAATTAAAATACCCGCATTAGGAGGTCGGAGCCTGAATGAAATTAAAAATACCCGCATTAGAAGGTGGGCGCCTGACTGAAATTAAAAATACCCGTATTAGGAGGTTGGCACCTAATAGAAATTAAAATACCCGCATTAGGAGGTGGGCGCTTGACAGAAATTAAAATACCCGCATTAGGAGGTGGACGCCTCACAGAAATTAAAATACCCGCATTACGAGGTGGGCTCATGACTGAAATTAAATACCCGCATTAGGAGGTGGGCGCTAGACATAAATTAAAATACCCGCATTAGAAGGTGGGCGCTTGACTGAAATTAAAATACCCGCATTAGAAGGTGGGCGCCTAACAGAAATTAAAATACTCGCATTAGAAGGTGGGTGCATAACTAAAGTTTAAAATACTCGCATTAGGAGGTTGGCGCCTAAATGAAATTAAAATACCCGCATTACGAGGTGGCCGCCTGACAGAAATTAAAATACCCGCATTATGAGGTGCTGAAATTAAATACATGCATTATAAGGTGGGCGTCTGACTGAAAATAAAATATCCGCATTATGAGATGGGCGCCTGACTGAAATTAAAAATACCTGCATTAATATGTGGGCGCCTCACTGAAATTAAAATACCCGCATTAGGTGGTGGACGGCTAACAGAAAATAAAATACCCGCATTAGAAGGTGGGCGACTGACTGAAATTAAAATACCCGGATAAGGAGGTGGGCGCCTGACTGAAAATAAAATACTCGCATTAGGAGGTGGGCGCCTGACTGAAAATAAAATAGCCGCATTAGGAGGTGGACGCCTGACTGAAATTAAAATATCCGCATTGAAAGTTGGGCCCCTGACTGAAATTAAAATACACGCATTAGGAGGTGGACGCTAGACATAAATTAAAATACCCGCATTAGGAGTTGGGCGCCTGACAGAAATTAAAATACCCGCATTAGGAGGTGGGCGCCTAACAGAAATTAAAATACTCGCATTAGAAGGTGGGTGCATGACTGAAATTCAAAATACTCGCATTAGGAGGTGGGCGCCTAAATGAAATTAAAATACCCGCATTAGGAGGTGGCCGCCTGACAGAAATTAAAATACCCGCAATATGAGGTGGGCGCCTGTCTGAAATTAAATACATGCATTATAAGGTTTGCGCCAGACTAAAAATAAAATATCCTTATTATGAGATGGGCGCCTGACTGAAATTAAAAATACCTGCATTAGAAGGTGGGAGCCTCACTGAAATTAAAATACCCGCAATAGGTGGTGGGCGGCTAACAGAAAATAAAATACCCGCATTAAAAGGTGGGCGCCTGACTGAAATTAAAATACCCGCATTAGGAGGTGGGCGCATGACTGAAATTAAAATACCCGCATTAATAGGTGGGCGCATGACTGAAAATACAATACCCGCATTATGAGGTATGTGCCTGACAGAAATTAAAATACACGCATTAAGAGGTGGACGCCTGACTGAAATTAAAAATACCCGTATTAGAAGGTGGGCGCTTGACTGAAAATAATATACCCATATTATGGAGTGGGCGCCTAACAGAAATTAAAATTCCCTCATTAAAAGGTGGATGCCTGACTGAAATTAAAAATACCGCATTAGGAGGTGGGAGCCTGGCAGAAATTAAAAATACCCGCATTATAAGGTGGGCGCCTGACTGAAATTAAAAATACTCGTATTAAGAGGTGGGCCCCTGATAAAAATTAAAATACACGCATTAGGAGGTGGGCACCTGACAGAAATTAAAATACCCGCATTAGGAGGCGGACGCCTAACAAAAATTAAAATACCCGCATTATGAGGTGGGCTCATGACTGAAATTAAATACCAGCATTATTAGGTGGGCGCCTGACTGAAATTAAAATACCCGCATTAGAAGGTGCGCGCTTGACTGAAATTAAAATACCCGTATTAGAACGTTGGCGCCTGACAGAAATTAAAATACCCGTATTAGGAGGTGGGCGCCTGACTGAAAATAAAATACTCGCATTAGAAGGTGGGCGCCTGACTGAAAATAAAATATCCGCATTAGGAGGTGGGCGCCAGACTGAAATTAAAAAACCCGCATTAGAAGGTGAGCGCCTCACTGAAATTAAAATACCCGCATTAGGAGGTGGGCGCCTCATAGAAATTTAAAATACTCGCATTAGGAGGTGGGCGCCTGACTGAAATTAAAATACCCGCATTAGGAGGTGGGCGCCTGACAGAAATTAAAATACCCGCATTAATAGGTGGGCGTCTAACATAAATTAAAATACCCGCATTAGAAGGTGGGTGCATGACTGAAATTTAAAATACTCGCATTAGGAGGTGGACGCCTAGCAGAAATTAAAATACCCGCATTAGGAGGTGACCGCCTGACAGAAATTAAAATACCCGCATTATGAGGTGGGCGCCTGACTGAAATTAAATACCTGCATTATAAGATGGGCGCCAGACTGAAAATAAAATACCCGCATTATGAGATGGGCGCCTGACTGAAATTAAAAATACCTGCATTAGAAGGTGGGCGCCTCACTGAAATTAAAATACCCGCATTAGGTGGTTGGCGGCTGACAGAAAATAAAATACACGCATTAAAAGGTGGGTGCGTGACTAAAATTAAAATACCAGCATTAGGAGGTGGGCGCCTGACTGAAATAAAAATACCCGCATTAGGAGGTAGGCGCCTGACTGAAAATAAAATACCCGCATTATGAGGTATGCGCCTGACAGAAATTAAAATACCCGCATTAAGAAGTGGGCGCCTGACTGAAATTAAAAATACCCGTATTAGAAGGTGGGTGCTTGACTGAAATTAAAAATATCCGTGACAGAGGTGGGCGCCCGACTGAAATTAAAATACCCGCATTAGTAGGTGGGCGCATGACTGAAAATACAATACCCGCATTATGAGGTATGCGCCTGACAGAAATTAAAATACCCGCATTAAGAGTTGGGCGCCTGACTGAAATTAAAAATACCCGTATTAGAAGGTGGGCGTCTGACTGAAAATAAAATACCCGTATTATGAGGTGGGCGCCTATAAGAAATTAAAATTCCCTCATTAAGGTGGACGCCTGACTGAAATTAAAAATACCGTATTAGGAGGTGGGAGCCTGACAGAAATTAAAAATACCCGCATTAATAGGTGGGCGCCTAACATAAATTAAAATACCCGCATTAGAAGGTGGGTGCATGACTGAAATTTAAAATACTCGCATTAGGAGGTGGGCGCCTCATAGAAATTTAAAATACTCGCATTAGGAGGTGGGCGCCTGACTGAAATTAAAATACCCGCATTAATAGGTGGGCGCCTAACATAAATTAAAATACCCGCATTAGAAGGTGGGTGCATGACTGAAATTTAAAATACCCGCATTAGGAGGTGGACGCCTGATAGAAATTAAAATACCCGCATTATGAGGTGGGCGCCTGACAGAAATTAAATACATGCATTATAAGATGGGCGCCAGACTGAAATTACATACATGCATTATAAGATGGGCGCCAGACTGAAAATAAAATACCCGCATTATGAGATGGGCGCCTGACTGAAATTAAAAATACCTGCATTAGAAGGTGGGCGCCTCACTGAAATTAAAATACCTGCATTAGGTGGTTGGCGGCTGACAGAAAATAAAATACACGCATTAAAAGGTGGGCGCGTGACTGAAATTAAAATACCAGCATTAGGAGGTGGGCGCCTGACTGAAATTAAAATACCCGCATTAGGAGGTAGGCGCCTGACTGAAAATACAATACCCGCATTATGAGGTATGCGCCTGACAGAAATTAAAATACCCGCATTAAGAGGTGGGCGCCTGACTGAAATTAAAAATACCCGTAATAGAAGGTGGGTGCTTGACTGAAATTAAAAATATCCGCATTAGGAGGTGGGCGCCCGACTGAAATTAAAATACCCGCATTAGTAGGTGGGCGCATGACTGAAAATACAATACCCGCATTATGAGGTATGCGCCTGACAGAAATTAAAATACCCGCATTAAGATTTTGGCGCCTGACTGAAATTAAAAATACCCGTATTAAAAGGTGGGCGTCTGACTGAAAATAAAATACCCGTATTATGAGGTGGGCGCCTAACAGAAATTAAAATTCCCTCATTAAGGTGGACGCCTGACTGAAATTAAAAATACCGTATTAGGAGGTGGGAGCCTGACAGAAATTAAAAATACCCGCATTATAAGGTGGGCCAGACTGAAATTAAAAATACTCGTATTAGGAGGTGGGCACCTGACAGAAATTAAAATACCCGCATTATGAGGTGGACGCCTAACAAAAATTAAAATACCCGCATTAGGAGTTTGGAGCCTGACAGAAATTAAAATACCTGCATTAGGAGGTGGGCCTGACTGAAATTTAAAATACCCGCATTAAGATGTGGTCGCCTAACTGAAATTAAATTACCCGCATTAGGAGGTGGGCGCAATACAGAAATTAGAATACCCGCATTAGGAGGTGGGCGCCTGACAGAAATTAAAATACCCGCATTAGAAGGTGGGCGCCTCACTGAAATTAAAAAATCCGCATTAGAAGGTGGGCGCCTCACTGAAATTAAAATACCCGCATTAGAAGGTGGGCGCCTCATAGAAATTTAAAATACTCGCATTAGGAGGTGGGCGCCTGACTGAAATTAAAATACCCGCATTAGGAGGTAGGCGCCTGACTGAAAATACAATACCCGCATTATGAGGTATGCGCCTGACAGAAATTAGAATACCCGCATTAAGAGTTGGGCGCCTGCCTGAAATTAAAAATACCCGTATTAGAAGGTGGGCGTCTGACTGAAAATAAAATACCCGTATTATGAGGTGGGCGCCTGACTGAAATTGAAAATACCTGCATTATAAGATGGGCGCCAGACTGAAAATAAAATACCCGCATTATGAGATGGGTGCCTGACTGAAATTAAAAATACCTGCATTAGAAGGTGGGCGCCTCACTGAAATTAAAATACCCGCATTAGGTGGTTGGCGGCTGACAGAAAATAAAATACCCGCATTAAAAGGTGGGCGCGTGACTGAAATTAAAATACCAGCATTAGGAGGTGGGCGCCTGACTGAAATTAAAATACCCGCATTAGGAGGTTGGCGCCTGCCTGAAAATACAATACCCGCATTATGAGGTATGCGCCTGTCAGAAATTAAAATACCCGCATTAAGAGTTGGGCGCCTGACTGAAATTAAAAATACCCGTATTAGAAGGTGGGCGTCTGACTGAAAATAAAATACCCGTATTATGAGGTGGGTGCCTAACAGAAATTAAAATTCCCTTATTAAGGTGGACGCCTGACTGAAATTAAAAATACCGTATTAGGAGATGGGAGCCTGACAGAAATTAAAAATACCCGCATTATAAGGTGGGCCAGACTGAAATTAAAAATACTCGTATTAGGAGGTGGGCGCATGATAAATATTAAAATACCCGCATTAGGAGGTGGGCACCTGACAGAAATTAAAATACCCGCATTATGAGGTAGACGCCTAACAAAAATTAAAATACCCGCATTAGGAGTTTGGAGCCTGACTGAAATTAAAAATACCCCCATTAGAAGGTGGGCGCCTGACTGAAAATACAATACCCCTATTATGAGGTATGCGCCTGATAGAAATTAAAATACCCGCATTAAGAGGTGGGCGCCTGACTGAAATTAAAAATACCCGTATTAGAAGGTGGGCGCCTGACTGAAATTAAAATACCCGCATTAGGAGGTGACCGCCTGACAGAAATTAAAATACCCGCATTATGAGGTGGGCGCCTGACTGAAATTAAATACCTGCATTATAAGATGGGCGCCAGACTGAAAATAAAATACCCGCATTATGAGATGGGCGCCTGACTGAAATTAAAAATACCTGCATTAGAAGGTGGGCGCCTCACTGAAATTAAAATACCCGCATTAGGTGGTTGGCGGCTGACAGAAAATAAAATACACGCATTAAAAGGTGGGCGCGTGACTAAAATTAAAATACCAGCATTAGGAGTTGGGCGCCTGACTGAAATAAAAATACCCGCATTAGGAGGTAGGCGCCTGACTGAAAATAAAATACCCGCATTATGAGGTATCGCTGATGTAAATTAAAATACCCGCATTAAGAAGTGGGCGCCTGACTGAAATTAAAAATACCCGTATTAGAAGGTGGGTGCTTGACTGAAATTAAAAATATCCGCATTAGGAGGTGGGCGCCCGACTGAAATTAAAATACCCGCATTAGTAGGTGGGCGCATGACTGAAAATACAATACCCGCATTATGAGGTATGCGCCTGACAGAAATTAAAATACCCGCATTAAGAGTTGGGCGCCTGACTGAAATTAAAAATACCCGTATTAGAAGGTGGGCGTCTGACTGAAAATAAAATACCCGTATTATGAGGTGGGCGCCTAACAGAAATTAAAATTCCCTCATTAAGGTGGATGCCTGACTGAAATTAAAAATACCGTATTAGGAGGTGGGAGCCTGACAGAAATTAAAAATACCCGCATTATAAGGTGGGCCAGACTAAAATTAAAAATACTCGTATTAGGAGGTGGGCGCTTGACTGAAATTAAAATACCCGCATTAGAACGTTGGCGCCTGACAGAAATTAAAATACCCGCATTAGGAGGTGGGCGCCAGACTGAAAATAAAATACTCGCATTAGAAGGTGGGCGCCTGAATAAAAATAAAATATCCGCATTAGGAGGTGGGCGCCAGACTGAAATTAAAAACCCGCATTAGAAGGTGGGCGCCTCACTGAAATTAAAATACCCGCATTAGGAGGTGGGCGCCTCAGAGAAATTTAAAATACTCGCATTAGGAGGTGGGCGCCTGACTGAAATTAAAATACCCGCATTAGGAGGTGGGCGCCTGACAGAAATTAAAATACCCGCATTAATAGGTGGGCGCCTAACATAAATTAAAATACCCGCATTAGAAGGTGGATGCATGACTGAAATTTAAAATACTCGCATTAGGAGGTGGACGCCTAACAGAAATTAAAATACCCGCATTAGGAGGTGACCGCCTGACAGAAATTAAAATACCCGCATTATGAGGTGGGCGCCTGACTGAAATTAAATACATGCATTATAAGATGGGCGCCAGACTGAAAATAAAATACCCGCATTATGAGATGAGCGCCAGACTGAAATTAAAAATACCTGCATTAGAAGGTGGGCGCCTCACTGAAATTAAAATACCCGCATTAGGTGGTTGGCGGCTGACAGAAAATAAAATACACGCATTAAAAGGTGGGCGCGTGACTGAAATTAAAATACCAGCATTAGGAGGTGGGCGCCTGACTGAAATTAAAATACCCGCATTAGGAGGTAGGCGCCTAACTGAAAATACAATACCCGCATTATGAGGTATGCGCCTGACAGAAATTAAAATACCCGCATTAAGAGTTGGGCGCCTGACTGAAATTAAAAATACCCGTATTAGAAGGTGGGCGTCTGACTGAAAATAAAATACCCGTATTATGAGGTGGGTGCCTAACAGAAATTAAAATTCCCTTATTAAGGTGGACGCCTGACTGAAATTAAAAATACCGTATTAGGAGATGGGAGCCTGACAGAAATTAAAAATACCCGCATTATAAGGTGGGCCAGACTGAAATTAAAAATACTCGTATTAGGAGGTGGGCGCATGATAAATATTAAAATACCCGCATTAGGAAGTGGGCACCTGACAGAAATTAAAATACCCGCATTATGAGGTAGACGACTAACAAAAATTAAAATACCCGCATTAGGAGTTTGGAGCCTGACTGAAATAAAAATACCCGCATTAGGAGGTAGGCGCCTGACTGAAAATAAAATACCCGCATTATGAGGTATGCGCCTGACAGAAATTAAAATACCCGCATTAAGAAGTGGGCGCCTGACTGAAATTAAAAATACCCGTATTAGAAGGTGGGTGCTTGACTGAAATTAAAAATATCCGCATTAGGAGGTGGGCGCCCGACTGAAATTAAAATACCCGCATTAGTAGGTGGGCATATGACTGAAAATACAATACCCGCATTATGAGGTATGCGCCTGACAGAAATTAAAATACCCGCATTAAGAGTTGGGCGCCTGACTGAAATTAAAAATACCCGTATTAGAAGGTGGGCGTCTGACTGAAAATAAAATACCCGTATTATGAGGTGGGCGCCTAACAGAAATTAAAATTCCCTCATTAAGGTGGACGCCTGACTGAAATTAAAAATACCGTATCAGGAGGTGGGAGCCTGACAGAAATTAAAAATACCCGCATTATAAGGTGGGCCAGATTGAAATTAAAAATACTCGTATTAGGAGGTGGGCGCATGATAAAAATTAAAATACCTGCATTAGGAGGTGGGCACCTGACAGAAATTAAAATACCCGCATTATGAGGTGGACGCCTAACAAAAATTAAAATACCCGCATTAGGAGTTTGGAGCCTGGCAGAAATTAAAATACCTGCATTAGGAGGTGGGCCTGACTGAAATTTAAAATACCCGCATTAAGATGTGGTCGCCTAACTGAAATTATATTACCCGCATTAGGAGGTGGGCGCAATACAGAAATTAGAATACCCGCATTAGGAGGTGGGCGCCTGACAGAAATTAAAATACCCGCATTAGAAGGTGGGCGCCTCACTGAAATTAAAATACCCGCATTAGGTGGTTGGCGGCTGACAGAAAATAAAATACCCTCATTAAAAGGTGGGCGCGTGACTGAAATTAAAATACCAGCATTAGGAGGTGGGAGCGTGACTGAAATTAAAATACCAGCATTAGGAGGTGGGCGCCTAACTGAAATTAAAATACCCGCATAAGGAGGTAGGCGCCTGACTGAAAATACAATACCAGACATGAGGTATGCGCTGATGTAAATTAGAATACCCGCATTAAGAGTTGGGCGCCTGACTGAAATTAAAAATACCCGTATTAGAAGGTGGGCGTCTGACTGAAAATAAAATACCCGTATTATGAGGTGGGCGCCTGACTGAAATTGAAAATACCTGCATTATAAGATGGGCGCCAGACTGAAAATAAAATACCCGCATTATGAGATGGGTGCCTGACTGAAATTAAAAATACCTGCATTAGAAGGTGGGCGCCTCACTGAAATTAAAATACCCGCATTAGGTGGTTGGCGGCTGACAGAAAATAAAATACCCGCATTAAAAGGTGGGCGCGTGACTCAAATTAAAATACCAAAGATTAGGAGGTGGGCGCCTGATCAAATTAAAATACCCAGATTAGGAGGTAGGCGCTGATCAAAATACAATACCCAGATTATGAGGTATGCGCTGATGTAAATTAAAATACCCGCATTAAGAGTTGGGCGCCTGACTGAAATTAAAAATACCCGTATTAAAAGGTGGGCGTCTGACTGAAAATAAAATACCCGTATTATGAGGTGGGTGCCTAACAGAAATTAAAATTCCCTTATTAAGGTGGACGCCTGACTGAAATTAAAAATACCGTATTAGGAGATGGGAGCCTGACAGAAATTAAAAATACCCGCATTATAAGGTGGGCCAGACTGAAATTAAAAATACTCGTATTAGGAGGTGGGCGCATGATAAATATTAAAATACCCGCATTAGGAGGTGGGCACCTGACAGAAATTAAAATACCCGCATTATGAGGTAGACGCCTAACAAAAATTAAAATACCCGCATTAGGAGTTTGGAGCCTGACTGAAATTAAAAATACCCCCATTAGAAGGTGGGCGCCTGACTGAAAATACAATACCCGCATTATGAGGTATGCGCCTGATAGAAATTAAAATACCCGCATTAAGAGGTGGGCGCCTGACTGAAATTAAAAATACCCGTATTAGAAGGTGGGCGCCTGACTGAAATTAAAAATACCCGCATTAGGTGGTGGGCGTCTGACTGAAAATAAAATACCAGTATTATGAGGTGGGCGCCTAACAGAAATTAAAATTCCCTCATTAAAAGGTGGACGCCTGACTGAAATTAAAAATACCGCATTAGGAGGTGGGAGCCTAACAGAAATTAAAAATACCCACATTATAAGGTGGGCGGCTGACTGAAATTAAAAATACTCGTATTAGGAGGTGGGCGTTTGATAAAAATTAAAATACCCGCATTAGGAGGTGGGCACCTGACAGAAATTCAAATACCCGCATTTGGAGGTGGATGCCTAACAAAAATTAAAATACATGCATTAGGAGGTTGGAGCCTGACTGAAATTAAAAATACCCGCAATAGAAGGTGTGCGCCTAACTGAAATTAAAAATACCCGTATTAGGAGGTGGGCGCCTGATAGAAATTAAAATACCCGTATTAGGAGGTGGGAGCCTGACAGAAATTAAAATCTCCGCATTAGGAGGTGGACGACTAACATAAATTAAAATACCCGCATTATGAGGTGGGCGCATGACTGAAATTAAATACCTGCATTATAAGGTTGGCGCCTGAGTGAAATTAAAATACCCGCATTAAAAGGTGGGCGCGTGACTGAAATTAAAATACCCGCATTAGAATATAGGCGCTTGACAGAAATTAAAATACCCGTATTAGGAGGTGGGCGCCTGACAGAAATTAAAATACTCGCATTAGGAGGTGAACGCCTGACAGAAATTAAAATACCTGCATTAGGAGGTGGGCCTGACTGAAATTTAAAATACCCGCATTAAGATGTGGTCGCCTAACTGAAATTAAATTACCCGCATTAGGAGGTGGGCGCAATGCAGAAATTAGAATACCCGCATTAGGAGGTGGGCGCCTGACAGAAATTAAAATACCCGCATTAGAAGGTGGGCGCCTAACTGATATTAAAATACCCGCATTAGGAGGTGGGCGCCTGATAGAAATTAAAATACCCGCATTAGGAGGTGGGCGTCTGACTGAAAATACAATACCCGCATTATGAGGTATGCATCTGACAGAAATTAAAATACCCGCATTAAAAGGTGGGTGCCTGACTGAAATTAAAAATACCCGTATTAGAAGGTGGGCGCCTGACAGAAATTAAAATACCCACATTAGGAGATGGACGCTTGACAGATATTAAAATACCCGCATTAGGAGGTGGGCGCCTGACAGTAATTAAAATACCCGCATTAGGAGGTGGGCGCCTGACAGAAATTAAAATACCCGCATTAGGCGGTGGGCGCCTGATAGAAATTAAAATACCCGCATTAGGAGGTGGGAGCCTGACTGAAATTAAAAATACCCGCATTAGAAGGTGGGCGCCTGACTGAAATTAAAAATACCCGCATTAGGAGGTGGGCCCGTAATAGAAATTATAATACCCGCACTAGGAGTTGGACACGTCGCAAAAATTAAAATACCTGCATTAGGAGGTGGGCGCCTGACAGAAATTAAAATATCCGCATTATGAGGTGGGCGCCTGACTGAAATTAAATACATGCATTATAAGGTGGGCGCCTGACTGAAATTAAAATACCCGTATTAGCAGGTGGGCGCCTGACTGAAATTAAAATACCCGCATTAGGAGGTGGGTACCTGACTGAAAATAAAATACTCGCATTATGAGGTGGGCGCTTGACAGAAATTAAAATACCCGCATTAAAATGTGAGAGCTTGACAGAAATTAAAATACCCGCATTAGAATGTAGGTGCCTGACTGAAATTAAAAATACCCGCATTAGGAGGTGGGCGCCTCACAGAAATTTAAAATACACGCATTAAGAGGTGGGCGCATGACTGAAATTAAAATACCCGCATTAGGAGTTGGGCGCCTGGCAAAAATTAAAATACCCGCATTAGGAGGTGAGCGCCTGATAGAAATTAAAATACCCGCATTAGGAGGTGGGAGCCTGATTGAAATTAAAAATACCCGCATTATAAGGTGGGCGCCTGACTGAAATAAAAAATACTCGTATTAGGAGGTGGGCGCCTGATAAAAATTAAAATACCCGCATTAGGAGGTGGGCACCTGATAGAAATTAAAATACCCGCATTAGGAGGTGGACGCCTAACAGAAATTAAAATATCCTCATTAAGAGGTTGGAGCCTAACTGAAATTAAATACATGCATTATAAGGTGGGCGCCTGACTGAAATTAAAATACCCGCATTAGAAGGTGGGCGCCTGACTGAAATTAAAATACCCGCATTAGGAGGTGGCCGCCTGACTGAAAATAATATATCCGCATTAGAAGGTGGGTGCCTCAAATGACGTCGTTATATTGACGTGATGCAAAGATATCGTCGGTTCTTAAACGAAATGTAAAATGACGTCATTGCTTAGACGTGATGCAGATGTCGTCGTTGCATCAACGAAATGTAAAATGACGTCATTGCTTAGACGTGATGCAGATGTCGTCGTTGCATAGGCGAAATGTAAAATGACGTAGCTGCTTAGACATGATGCAAATGTCGTCGTTGCATGAACGAAATGTAAAATGACGTCATTGCTTAGACGTGATACATATATCGTCGTTGCATAGACGAAATGTAATGACGCCGTTGCTTAGACGTGATGCAGATGTCGTCGTTGCATAGACGAAATGTAAAATGACGTCATTGCTTAGACGTGATGCAGATGTCGTCGTTGCATAGACGAAATGTAATGACGTCGTTGCTTAGACGTGATGCAGATGTCGTCGTTGCATAGACGAAATGTAATGACGTCGTTGCTTAGACGTGATGCAGATGTCGTCGTTGCATAGACGAAATGTAAAATGACGTCGTTGCTTAGACGTGATGCAGCTGTCGTCGTTGCATAGACGAAATGTAATGACGTCATTGCTTAGATGTGATGCAGATGTCGTCGTTGCATAGACGAAATGTAATGACGTCGTTGCTTGGACGTGATGCAGATGTCGTCGTTGCATAGACGAAATGTAATGACGTCGTTCCTTAGACGTGATGCAGATGTCTTCGTTGCATAAACGAAATGTAATGACGGCGTTGCTTAGATGTGATGCAAAGTGTGACCCTAAGGTCGAATTGTTATGTCATCAATCTAGATTAAAAGTTAATGTGCGGACATAAGCGATGTAAAAGGAATGGATAAGGATGAGAATACGACCTTGTGAGTCGAAATACTGTCCTTGTACGGACATAGCAGTTGGGACCTTGTAGGTCAAGATGATGTTTTTGTACGGACGCCCAATAGGAACGAGATCCTTGTAGGGCCTAAACTGCGATGCTGGAGTTCTTCGCCAAATTAAACACACATGTTGCGGCTTCTCTGCCTTTGTCAACCTGAAGACCTACACTCAAAGAAATTTGTGAGTTTGGGGGGCAGGGCGGTTGATTCGCATTGACTTTGTAGTTTGCCCTTGATGCTTGCAAGTTCAGACTGGTTTAGATTGAAGACTTAGTTGTCTGGCATTTTCCCATGTCTATTGGAGTATTATTGCAGTAAACCCTTAAAATTTATCCCAGTTTCTGGTATATATGAAGATGTTGAACTTCCAACTGGACAAAACCGAGTTTGTGCGGGCAACTTGCTTGTCCTGGTGTGCGTAGTTCGTGCAGATAGGTTATAAAAATGTATGTTTGAAAAAAAATTCATCCACGATAGGATAGTAAGAGTAAAAAATGTATAAAACAGATGATTGTCCACTATGAGACGAATGCAAAGTAAAATAAATGTTCGCGATAGGATGAATGCAATGAAAAAATGATTGTCCTCAATAGGATGAATGTAATGAAAAAATGATTGTCCATGATAGGATGAACGAAACAGATGGGTGAGCCAGATATGTCTCTTTCTAAGGTAGACAAGGAAATGCGTTTCTTTGGCAGGTTCGTTCCCTTTTCGCTGGGTAGCGTTCCGCAAGGACTAGATTTATATTTTGTGGTGGTGTCGAACCCGAGAAGGGCTACCTACGTATCACACCATATGGTGAGAATCAGACACATGTAGTTCGTGAGGATATGTTGTAAAAAAGGTATGATATAAAGTAATTATGTAACAAAAATTAAGCATATCAATTGAATTTGCAAATATGTACAAAAAACAAAAGTATAAACAAACTAGAGTGTTGCCTCATTGAATCTGGTGTTGGCTAGCTTTTTTCAGTCAAAACATCTTCCGGTCATCTTTGTGAAAACCTTTTGCTTTGTTCTTTCCTGGAGTATATCCAGGGATAATGTTTTAAAACGACCGCCCCCGACTATTCATGAGGACGATTTTCCTGCAAAAATAAAAGCACCGGGTGAAAGGAGAAAGTCACAAAAAGAATAATAAAATATGGAAGTGTGATAGTATAGTCAAAAACTCCCCTGATTGGTTTGTTCGGACTGAAGGTTGGATGACTTCTTTCAGTCAAAGTATCTCCCGGTCATCTTTGTAAAGACTTTTTTTTTTCATGGAGTATCCCAGGGATGATGTTTTATAACTACCACTCTCGACTGTTTGCGAGGACGGTCTTCCTGCAAAAATGAGAGACATGGGTGAAAGTAGGAAAGTCGCAAAAATAATAAAATATAGGAGTGTGACAGTATGGTCAAAGACTCCCCTGATTGCTTCACAAGGTCCGAGTCTTGATGTTCAAGAACGCTTTATCCTCGGGCAGTGACACAATTTTTGTCCTGAGGACCAAAAAATGTGGCGTTGCCCCAGTAGAAGTCTTGATTAGAGTGCGATAGCCCAAAAGTGCAAAGGGCAAATGTTCATGCACAGAGTTACAAGCAACATGACATGATATGTACAGAATTGAAGCAGATAATTATTGCATTAAATAATATATATAGAGTGAAAAACAGAAAAATAGCAAATAGATTGTGCGGAAATTGAAGGTTCGTCCTAACATACAGGGCTTCTCCTATGCCAGAGGTGAGCCTAAACGCCAAATATGCGAGATTATGACAGATTAATCCAAGCTGTTAAACAGCGATGCTTTTGTCAGAAATAAAGACAAAATGAATGTGCATTTTCCAATTTCAGCATGCCATGATTAGGCTTAGATTCGTCTATCATTATCACGCTACACATAATATGTTGTTGGGTCGTGGAGTCGTGAGATCCATCGACAATTTGGTGGTTTTCTTAATTGTGGAGTCGATACCAAAGATCGAACCACCTAAGATGTATGCATGCATCACTTAAGATAAATGGTGGTATAGCTCTATCCTAAATTTTCTAAGATTTGGCTTACTAGACTCAAGGTTTTCGAGCGGACTACTCGAGTGAGAAGGCTACGCGACCACCGGATGGTCCGGACACTCCGCGCATATGCCAACTCTCCTAAAATTTGGTAATTTGAAAGAATTTGCGGGTGCGCGAAACACACCTCCCGTTAAGAACCTGAAATTCCCCAGTGGAGTCGCCATGCTGTCGCGCCCGTTTTTGACCTGCGGGCTTCGCAACGTGATAGGTCAATTCCCGCTGGATTGAATAAAAATGCTTGATTTGAGGAGTCGCCACCTAATTATTCTAAGGTGAATTAGGACACCTAAATATTAACTAAATGTTGCAAAATAACTCTGATTTTATGGTCTACAAAACTAATGAGATTCTAAGTAAGGGTTCTTTATTATCCTAAAGGGAATGAGTTAGGCATCCTTTAAGATCCGCTAACTTGCGGTTATCCGATCAAACTCAGGTTAATTATTATAGTAAGAAAAATACATGTTTTTACAAGTATAAAAATAATGTTGCAAGTAGTTAATAAAATGATGCATTTGTACAAGTATGCATTTGTATGGCATTAAAAATAGATTTAAAATTGAAAAAAAGTATGCATTTGTATGAAAATTGATAAAAATAGATGCAAGATGATTTTTATGAGCGACGGGCCTAAAAAAGGTAAACTAGCGATTTTCGATTTTAAAACTAACCGACCCTAAAAATAAATAAACTAGCAATGAGTTTCCAATTTTAGACTACCCTATTAATTAATTCTAAGTCTACATATTCTAAACATTTCAATAATTTCACGAATACAATAATATTACAATACAGAATGAAAAAAGCTGAATTAAAGAAAGTAAAAACAACAAAAAAAATCTCTGACATGTATCTTGTCTTCTTTAACTGTGTTCCTTGCAAGCTGTCAAAAACAAACGGTTAGAAATAATTGAATATAAATAACTTCGGATCCATATCCAAAACAATAAATGTTTTGATTACGGAGGACTCAGACTTAAATTTTGAAAAGAGAATTCCAATCATGTCGTGGCTGTGAACATATGACTCGTTGGTCATTTTAGTTGCCTTGCCTACCGAACGTGTTGGTCTCTCGAGTGAAAAAAGATTTAAGTTTCATCCTTGTCCAGAAGTCTTTTTTTCGTCTTTCAAACTGTGGAGGCCTAAAAAATCGACGGATATTTTTTCATCGGCCAATGTGGCAGAATAACATCAAAGCAGTAAAACCAAAAACTGAGAAATGATGTCCGAAGGGACGATGCCTCGAATTCAATTTCATTGGCAGAAATGCAGTATTTATTCAAAGCAGTAAAACAGTAAGATATACGTGTACGGATGTTTAAATGCCAAAATAAACCAACAGTGTGCAATTAAAACGTCCGACCCGAATTCTAAAAATTTTGGACAAAAGCAGGATTTGGAATGTTTCTGAAAATCTGACCTAAGACTGAACAATGACAGGATCGGATTTCGGGTTGACCCGACCCGGAAAGACGTCAAAAAAGTAAAGAAAAATTAGGTAATCATCCCAGTTCTGAAGAATATACCCGGATTTCGGGTCGACACGACCCGAGAAATGCAACTCAGAACAGTGGTGACCAGGAATCAATTTTTTTTTTGGATTTTCAAATAACCAACAACAAGATATAAACACAAAATCTGGAAATTTACCCAAACCGAGGTGAGGCGACCCGACCCGGATCGATGACCCGACCCGAATTAGTTTTTCTCAGATTTTCAGATAGCCAACAACAGAATATTGAACACAACAAAAATCTAGAAATTTTACCCGTCGGAACAGTAACTGAGATAGAGCAATGACCCGACCCAGATTGTTCTTGATTTTTTGATTTTTTTAGAACTCTGACCGAGAGAAACAACCAAAACAACGATCTAAAAAGTGAAATCTCAAAATCGGCCCGAAATAAAACCAACAAACCGACCGGAAACCACCAACAAAAAGTACCGAAAAACACCAACAAAAAGCACCGAAAACCACCAACAAAACAACTTTCTGAACCCCCTTATTTCGAACTTAGGGCCTCCCCAAAAATCCCCCCTCCAAAATGAAGAATAAAGGGGGTTTTATAGATAGGTTTCGGACCCCCTTCCCCTAAGAACGAGTTTGAATTTCAAACAAAAGTGGGCAAAAAATATAATTTTTGGGGCAGATTTTCGAGGATAAGGGTGTGGGTGGTATCGGGTGTCAGGGGTTGGTGGTGAGGTGAGGTGAGGTGACCGGTGGTGGTGTGGGGTCGGGTGCGGCATATGGGATTTTGAGAGAGAAATGGTGGGTTAGGTTTTGGGGTTTTTGGTTTTTCATTTTAAGGGATAAAAGGGTTGGTCGAATGGGCTGGCCGGTTGGGCTTGGGGTGTGGGCCGACCGGTTGGGCCTGGGGAAAGTTGGGGGTTGGACCTCGGATGGGGTCCGAAAATGGGGTTTTGTTTTTGGGAAAATGGGTTTGAGTTAAGATATAAAAAGGGTTGAAATGGGTTATGAGTTTAAAATATAAAAAAGGGTTTTATTATGTATATATATAAAAAAGCTTTGCAAAAATTATAAATTGTGAAGATGACAATATGATAAAAATATAATATTTGCGAAATGCTTGATGCTTAAATAAAAAATAAAAATGCAATGCCGTTTTGCGAAAATAAAATAACATATAATATTAGGATAAAAGTATGCTTGTGATATTAAAATGCAAATAACAGTAAAAATGCAAATAATATATATATATATATATATATGCATTATTTTGAGGTGTCAAAAATATTTAAAATTACAAATAAAATCAGAAAAGATGGGACAAAATTGGGTGTCAACACCTAGGGCTTAGTATGAGCGGTTTTCTACATACATCATACATATCTATTTCGTGTGTAGTAAGAGTGATCATCCATTATTCATTTTTCATCGAGGTACTGTCGCAGCTTACCTTTGGTTATATGTGGATGATATAGTTCTGACGGCTTCTTCAGATGGCCTGAAGCACGAGATCATTGCTCTACTTAAGTCTGAATTTGCTATAACTGACTTGGGTAAGTTGAGTTATGTTTTGGATATATTAGTGACCAGATCTGCCCATGCCATGATCTTGTGTCAGTGTAAGTATGCAAAAGAGATCATCTACAGGCTAAAATAGAAAATTGTAAGATCATGCCCACTCTCGCCGACTCCAAGTCCAAACTCAGTGCAGATGATGGGGATCCAGTTAGTGATCCATCTATTTATAGGAGTCTCGGAGGTTCTCTTCAATATCTCACCTTCACTCGGTCAGATATTGCATATGCGGTTCAACTAGTATGCTTATTTATGCACGCCCTTAGGGAGCCTCACTTTACAGCGCTTAAGCGTATCATTCGGTACGTTAAGGGAATGCTTGACTATGGACTTCATTTATATCCTTCAGCACTGACTAAATTGCTCTCCTACACAAATGTAGATTGGGCAGGTTGTTCGGACACCCGTCGCTCTACGTCCGGCTATGTGTGTTTTTGGGGATAATATCATATCATGGTCTGCCAAACGGCAAGCCACGATTTCCCGTTCGAGTGTAGAAGCAGAATATCGAGGTGTTGTGAACGTTGTTGGCGAGCTATGTTGGCTCCGAAATCTCTTTCTTGAGCTTCATTGTCCCATACGTAAGACATCTTTAGTTTATTGTGATAACATATTTGTTGTCTACTTGTCTCATAACCCGGTTCAGCATCAACGAACTACGCATATTGAGATGGATAATCACTTTGTTCGTGAGAAGGTTGCAATGGGTCACAAAAGGGCTTCCTCGGCAACTGTTCCTTGACTTCAGGTTCAGTCTCAGCGTTCGGCCTTCTCCCACTCCGACTGAGGGAGTGTGATAGTGAATATATTCACAATATATTATGTAATTATTATTTAGTGTAATTAATGTAATTAAGGTAAAATAGAGATCCTAATTCTATTAGGATACAATTGTATACTCTATATATATTACATTAATAATTAAACTCCGGCAAGAAGATTTACACTATTCTACCAAAATAAGTAATTGAGAAAGACCCTATTGGGATGAAGACGATGTTTGAACTATAATTTCCTAGTCTTACCAATTTTATAAAAATCATCCAAATTCAGCCGTATTTAACAATGTAATAAGCATTGAATTTGGAATATCAATTTTTTGTAAGAAAAATCATATAAGAAGCAATTGCATGCAACCTTTTAACAAATACATATTATAAATATAAGTTGCTCATCACGTTTGACTCTTTGCATCTTAGGATATCAGAGTAGAGAACAATCCATATTTAGGCTTTGTGTACACATCATTTCAAGAGCTACATTTCTGTCGCATGGTAATATGACTAGACTAGCTACGGAAGGCGGAGACACCGTGCTAGCACGTATATGTGTAACTGTTAAACAAGGTATATACTCGTGATATACATAGGATATATCACGGGTAATTAAGGACTGTCACGGACTGAGCTACTGGCCCATCTCGGGTTTGGCTTGCTTCAGCCCATCACGTGCAGAGGTGTATATTAGGTAAGTATATTGATGTATATTGTAGTGTAAATGTTACCTTAAGTAGACTTGTACACTTATCATAAATTGTATATTTAGTATCCAAGTAGAATAAGGATTTAGGAGTAGAATAGGAATAGGATTCTCCTATTATGGAAATATGTAAAGTGTATATATAGTCTTTCAATTAATGATAATAATCAAGGGGATTATTTCTTTCATGGTATCAAAAGTCTAGGTCAAACAAAATTTTTCTCTCCCAAATTTTTTGTTGTTCCTCTCGGCCGAGACCCCCATCGGGTTTACCAAATTGTTCTTCCGCTCTCAAAATCTCTCTTACTAATCCCTCTTTCACCTCTTGTTCTTTTGTTATGTCTACGTCAAAGAACTCATTTCACCCCGCCCTTGTTGTTTCTAACATCAAGAATCATATCCTGTTAATTCTTGAAATAGAAAATGTCCAATACGCGACATGGGCCGAGTTGTTCAAAATTCACGCTCGTTCGCATTAAGTCATCAATCACATAATCCCCGCGGCTCCTGATGATATAGAGGTGCCTAAATGCGAGGATGATCCTAAGTTATGGACAACACTTGATGCCACTATCCTTCAGTGAATTATTCTACTATCTCCATCGATCTATTGCATACGATTATTGAGTCAGACGCTACGGCGATGGTTGTATGGGATAGACTGCGTGACATATTCCAGGATAATCAAAATTCAGAGCTGTTACTCTTGAACAGGATTTTTCCCATGTCAACATGGAAAATTTCCCGAGCGTTTCAACATATTGCAAAAGGTTGAAGGAATTGTCGGACCAACTCCGCAACGTTGGTGCGCCAGTTAGTGAAGATCGTCTTGTTTTATAGATGGTTGATGTCCTATCTGAGGCCTATAGTGGCGTTGGAACTCTCATTCGTCAAAGTAATCCTCTTCCAATATTCTTTTAAGCCCGATCCATGCTTACCTTGAAAGAAGCCGGTTTGGCTAAAAAGGCGGCTACTAATGCTAGTCCCGTGGTCATGATGACTTCCTCCTCTAGTCCTCAAAATTTTGGTAACAATTCGAACCAAAACCGATCCCACGGGGGCTGCAAGAATGGCCGAAAAAATAATGAAAAAAATCGTGGGGGCAAACGCGGCGGCTTCGGCGGCAGTCACGGTGGACAAAGCAGTGGCAGTGGACCCTATCCAGGTTACGGTGGGCCACCGACCCACTGGTCTCAGCCTTGGGCCTCTGGGCAGTGGGCTTGGACCAGTGGATAGTGGCCCTACGACCCACCTCCACAACAAGTTCCAGCGTCTGGCCAGTGGGCTTTCCAGCAGCCCCAATGGCCCACTACCCACTGGCCAGTAATTCCAGCTCTAACAGTCACGACCCAGGACAGTCCAGGTCTGGAATTCTTGGGCCTCGGCCTCCGCAAGCTCACCATGCAGCAGGCCCCACTCAGACCGATATCGAGGTCGCGATGCACACACTGGGTTTGACTCAACCGAACCCAAATTGGTATATGGAAACCGGTGCCACTACCCATATGACATTCGATTCAGGTACTCTCTTATCTTATTCCAATTTGAGCAACCCTCGCGGTATAATTGTTGGTAATGGTAATTTTGTTCCAATTCGGGGTTATGGTCATAAAACATTGTCTCCCCCCCCATCCCCCTCTTATCTTGAAAAATACCCTACACGCCCCCAAATTAATTAAAAACTTATTCTCTGTCCGTAAATTCACTACTGACAATTTCGTTTCTATTGAATTTGATCCATTTGGTTTCTATGTAAATGATTTCAAGACGGGGAGTCCTCTTATGAGGTGTGATAGTAGGGGAGATCTTTATCCTATCACACCCAGTCCCGATCCATCGAGTCAAGCCCTGCCATCAGTTTTTGCAGTCATCTCTCCTTCCTTATGGCATGCTCGTCTTGGTCATTCGGGGTCCTCTATTTTGTCAGCTTTAGATAAAAATAGTTTTATTTCATGTAAGAGTATGAGTCGTACTCCAATTTGTCAATCTTGTTCTTTAGGAAAAATTGTTAAGTTGCCATGTGTATACTCAAAATCTCATACTTGATATTATTCATAGCGACTTATAGACGTCTCCTGTTCCTAGTTCAATGGGTCATCGATATTATGTTCTTTTTTTGGATGATTATTCTAAATTTCTATGGACGTTTCCAATCGCGAAGAAATCTCAAGTTTTTTTCATCTTTCTAAAATTTAGAGCATTCATCAGAACCTAATTCGACCGTGAAATAAAAAATATTCAGTGTGATAATGGAAAAGAGTATGACAATTGGGTGTTTCGGGAATTCTGTGCTACTAATGGGATAAATTTTCGTTTCTCTTGTCCTCATACATATTCACAAAATGGGAAAGCCGAACGTAAAATTCGTTCCACAAATAACATTATCCGCACCCTATTGATACATGCTTCCGTACCCCCATATTTTTGGCATCATGCTCTTCAAATGGCTACATATCTCCTTCCAAAGGCTTGACTTATTCTTTCCCCCTTCAAATTTTATATAATAAAATTCTTACATATTCACATCTTCGGGTTTTTAGGTGTTTGTGTTATCCGTTATTCCCGCCCACCACAATTAACAAACTTCAGGCCCGGTCAACTCCGTGTGTATTTTTTGGTTTTCCATCTAATCATCGTGGCTACAAATGCTTTGATTTATCCTCAAATAAAATCATCATTAATCGCTATATAATTTTTTATGAATCCCAATTTTCATTTGCTAAAAATCATTCTCCCGTGCCTAGTTCGTATGATTTTTTGGATGAACAAATATCCCCGTAAATTATTCAGCATTTTTTGGACATCTCCCGCACCCAAAATTCTCCAGCGGGCCCACTGGCCCGTCTCGGTCATCTCTGCCCAGTCATTTTACTGGGCCAGTTTTAGCCATTGGGCGATCCACCAACACCGAACTGGTCCAAGATTCAAGCTTCCGACTCGCCGCTTCAGAGTTGGGCCAAGAGGCCCACCGCCGCCGCCATCCGTCCCGAGCCCAGCAAATTCCCAAAATCCACTCCATTCTTCCTCGAGTCATAGACCGGTCACTCGTAGTCAGCGGGGTATTTTTACACCTAAAGGACATTTTAATTTACATTTTAATGTCTCTAAATCCCCCTTGCCCCGTAATCATGTGTCTGCCTTAAACGACCCGAATTGGAAAATTGCTATGACTAATGAATATAATGCTCTTATTGATAATATGACGTGGGAGTTGGTGCCCCGTCCATCTGGTATTAATGTTATCTGATCTATGTGGATTTTTGCTCATAAGGAGAATTCAGATAGTTCATTTGCTCGACATAAGGCGCGGCTTGTGGGTGATGGTAAGACTCAGCAGGTTGATATAGATTGTGGGGAGACATTCAGTCCGGTGGTGAAGCCGGCTACCATTCGCACTATGCTTAGCTTGGCTCTTTCGAAGAGATGGCATATTCATCAGTTGGATGTCAAAAATGCTCTCCTACATAGTGATCTCAAGGAAACAGTCTATATGCATCAGCCGTTGGGATTCAGGGATCCCAACCATCCTCATCATGTCTGTTTGTTGAAGAAGTCCTTACATGGGCTTAAGCCGTCTCCACGGGCTTGGTATACAAGGTTTGCTGACTATGTTTCGACTATTGGGTTCACTCGCAGCAGGTCAGATAATTCATTGTTCATCTACCGTCGTGGTTCGTCCTTGGCCTACATTCTGTTGTATGTGGATGACATCATTTTGATTGTCTCTTCCGATGCCTTACGTCAGTCTATCATGACCATGCTTAGCTCTGAGTTTGCTATGAAAGACTTAGGGCCCTTTAGTTATTTTTTGGGGATTGCCGTCAAGCGTCATTTAGATGGATTATTTTTGTCTCAACGAAAGTATGCAGCTGAGATCATCGAGAGGGCCGGGATGTCATCCTATAAGTCCACTTCTACTCCAGTTGATACTTGTGCGCGCCCGTTTTTCGACCTTGCTCGGGTCAAAGCGGAGCGCGGACGTGTTCGGTGATTCCTGGGTAAAAAGGGTTGAGGAGTCGCCACCTAATTATTTTTACGGTGAATTAGGACACCTAAATATTAAACTAAGTGCTGCAATGTAAACTCCAATTTTAAGGTCTGCGAAACTAGCGAGATTCTAGGTAAGGGTTCTTTATTATCCTAAAGGGAAGGGGTTAGGCATCCTTTAAGATCCGCTAACTTGCGGTTATCCGGTCAAACTCAAGTTAATTATTACTAGAAAAAATGCATGTTTGAAGCATGAAGTTAAAAGATGTTTGCAAATAATTAATAAAAAAGGGATGCATTTTAAAAGATAGATAAATGTAGAGATTTTTCAAAATATGCATTTATATGATATCTAAAGAGAAATACATGTAGAGTTGGAAAAATATGTATTTGACAATTGATAGTAAAACAATTTATTTATAATGCCAAAGAAGTAAAATTTTGGGAATCAATGAATTGTAAACTGACAAAAGATAAACTTATTCGGTATGATTAATAAAGCAAATAAAAGATGACAAAAGTTGTTTTGAAAATCTTGAATACGCGTGACGAGCCTAAAATAAATAAACTAGCGAAGGATTTCTAAGTTTGAATTCAACCGAGCCTACAAATAAATAAGCTAGCGACGGGTTTCAAATCTTAAACTAACCTATGAATTAATCCTAAGTTTGCCTATTCTAAGCATTTCAATAATTACATAAGTGCGATAAATAATATTACAATACAAAGCGGGATAAAAGCTGAATTAAAGAAAGAAATAAAAATAAATAAACTCCGAGGAATAATTCGCCGTTATTTACTTTAATCCCTGTAAGCTGTCAAAAACAAACGGTTAGAAACAGTTAAATACAAATAACTCCATATCCGCATTCAAAACAGTGAATGTTTTGATCACGGAGGGCTCAGACTTAAATTTTGTAAAGAACATTCCAATCACGTCGTGGCTGCAAACATATGACTAATGTGGTTATTTTGATTGCCTCGCCTACTAAACGTGTTGGTCTCTCGGGTGAAATAGAAAAGATCACTATAATCACGTCGTGGCTGCGAATATATAACTTGTTGGTTATTTTAGTCACCTCGCCTACTAAACATGTTGATCTTGGAAAAAGGTTTTAAGCCTCATCATTGCCCAGAAGTTATATTTCCGTCTTTGCAACTGTGGAGGCCTCAAAATCGACGGATATTTTTCATCGGCCAGTGTAGTATCGTGTTCAAATCAGCAAAATTAAATCAAAGCAGTAAGCAGCAGCAGTAGCAGAAAAACAGAGGCAGAGGAAAAAAAAAACAGTTTCCAAAAATGACGCGGTGTCTAGTTTAAAACAGTAAAATAGTAGAACGGTAATTTGAATGCTGAAACAGGAAAGCAATGTTTGAAAGGTGCAGTGTTCAGTTTAAAATAGTAAAAATGATAAAAACAGTAAAACAGTAATCTGAAACGGGGAGCAAACAGAAAAAAAAACAAACGCCCGAACAGACGCGGTATTTATTCAAAACAGTAAAACAATGATATCCGTCGCAAGAAATCTAAAACAGTAAACTTAATAAAACAATAATATATCCGTTGTACGGATATCTAAAACAGTTAAACTAAAAAAAAACAGGGAAGCGAAATGAAAGAAAAGCGCGACCTCGAATTCAATTTCGTCGGCCTTAATGCGATATTGATAAAACAGTAAAACAGTGCCGAAGAAACGAGCAGTGAGCAGTTTAAAATATCCGACCCAAGTTCTGAAATTCTGGAAATATTCAAATCGGTCGCTCAGGCCGTCGATGACCGACCCAGATCGATGATCCAAACTCGAATCGATTTCAAAGACCAAATTCAGATAACCAATAACAAGAATATGGAATGCAAGAATTCGAAATATCCAATCGGGTCGACCCGACCGGATCGATGATCTGACCGGATCAAGAGTTTCAACCCGGATCGATTTCAACACCCAATTCAGATAACCAATAACAAGAATATGAAATGCAAGAATTTAAAATGTTACCCAACCGGTCGACCGACCGGATCAATGATCCAAACTCGAATCGATTTCAACACCAAATTCAGATAACCAATAACAAGAATATGAAATGCAAGAATTCGAAAATGTTACCCAACCGGTCGACTCGACCGTCGTTGATCTGACCGGATCAATGATCCAAACTTGAATCGATTTCAACACCAAATTCAGATAACCAATAACAAGAATATGAAATGCAAGAATTCGGAAATATCCAATCGGGTCGACCGACCGGATCGATGATCCGACCGGATCAGTGTTTCAACCCTAATCAAATAAATTCATCAATTTCAGATAACCAATAATAATAATAAAGAATAATGCAAGAAATTTGGAAATTCAAATTGAGGCGACCGACCGGTCAAGGATCTGACCGGTCGTTGACCCGACCAATTGGAGTTTCAACCCTAATCAAATAATTTCATCAATTTGGATAACCAATGATAACAACAACAACAATGCAAGAAATTTGGAAATTCAAATCGGTCGACCGACCGGTCAAGAATCTGACCAAATCGATGATCCAAATCAAATTTTAACACCAAATTCAGATAACCAACATACATAAATATGAAATGCAAGAATTTGAAAATGTTACCCGAACTGGTCGACCTGTCAAGGTCGACCTAATTCAAATCAAATGAAGAAAATCAGAGAATCAAAATGGGAGAACAAACCTTTTCGGACTTGATTCTTGAAACAACAAAGAAGCCAAATGCTTTAAACTCAAGAACACAACAAAATATTTATGTATATATGGAATAATCTTCCGAAAATCCTTCCAAAATCTATTTTTTCTCCCCCGAAAATCTCCCTCCCAAATGAAGAACAATCATGGGGTATTTATAGGTGGATTCCCCCCCAAAAATCGAGTTTGAAATTCAAAATAAAGGAGCTAACAATTACGGATTTTGTGGGTATGGGTCGCGGATTTTGTGGGTGTCGGCGTAACAGAGGGGGGTTGGTGGTGTCAGGGGTCGGTGGTGGCAGGGGCGAGGTGACCGGCGAGTGGGGTCGGGGGCGTGGGGTGTGCGGTCGCGGCTGAAGGGTTTTTGATTTGGGGGTTTGAGATTTTGGGTTTTGTTTTGGGTTTTGGGAATTAAAAGGGATGGGGTTATGGGCTTGCGGGTTTGGGCTGGCGGTTCAGGTGTGGAGTTCTTGGTGTGGCCGATTCGGGTTGGGTTGGAAGGGTGATGGGTTGGCCGGTTGGGCTTGGTGAAATAAAGGAATGGGCTTGGGAGTTTATTTTGTGGGGTTTGGTTTAAATGGGATTGTGGGGGTTTGGGCTTGTGAATTTTATTTGGGTAGAATTTGTATTGGGTTGGGAAAATGAAAATGGGTTAGAAATTGAAAAATATGAAAAGGGGCTTAATATTAAAACATATTTATATTTTTTTTTTGTAAAAGATGTGAATTATTTAAAATAACATAACAATGTGATAATAATAAAATATAATATTTTGCGAAATGTTTAATGCTTAATAAAAGAAAAATGCGATGCAATTTTGCGAGAAATAAAATATCATAGAATATTATGGATAACTTATGATTATTATAAAATGCAAATGATATAAAATATGCGAATAATAATAATAATACGAAGATACACACATATATGCCTATATTTTAAAATTATTTTAAAAGTGAAAAAATATTAAAATTACAAATAAAATCATAAAAGATGGGACAAAATTGGGTGTCAACAGATGCCCCTCTTTGGACGGAGACGATGAAAGAGTTTTCGGCCAAAGAAGTTGACTGAGTAGCCAATTTTGTCCCGATCATCGAAACTGCATGGTAAGAAATAGAATCCTGGGGTATAGAAGTTGCAAAAAGATAGTGCATTCAAGAAACAATGCCCCAGTGTCGACTTAGGATGACACTGGTCGCAGATGCGAGAAACTAATGGGAAAAGCGGATCGACGTTCGAAGTAGGTCGTTGACCAATTTGCCTCGGTTCGCCATAAGAGATAGTTCCACGCTGTGATGAAATTCCTGCAAATTAAAAACTCCTGCAAACTAAAGCTTAAGATATAATTAGTGTATAACTGCTGAGAAAAATTGTAGAGAAAATAACTTAGAAATACCCGCATTAGGAGGTGGGCGCATGACTGAAATTAAAATACCCTCATTATAAGGTGGGCGCCTGACTGAAATTAAAGTACCCTCATTATAAGGTGGGCGCCTGACTGAAATTAAAATACCCGCATTATAAGGTGGGCGCCTGAAATGACGTCGTTGGATTGACGTGTTGTGTTGAAGACGTCGTTGTAATATTGTTGACGTCGTTGTAATTATGTAAAAGACAGTTGTTGTGTTGAAGACGTCGTTGTAATGCTGTTGACGTCATTGTAATACTGTAAAAATAAATGTTGTGCAGAAGACGCCGTTGCGTAGGCGTATTGTTGATGACGCCGTTGTATGGGCGCGTTGCTGATGACATCATTGTAATGTTGTTGATGTCGTTGTAATGCTGTAAAAGATAGTTGATTTGCAGAAGACGCCGTTGCATAGGCGTGTTGTTCATGACACCGTTGTATGGGCGCGTTGCTGACGACATCATTGTAATGTTGTTGATGTCGTTGTTGTAAGAATGTAACGCTGGGGTCGTCGTTGTATCGACGTGTTGTGTTGAAGACGTCATTGTGATGACGTTGTTGCAAGAATGTAATGCTGTTTGTTGTAAGAGATAGGCGTTGCGCTGAAGACGTCGTTGAAATGTTGTTGACGTCGTTGTAATGTTGTAAAAAGCTGGCGTGCTGCCGTAACGTCGTGGACGTTGTTGTAATGTAGTTTTGCTGTAGAAGGTAGATGTTGAGCTGAAGGCGTCATTGTAATGTTGTTGACGTCATTGTAATGCTGTAAAAAATAGATGTCGTGTTGCCGTAACGTCGTGGACGTTGTTGTAATGCTGTTGAAGATAGTTGATGTCTTTGCGATGCTTGTCAATGACGCGTTGTTGTAATGTCAGTAAAGATAGTCGCTGCGTTGAAGACGTCATTATAATTTTGTTGACGTCGTCGAGATGCGGTAAAAGATAATTGTCGTGCTGCGTTGCCGTAAAAGATAGCTGCTGCGTTGAAGACGTCATTGTAATGCTGTTGACGCCGTTGAGATGCGGTAAAATATAGTTGTTGTGTTGTCGTAAAAGATATTGCTGCGCTGAAGACGTCATTGTAGTGCTGTTGACGTCGTTGAGATGCGGTAAAAGATAATTATTGTGCTGCGTTGCCGTAAAAGATAGCTGCTGCGTTGAAGACGTCATTGTAATGCTGTTGATGCCGTTGAGATGCGGTAAAAGATAGTTGCGCATTGCCGTAAAAGATAGCTGTTGTTTTGAAGACGTCATTGTAATAATGTTGACGTCGTTGAGATGCTGTAAAAGATAGTTGTTGTGTTGTCGTAAAAGATATTGCTGCGCTGAAGACGTCATTGTAGTGCTGTTGACGTCGTTGAGATGCGGTAAAAGATAGTTGCTGCGTTGAAGACGTCATTGTAATGTTGTTGACGTCGTTGTAAAGCTGTAAAAAATGATTGTCGTGCTGCCATAACGTCGATGACGTTTTTGAAATGTTGTCTTGTTGTAAGAGATGTAAGTGACGTCCTTGCCGTCAGTTTGCTGTAATAGGGTTCCACGTTGTGCTGAATCTTCTGCCGATCCAAACTCATGTGAATTGAAATGTCGTCCTGGCACGGGCGAAAATGTGATGCGACGTCTTTGCCGTCGGGTTTGCCTTGTTGTCGTTCTTTGTGATTCGAAATAACATCTTTGTGCAGACATAATAGTCGGGACCCTGTAGGTCAAGATGATGTCTTCGTATAAATGCAGAACAAGAACGTAATCCTTGTAGTGAGTTGTAGTGCCGAAATTCTTTGGGGAATTGATCATAACTGATGTGGCTTCCCTGCTTTTTCAACCTGAAGAACCTGTACTCAAAGAAAATTTGTGAGTTTGGGGAGGGGCGGTTGATTCGCGTTGACTTTGTAGCTTTGGCTCTTGATAGCTGCATGTCCTGCTGATTCGGACCTGTAGCCCCTGTCTGGTTCCCAGTCTTGGCTAACCGTTAATGAAAACATTTGTTGAAAATAAATTGTTTATAAGAAAGTATGCTTATCATTAAAAAGTTCTTGTCGAACTGCTAATGAAAATATTTGTTGAAAATGATTTGCTTATAAGAAAGTATGCATATTAGTAAAAAATCTTGTCAAACTCTAATGAAAGTATTTGTTGAAAATAAATTGCTTATAAGAAAGTATGCATATATGTAAATGTCTGTTTAGCAAATGACATGCGGTGAAACAAAACAAACGTCTTATCCAAAATTCTCTTAGGCTGAAGACTTAGTTTGCCGATGCTTTTCCATGTTTATCGGCGTCCTCCGACAGTGATCCCTTAAAAATGCCCCAGTTTCCGATATGTGAGGATGATGATCTTTTAAACGGACAACCGAGTCTTGTGTAGATTGCTTGCCTGCCCTATCAGGGTGATCAGATGGGTGCATTTTTTCATGTACGAGATAAAGGAGAAAATATTTCTAATGGTGGGACCGAAGCCGATTTAGGCCGCCTACGTATCCCCATGAGGGGAATCAAGTCATGACGTAGTTCATTACAAGTAAAGAGATTGTAAGGGTTTTTCTAAAGATGGGACCGAAGCCGATGTGGCCGCCTACGTATCCCGCCGAGGGAATCAGGTCATAACGTAGTTCATGTACAAGTGAAAAGGAACTTGGGAAATTTGTGATCTAAAGATACGGAACCCTATGTGGGTTCTATGCGTATCCCGTCGAGGGAGCGCAACTTTTACAACATAGAAAAAGTATTACATAGAGAAAAACTAATCTTAGATATGGTATCTCTTCACTGCATTCGCGTTGATGGTTTTTGGCCATTATATTCTGATAAAGTTGCCCCGGACAACTGCGTCTATCTGCTTTCATCAATCAGTCTCTTAGAAAATGATTTGGTATCCACTTGGCTGCGAAAGAAATAGCATTGCCCCAGTAGAAGTCCTGATCGTAGTGTGGTAGCCCAAGAGTACAAATGGCAAACGTCTATGCCAATGCTTGTAACTATCAACCATCTTGATGTTTCATCCAAATCTGGCTTTGACTTATTCCAAAAGTGCCTCAATTCTTTCGGTTGTGAGTCTTCCTTATATTCTTCGAAGCCTTGCTTGTTGTTTGAGACTTTGTTTGCTTGTTTCATTATATGTCACATATTGCCGACAAATTAGTTTGCATGATGAAGAAGAAAAGAAAATTATTAAACAAGACAGATTTTATAATAGCAAAAGCAATGCAGATTTGTCATTTTAAGCTTTCAAAAGGTAGAGGCAAAACACATTAAATGCATATATGTGATTCAGGCCTCAATCTGAATCGCATTGTTTTATTAAAAATTAATGCAGTTAACTAGTTTCTGGGAGAAACAAGGTCAGGGCACATGTCTAATTTTCCCAAAACATCTCATTGCTCCGCATCCCAACTGGTTGAGTCTCTAGCGTAATCACCGAGAATCATATTGCTTTTTGCTTCTTTTTCAAAGAATGAAAATCTTTTGAATCCCTTCACGAGGTTGGCTGCATTGTCCTCCTTTGATTCCTGAGTGGCGCATGCTTTGACGAATGACTGACTCAGAGGCGGAACAGGCTTTGGTAAAGAAGCATCTTCCTTCCTTCGGAGATTGGTTGATAAGACTTTTTCAAGAAAAGATGATGCCATGACCCGCGACTTTGGAGGAAGTACTTCTACTCCGAACGGTGCCTTCACTTGGACTGTAATCATAGGGGTAATAAAGGTCGATGATTCAACCTTTTCCTTTCCCTGGACTGGCACAATAGTCCCTTCCAAATTGTGGTCTTCATCAACAGTAATCATATTTACGTTGGCATCGTCATGATTCGGCAAAGGGTTATTATTTACATTAGAGGAAGGTCCTTTCAGTTGGATAACTCCTTCTTTGATTAATGCCTCAATTTTGTCTCTGAGGGCATAGCAATTTTCAGTGTCGTGCCCAGGGATTCCCGAGTGGTATGCACAATGCTTAGTCTCATCGTGCCATTTTGGAACAGGATTGGGGACATTTCCTGGGATGGGCTGGAGTATTCCTGCGGTTTTCAGTCTTTCATATAATTGGGCTCGAGGTTCGGCTAAAGGTGTATAGGTTTTGGCTGGCTTTCTTTCGTATTTTGCGCGGGGTCTGGGCGCGTTAGGTAGATGGACTCGTGGCTGAGGTAAGTATGCGGGCTGATATTGCGGGGGATTTGGATAGACAGGTGCTCGAGGCAGGCTATATATTGGCTGGGTATGGTAGACAGGGTAGGGACCAGGTGGGTATTGATAGTAAGGCTGAGGGCTTTGGGTGTATGGGTAATAATAGGAAGGATGAGGACTTTGGTTGTTTTGATTGTAGTAGGGAGGCTGGGGTGATGGCATTTGGTAGGTTGACATTTGATTTGGCCTATGTTTCTGAACTGTCACCACAGAGGACACTCCATCTCTCTTCCTCTTTATCGCTCCTCAAATGAGTCCGATTGGATCGTCTCACTTGTTGCTTGCAATGCTACAAAGTTTGTAATTCTTCCTGCTCGATTCCCTCTTCTATGAAATCTCCCATCCTTATAACTTCAGAGAAACTTCGCCCTATGACGCTTTATCATTCTCTCATAGTATGTTGCATCTTTCAAAGATTGTACAAAGAGAGTGGTCATCTCACTTTCTTCTATCGGGGTTGAACTTTCACGCTTCTCGCCCTCCACTTCATGGCGTATTCTCTCAAGGTCTCTGTGGACTTCTTTTCCAACTTCATCGATAAAATCTGTCCAAGACTGTGTCGTTGTTGAATTTAAATCATCCACGAAATCTTGTGGCATCGTGCCCCAATTATGCCATTTTTGCGGGTCCTGGCTTGTGTACCGCCTAGTGCTTCTCTGTCAAGCTCCTTACGAACAACTTCATTATGATGGCCTGATTTTTACCTACCCCAATCAGTTTGTCGCAGTACGATCTCAAATGAGAGTAAGGATTTCCTTTCCCATCAAACAAGTCAAATTTTGGCATTTTATATCCGACATGCAATTCAATGTCGGGATGCATGCACAAATCTTCGTACTCGAGTCCTTCATGCCCCTTGCTGGTTTGGATATTCTTGAATGCTTCTTTCAGGCTATGAATCTCTCTCGCCACACTTTCATCGGTTCTGATTCTTACTCGCCTGTCCATCTCTTCACATTGGCCAATTTCCTGAAGAGTCATGTTTGGTGTTGCGGTAGTAAAAGGTTGGGCTTCCATTACATATATTGGCGGCACATACTGCTTGCTGTGATCAGCGATGTGTGCCATCAATATGTGTTGGTCTGCTGGGTGATTTTGCGTGGAAGGGGTGTTTTGGATGAGTGTGGTAATTTGGGTATGTGGAGTTGTGAATGAGGCCGGATCATTTTGTAGCGGGCTTTGTTATGGACTTGCTTGCGGGTTAGTGTGTTGTGGATTGGTTTTGCATAGTGGCGAATTATCGGGGAGGTTTTGGGGAAATGGCGGTTCAGGAGATGAGAAAATTTGTGGTGCAGTTGCATTCGTCCCTTGTTCAGGGAGTGGGGTATTGGCGCTAATGGACAGGTTGGTGAGATTTTGGAGTCGCTCTATCTCAGTCTGCATGGCTGCCATCTGTTGTAACAGTTGGGCGATGTATTTTTCTTGGACGGTAGCATTTCTATTTTCCGAAGCCTCTGGTTCATCTCTGGAAAGAGTGATAAGTTCCAGGCCAGTCTGTTCGGATGCATCTAAATCAGTCATTTTGCTGAAGGATTGTGCCTTTGACCTCGTGAAGTAGGGATGATCCGCCATTTTTAGTCAACGCAAATCAACCTTTGGGAAAATAATCTAGACAAAATAAACCTTCTAAATTTTTTTTTAAAGAAAACCAAGTTAGTACAAGGCGAGTAATTATTGCTTTAAATAATATACACATAGTGAAAAAGCAGGAGAAAACAACAAAATGATTGTAAGACAATTAAATGCGCATCCTAATATGCCTGGAGCCTCCCTTATGCTGGAGGTGGGCCTAAACGCCAGATATGCGGGATTACGACAGATTTGATCCAAGCTGCTAAACTGCAATGCTTTGTCGGAAATGAGACAAAATGAATGTACATTTTCCAATTTCAGCATGTCATGATTAGTCTTGGATTAGTCTATCCTTATCACGCTACACATAATATGATGATTGGTCGTTGGGTTGTGAGACCCGTAGACATCTTTGGCGGATTTCTTAATTGTGGAGTCGATACCAAGGATCGACCCACCTAAGGTGTATGCATGCATGACTTAAAATAAAGGGTGGTATAGCTCTATCTTAAATTTTCTAAGATTTGGCTGACTAGACACAAGGTTCCCGAGCGGACCACTCGAGTGAGAAGGCTACGCGGCCACCAGATGGTCCGGTCACTCCGCGCATACGCCAACTCTCCTAAAATTTGGTAGATTGAAAGAAATTTGCGGGTGCGCAAAACACACCTCGCGTGTAGTGTGTGATAGTGTCAATTTTCCAGAGTGGAAGAAATATGAGCGAAATGCCAATTTAAGATAAGCAGTAAAAAATATGGAAATTAAAGCAGTTATGCATGCAAAAAAAAATTTACAAAGGAAACAAATCAAAGCATTTCGTCAAACAAAGAGTGAAAGTAAAGCACAATTATAATTAACCTGAATTTTGCTATGGTTAAGAACGTGAAAAGTCCCCAGCGGAGTCGCCATGCTGTGCGCGCCCGTTTTTCGACCTTGCTCGGGTCAAAGCGGAGCGCGGACGTGTTCGGTGATTCCTGGGTAAAAAGGGTTGAGGAGTCGCCACCTAATTATTTTTACGGTGAATTAGGACACCTAAATATTAAACTAAGTGCTGCAATGTAAACTCCAATTTTAAGGTCTGCGAAACTAGCGAGATTCTAGGTAAGGGTTCTTTATTATCCTAAAGGGAAGGGTTAGGCATCCTTTAAGATCCGCTAACTTGCGGTTATCCGGTCAAACTCAGGTTAATTATTGCTAGAAAAATGCATGTTTGAAGCATGAAGTTAAAAGATGTTTGCAAATAATTAATAAAAAAGGAATGCATTTTAAAAGATTGATAAATGTAGAGATTTTTTTCAAAATATGCATTTATATGATATCTAAAGAGAAATACATGTAGAGTTGGAAAAATATGTATTTGACAATTGATAGTAAAACAATTTATTTATAATGCCAAAGAAGTAAAATTTTGGGAATCAATGAATTGTAAACTGACAAAAGATAAACTTATTCGGTATGATTAATAAAGCAAATAAAAGATGACAAAAGTTGTTTTGAAAATCTTGAATACGCGTGACGAGCCTAAAATAAATAAACTAGCGAAGGATTTCTAAGTTTGAATTCAACCGAGCCTACAAATAAATAAGCTAGCGACGGGTTTCAAATCTTAAACTAACCTATGAATTAATCCTAAGTTTGCCTATTCTAAGCATTTCAATAATTACATAAGTGCGATAAATAATATTACAATACAAAGCGGGATAAAAGCTGAATTAAAGAAAGAAATAAAAATAAATAAACTCCGAGGAATAATTCGTCGTTATTTACTTTAATCCCTGTAAGCTGTCAAAAACAAACGGTTAGAAACAGTTAAATACAAATAACTCCATATCCGCATTCAAAATAGTGAATGTTTTGATCACGGAGGGCTCAGACTTAAATTTTGTAAAGAACATTCCAATCACGTCGTGGCTGCAAACATATGACTAATGTGGTTATTTTGATTGCCTCGCCTACTAAACGTGTTGGTCTCTCGGGTGAAATAGAAAAGATCACTATAATCACGTCGTGGCTGCGAATATATAACTTGTTGGTTATTTTAGTCACCTCGCCTACTAAACATGTTGATCTTGGAAAAAGGTTTTAAGCCTCATCATTGCCCAGAAGTTATATTTCCGTCTTTGCAACTGTGGAGGCCTCAAAATCGACGGATATTTTTCATCGGCCAGTGTAGTATCGTGTTCAAATCAGCAAAATTAAATCAAAGCAGTAAGCAGCAGCAGTAGCAGAAAAACAGAGGCAGAGGAAAAAAAAACAGTTTCCGAAAATGACGCGGTGTCTAATTTAAAACAGTAAAACAGTAGAACGGTAATTTGAATGCTGAAACAGGAAAGCAATGTTTGAAAGGTGCAGTGTTCAGTTTAAAACAGTAAAAATGATAAAAACAGTAAAACAATAATCTGAAACGGGGAGCAAACAGAAAAAAAAACAAACGCCCGAACAGACGCGGTATTTATTCAAAACAGTAAAACAATGATATCCGTCGCAAGAAATCTAAAACAGTAAACTTAATAAAACAATAATATATCCGTTGCACGGATATCTAAAACAGTTAAACTAAAAAAAATAGAGAAGCGAAATGAAAGAAAAGTGCGGCCTCGAATTCAATTTCGTCGGCCTTAATGCGATATTAATAAAACAATAAAACAGTGCCAAAGAAACGAGCAGTGAGCAGTTTAAAATATCCGACCCGAGTTCTGAAATTCTGGAAATATTCAAATCGAATTACGCTCAGCCGGTCGATGACCCGACCCGGATCAGTGATCCAAACTCGAATCAGATTTCAGCACCAAATTCAGATAACCAATAACAAGAATATGGAATGCAAGAATTCTGGAAATATCCAAATCGGGTCGACCCGACCCGGATCAGTGTTTCAACCCGGATCAGATTTCAACACCCAATTCAGATAACCAATAACAAGAATATGAAATGCAAGAATTCTGAAAATGTTACCCAACCGGGTCGACCCGACCGGTCAATGATCTGACCGGTCAAGGATCTGACCCGGATCAGCGATCCAAACTCGAATCAGATTTCAACACCAAATTCAGATAACCAATAACAAGAATATGAAATGCAAGAATTCTGAAAATGTTACCCAACCGGGTCGACCCGACCCGGGTCAGTGACCCGACCCGGATCAGCGATCCAAACTCGAATCAGATTTCAACACCAAATTCAGATAACCAATAACAAGAATATGAAATGCAAGAATTCTGGAAATATCCAAATCGGTCGACCCGACCCGGATCAGTGTTTCAACCCGGAATCAAATAATTTCATCAATTTCAGATAACCAATAATAATAACAGCAACAATGCAAGAAATTTGGAAATTCAAATTGAGGCGACCCGACCGGTCAATGACCCGACCAATTGGAGTTTCAACCCTAATCAAATAATTTCATCAATTTCAGATAACCAATGATAACAACAAAGAATAATGCAAGAAATTTGGAAATTCAAATCGGTCGACTGACCCGGTCAAGAATCTGACCCAAATCGTTGATCCAAATCAAATTTTAACACCAAATTCACATAACCAACAAACATAAAATATGAAATGCAAGAATTTCAAAATGTTATCTAACTGGTCGACTGACAGGTCGACCCGACCCGAAATCAGTGAAGAAAATCAGAGAATCAAAATGGGAGAACAAACCTTTTCGGACTTGATTCTTGAAACAACAAAGAAGCCAAATGCTTTAAACTCAAGAACACAACAAAATATTTATGTATATATGGAATAATCTTCCGAAAATCCTTCCAAAATCTATTTTTTCTCTCCCGAAAATCTCCCTCCCAAATGAAGAACAATCATGGGGTATTTATAGGTGGATTCCCCCCCAAAAATCGAGTTTGAAATTCAAAATAAAGGAGCTAACAATTACGGATTTTGTGGTATGGGTCGCGGATTTTGTGGGTGTCGGCGTAACTGAGGGGGGTTGGTGGTGTCAGGGGTCGGTGGTGGCAGGGGCGAGGTGACCGCGAGTGGGGTCGGCGTGGGGTGTGCGGTCGCGGCTGAAGGGTTTTTGATTTGGGGGTTTGAGATTTTTGGGTTTTGTTTTGGGTTTTGGGAATTAAAAGGGATGGGGTTATGGGCTTGCGGGTTTAGGGTGGCAGTTCGGGTTGGGTTGGAAGGGTGATGGGTTGGCCGGTTGGGCTTGGTGAAATAAGGGAATGGGCTTGGGAGTTTATTTTGTGGGGTTTGGTTTAAATGGGATTGTGGGGGTTTGGGCTTGTGAATTTTGTTTGGGTAGAATTTGTATTGGGTTGGGAAAATGAAAATGGGTTAGAAATTGAAAAATATGAAAAGGGGCTTAATATTAAAACATATTTATATTTTTTTTTGTAAAAGATGTGAATTATTTAAAATAACATAACAATGTGATAATAATAAAATATAATATTTTGCGAAATATTTAATGCTTAATAAAAGAAAAATGCGATGCAATTTTGCGAGAAATAAAATATCATAGAATATTATGGATAACTTATGATTATTATAAAATGCAAATGATATAAAATATGCGAATAATAATAATAATACGAAGATACACACATATATGCCTGTATTTTAAAATTATTTTAAAAGTGAAAAAATATTAAAATTACAAATAAAATCATAAAAGATGGGACAAAATTGGGTGTCAACAATACTAAGCCTAAGCTGGGTGCCACGGCCGGCATTTCTTACGAGGATCCGACCCGCTATCGTAGTTTTGCAGGGGCCCTTCAGTATCTTACCTTTACCAGACCGGATATTATATATGTTGTCTAGCAGGTGTGTTTATTCATGCATGATCCAAGAATTGATCACATGAATGCACTCAAACGCATCATTCGGTATATTCAGGGTACACTGGACTATGGTTTGCATTTGTATCCTTCATCGACATCCACACTTGTCTCATACACAGATGCTGATTGGGGTGGGTGTCCAGACACCAGACGGTCTATGTCGGGCTACTGTATGTTCCTTGGCAACAACTTGATCTCCTGGTCTACAAAGCGTCAAACGACTCTATCCCGCTCAAGTGCCGAGGCTGAATATCAAAGGGTAGCCAATGTGGTCTCAGAATCATATTGGTTACGTAATTTGCTTTTAGAGCTTCATTGTCCAATTCAAAAGGCAACCTTGGTTTATTGCGATAATATTAGTGCCATTTACCTTTCGGGTAATCCGGTTCAGCACCAACACACTAAACATATCGAGATGGACATTCACTTTGTCTGTGAAAAGGTTGCTCGGTCGCACGCTGCGTCTGTCATGTCCCGTCGAGATATCAGATTGCAGACATCTTTACAAAGGGTCTTCCCTCGGTCCTTTTTGAAGATTTTAGGGACAGTCTCAGCGTTCGAAGACCGCCCACTATGACTGCGGGGGTGTGTTAAACTAGGTATATACCCGTGATATACACTTGGTATACATAGTGTTTATCACGGTTAAATAAGGATTGTCACGGACTGGGCTACTGGCCCATCTCGGGTTTGGCCTGCTTCAGCCCATCACGGGCAGAGGTGTATATTAGGTAAGTATATTGATGTATATTGTAGTGTAAAGGTTACCTTAAGTAGACTTGTACACTTACCATAAATTGTATATTTAGTATCCAAGTAGAATAAGGATTTAGGAGTAGAATAAGAATATGATTCTCCTATTATGGAAATATGTAAAGTGTATATATAGTCTTTCAATTAATGATAATAATCAAGGGATTATTTCTTTCAAACCTTTACACTACAATATACAAAAATATACTTACATAATATACACCTCTGCCGTGATGGGCTGAAGCAGGCCAAACCCGAGATGGGCCAGTAGTCCAGTCCGTGACAGTCCTTAATTACCCGTGATATACACTATGTATACCAAGTGTAAATCACGAGTATATACCTTGTTTAACAGGAACCATTGCAGCAGAAGAGAAGCGGCATGAAAATACCTACACAAAAACTATTGAAAAGTTATTGGAAGTGGATCCAAACACGACTATGCTAGCCATTGGGAATATGAAGAAGAAGAGAATAACAATGCCATTGCAGCAGAAGAGAAGCGGCATGAAAATACCTACACAAAAACTATTGAAAAGTTATTGGAAGTGGATCCAAACACGACTATGCTAGCCATTGGGAATATGAAGAAGAAGAGAATAACAATGCCATTGCACCTCATGTATGATGGGCAAGATCCTCATATATTTGGGCACTTCTCTGCCATTTCTCAAAGGCAGGGCGTTTACACATCTCGTGATTATGCCGAAATGTTAGAATTTTTTATAACACGATGGGAACTGGAAAAGCTTGAAGGCTTGACGGCGAGACGTGCACAAGATTTTGTGTGCGGACTTCCACCTAAAGTTAGGAAGTTGGAAAGTCGAGCCAAGAAATTAGAGTCACGTCAGCTGAAGTTTAGCTGGATTTTTAACAAGCAAGTGAGTGTTTAGATGTATTGGTTTGTAATAAAGATGTCAAACAAAAGCTTATCCTTTCACTAATAATAGTTACTCCGTTTCAAAATAAATGGTATTTTTAGCTTGGACACACCCATTAAGAAATTGCTCACTCATAGAAATTTAGGAGTGCTTTTACTAATTTATCCCTAGTCAAATGCCTAGAAAAAGAAAAGTTATTTAATAATTTTTTATTATGTAAATATGAGTAATTTTAAAAGAATAAGATCAATTTCTTTTTGAAATTCTAAAATATCACTCATTTTAAAATAAACTGAAAAGCGTAACTTCTTGTTAAAAATGTAATTTGAAAAAAGTGTTTGGGAGGTAGCAGTTTATATTTGTGCAAAATTATTAGAAAAGTATTTTTATTATTAGTTTGTATTTGACCAGTATTTTCAAAGTGCTTTGCTAAATCATTTGAGAAGTGATTTAATTTGTTATTAGTTTGTGTTTGGTCAATATTTTTAAAATGCTTTTAAATGTCAAATTACGAAAAAAGATAGTTACTACTAATTAATTTGATAAATATAAACTTTTTGATCTGAGTAATTTTGTCCTAAAAATATCAAAAGCACTTATATTTGAAAGAAATTACCTTTGTCAACTTTTACTTAAAAGCACAAAATTAAAACACCTTTCACTATTACTCAAACCACTTATTTTCACTAGTAACGTGGCAAAACACCTCCATTCTCTAAAATAAATATTTTAGCATTTTAAAAGCTACGATAAACATGCTATAAGCAAAGGAAAGTGATGGTGGCAAAAGAGCCAAACTCGTCAAGGCACCCAAATTCTCTTTTATAGTGGAGCTACTGTATGTCTGTAACATACTTTGTCAGCCAATAAAACTGATCCATTTTAGTGTTATCACAAAAATGCCCCAAAAGATACAAAGCATAGGACATGCTTGGCGTTTTAACAAAAGATGCTTAGAAATCTTGGACAACTTTTGAGCTTATAGCACAAGCTAACAATGCAACAACAATAATGAAGTGATTAATATGCTTTAAAAATTAACTTTAACGGAAAAGGGCCAAAAATGCTCTTATACTACTTGAAAAGATCTAAAAATACTTCATCCATTTATTTTTGCTAAAAAAATAAGCTTCCTCTATCTATGCTGGTTCTCTTTTGCCCATAAAACTAACAACCTCTCTACATTAATTACTTTTTATTAATATTTATTACGTGGCACCTCTTATGGACCAAATTAAAACCCCATCCCCACCAAATTTTCCCCTTAATTAAATCGACTTGGCGCATATACATAGTTTTATACTTCCTCCGTCCTAATTTATATGATGTAGTTTGATTGGGTACGGAGTTTAAGAAATAAAGGAAGACTTTTGAATCTTGTGGTCTAAAACAAGCCAAAGATATTTGTCTGGTTATAGATCATCTCGTTAAGCGTAAAATGTAAAGTTTAAAATTAATTTTTTACCAAATAAGGAAATGTGTCATTCTTTTTAGGACTGTCTAAAAATGAAAGTGTGTCATATAAATTGGGACAAGAAAATACTTCTTTGTCCTAACACTTGAACGAGCTTTTCACAATTATTGCACGAAGCATAATTAAGATATTGATCAAGAAGACATAGAATATCAGAGAGAAATAATTATGTTTACAAGAACATAATAACAATTTATTCCCTTTCGGTTACCACTAACCTATATTGCACTAAAGAAAACAGTAAATTTCTTGGCCAAAAGATGTTTTACATAATTTTGCTATCACTATCTAAGTCGACACTAATAATAGTGATAATTTTTTAATAAGTCAATCTTCATAGGTTTCATAAGAAAAGGAACTTGATCGATGTATGAGTACTCTAAATAATTACTACTAGTCAAATTTGCTGGTTAGGTCAAGGTGAATACACAAACACAATCATTATCCGCATGGGGAGCAAAGATTTTCTTGATTTTCTTCACATTTTTCTTCATAGCCCTAAAAGTATATAATAAAGGAGTGTTACTGGTAATGAGACCAGCATCCCAAATATAACCCTGCAAAAGAAAAAAATTGAAGTTATAGTAATTTGCACAGATCCAACCCCATCAAATTTTATTTCAAAAGATGAATTATCTAACTTTAAAGTGAAAATAAATTTGAATCTACTACAGAAACGAGACATGACAATTAATTAGATTGGGAGAAAATGAGAGAAAATGATATGCCAAAAGGGTTTTCGTATCAAATTAAAGAATATCTTTCTTTTACTATTCTAAATGAATTAATGGTATTTTTGGTCCCCGGTTATTGATAAATTCTAATTTTAATCCTTGTAATGTCTAACTAAGTATATTTAACCTTCAATTATATGAAATGTGCACTTTTGATTCCCATTGTTTATAAATATTTAGAAATTTGTAAATTATGAACTGTTCTACCATTTAATTATTCATGTCTTATGTTAAGCTTGTATTGTTATTAGATTGGGGATAATATGCTTCTAGAAATATCCAAATATAACATATTTCCATCATAAAAGGATCAAAATCACACATTTTAATAAATTGAATGTTAGATGTGTTGAATCATATATGACAACCAAAAGCGTTATTTTTCCTTTCCAAATAGATAAATAAGTTGTACTAGTAAATAAGATCAACTTACCCAGTACTTAGTATGTCCGGATGCAACCCATATTCTCTTGCGAAGACAAATGGAACAATTCCTTGGGGAAGAGCTGCCTGAATATTTGGTAGAAAATTATAATTTTATATGCAATAGTTACCTTATTTATTTAAACTTATAATATTTGCCAAGTTGTTAAACTACTTGCACATTCATATGCAAATACGGCCGAGATAAATGTAGCACATATTCATACTTTTAAGGAGCAAGGGTAATATAATAAATTACAGTTGTTTTTTTCCAGGGCAAACTGTTGCATTTTTAAATGAAAAAAGTGAAAATTCTCTATAATGGGGCGACAATAACTAAAAGCTTTTGAGTTCATGCTCTGAAAAATCTTATTACAAAGTTGAACAATTAACGACTGAAAGTCATCATTCCTCCCTATGATCATGGAAACAAATAGCCATGTCGCACGAACCACTAAACATGTGAGTGTAAATGTCCAAACTTTTATGATTGCTTGAATTAAATTTGGTAACGGAATTATCAATGTTCAACTTAGAACGAAATAACATATATTGTTAATGAGTTTAACTAATATGCACCAATAATGTAAAAAGTCAGGTCACGTTTATCTTTTGTAGTAGCTAGTTTACCTTCAAAAATACAAATCTTTTTTTAGACGGTTACTTATTGATATCTTTTGGGTGGTCTGATAATAAAATGAATTTAACAAATATGCACCAATAATGTAAAAAGTCAGGTCACGTTTACCTTTTGTAGTAACAGTTTGCCTTCAAAAATACAAATCTTTTTTTTAGACGCTTACTTGTTGATATCTTTTGGGTGGTTTGATAATAAAATTATTATACTATTGGTATATACCATAATTACCTGTACAATGGCAGTATGAAGTCGAACTCCTCTAAGGCCAACGGCAATAGAAGCAGTTGACATTACCAGAGGTCCACCTATAAATCTTATGGCCATCCCTATTGCTGCCATTTTCGTGCCACACGCAATTATTCTAGGTTGAAGTGCCATAAACAACCCTACAATAATATAACATAGCAATGTTGAATATTTTCATTACATTTTATCAAATAATTGTTTAAAGAGTTGGGATATTGACGTAAATTTTGGTAATCACGAGACATACCTAAACTGAACATTGCCATCCCAAGACCTGCATCTGAAATTATTTTAATGGAATATCTCACCAAACTTGGCATCCCCACATTCCATCTGCTCAAAAGGTTAGGAAACTTTGTGATTCAAGGAAAGTAAAAGATCTTTTTCTTTTCTTTTTATGAAGACACTAAAGTTTAGTCACTCTATTTGACTTCTGATTTCTGAACAGGTAGTACTACAATCATTTAAACTTTGACATCATGGAAATTGAAAATGACCCTTTATGATATACCATGCCAACAACCAATATAACTGAAGATTAATATAATTCATGTAAAAAACTATATTAAGCAAAAGTATTAAATATAATTTACCTTTATTAAGTATCAACATAATATGGTAATAACTAGATTTTAGGTGTTTAACGGACTTACTTGAATGAGACGAGAGACCAGAGAAGTCCTAAAATACTGGAGTAACTATTTGGATTACGTGAAAGCTTTCTCCCAACCATAACTATAATGAGCCTTAGCATGACTAAAGCATTTGGCATTTCTTGTTTAATGTTATTTGCTGAATCTTCAGCTCCTTCTTGCACTGGGAAATTTGAAATATCTCTGAAGCTAATTTCCTTCTCTGGATTAAACAAATCAGAAGTAGCTGTTAGTACTGATAAAAGATTCGTTTTTGGTTGAAGTATCTAATCCAAATTCGTAGCAATTGCAGCATCCAATTGATGATTTGAAACTCCAAGATAATGAAATAGGATCCACTGACAAGTAAAATATCAGAACATTATCCTAAAGGGTCATTATATTTGTGTAAATTGAAACTTCAGAATCATGACTATTTTTCAATTATCGGGGTTGAAAGGTGATTATTTGTGAATTTTCTCCACCAAATACTCACCCCATACAACCCATTAAGGAGGAGCATTTCCAATTACAAATTTCTTTATTTTTGAGCTCGAACTCGAGCCGACTTGAGATGTAGAAGAATTTTATCCATTCCATCACAACTTAGTGATACACAAGATATTTTTATCAAATTACTAAAAGCAACACAATATTACTTATGCATCTTTACCCCTAAACCGTATGTGTATTGAAAAGACGATGCAGGTAAGAAAAAAAAAGTAAGAAAAGGTGGGCATCAATATTAGAGTGGAGAGAGCATCATTCATCAAAGTGTTTTATTAGCAGCAGATTGCAAGTGCGCTCTATCAAATAAGTCTCTCCATCAAAATACACGTGCTTTAAAGCAATGATATTGTCTATATATGTTGAAGTCTGGTCCAATTATTATTTGCCCATTTAAGAGGAAATTATTTGGCCAATTGTTGTCTCATTTCCCTTTTACCTTTTTCCATTTCTATTTTTTATTTTACTTATAACCATTTTTTTTTATTAAAATGAAACTTGACTCTATAGATTGCACTTTTTTCAGGATAGACAAGTCTCCGTTAGGGAAAAATAGGAAGTGACACGTGAAAATTAGCCTTACACTTGTATGGTTCAAGTAAGGAACTCCATCACTGAGTATTTCTCAACAGAAGAGGCCTAGATTATTTTATCATTAGTATTATTAATTCAGTGTATTAATAAATTACTACTGTTGCAACTGAAAATATTACTTAGTGACATTTAGCACATAGAAACAGAGAAATTTTTAACCCACCCGAGTATACTCCCAACCAATTAGCTTTCTATCACTAAGCTCACCAATTAATTTGGACGATTTTTTGTATTATTATTATTCTTATTTGTCCCAAAAAGAATGTTGCCCTTATACATTTAACTTTTATTTTACCTTTAACGATATACTTTATACTTTTTTTGTATGTAATCAGCCTTCAAGTGGTGTCTCCCTTGTATTGATCATTATTTCATCAATGAAATAATTTATAACCGTACAAATGTTTAAAGATTATTTTGGATGAAATATTTCAAAAAAAATATTTTCTTTCTTAAATTTAATGTCTAGACAAATAGTATATCACAAATTGGGACAAAAAGAGTGATAATTCAATTGAAGAATTTTTAGGAATTGGCCCGACTAATTAAAATATACAACTACATACTGGGAATAGTAATTGTATCTGACATATAAATACTACGCACAAATATATTAAAACAATATACAAATTCAATTTGGTATAATCCAATGTAATTTTTAAAAGGGAAAACAGAGTATAATAATTCAGGTTCTTTGACAGGTCGAATTTATTAAAGAGTTTTGACTCATTACAAGGAATCAGCCAATTTGTTGTATTGATAGGTCAGGTCACAGGTGATATGTCTGGTGGACAGCGTAAAGAAATATATGAGAGTGAGAACGAGAAAACTAGTGACAAGTGAGAATCTGGGGACAAAAACTTTATTCTAAACTAGAAAGCAACCCATCTATGTTATATTCTGGCCAGTCAAAAGAAACCCTTGAATCTTGATTTAATATTTTCCTAAACGACATTCTTTTTAATTTATATTTCCTAAAAATATACATTCTTGGGATCAGCATACTTCATTTTGTACATATTCTTCCGTCCTTAAAGTACTCATTCTGTCCAATTGTAGTATTATTTAAATTTTGAATATAAATTTAAAGTTTGATCGTAAATTCGGATATACAATCTTTAAGTTTTTAAAAATAAAATTTATATATTTAGAAATTACGTAAAAATTACTATAAGCTATAATTTTAATAATTTAAAGTATTTAAAAGATATAAGAAAAAATCGTGATAAAAAAACCTCGTTTAACTCACATAATTCAAAAAGTATCACATAAATTAGGACATAAAGAGTAATTAGTCACGTGGTTATATACTTCTTCTGAAGAGATGCCCAAAAAATAGTATTCACTCCGCTCAATTTTAAAACTTTGAGTCTTAAATATCTCATAATATTTGTATAATTATAAAACTTTATCATTAAATAAAATAAAAAATTTAAGTTGTTCAGACGCAATGAGAGTATTGGAGAAGAATATATAAAAGAAAACAATGTGCATGAGTGTGTGCAAAACAATAATGCCAGACACCAAAACAAAAAAGTTTGACAACACGGTAACGTACCTCCAACATCATCTCTGTACCCTTGTCCGTCTCCATTTAGACATGATTTCCCTGGCGACTCCCACGCCATTTTACTAGATGGAGACGGCTGATGCCGGAACACCTTCCCCGCCACTGGGGACATCACCCACATTGGGGTATTCCCGGTTGTTGTAACAGTAGTCGTGTCCATTTCATTGAAATTCGACGCCCTTGGCGTCGGCTGCAGCGAGTACGCATCCGACGACGCGTACCCCGACAATCGTGGACTCGCTGCACGAAACCCGATGCCCAGGTCTCCGTGTCCAAGCGAGATATCCCCGTTTGCAATTGGCGTATGAACGGAGAAGATCTCGGCATTGGAGAGATTTGATGCCCTTGGTGTAATTCCTATGGAGGAAGAAAACGCGGACTCCGTTGCTGACGATGTTGATCGACGGATACGGACGTTGATTCGACCGTTTCCGTCGACTTCTGATTCCGTACAAAGTGGGCTTCGGCCGTCCAGTGAGATGATATCATTGTCGATCTCAAATTTGGTTATGGCTGCAGCAACATTGCCAGGGAATTGATTCTTGATTAATATGGCGGCGGCTCTGTATTCAAGCAAGAATAGCAGTAAAGTATACCTGCATGAAACCACCAAAAGAGTTGGAATGTTGATTTTTCTGTTCAAATTTCAAAACAAGTAAAGGGATAAAAGGATCAAAGAGAAGATATCATTACATGCACAAATGTACTACTAGTATAAGTAAACCTTTTCAGGACAGAATTAATCCTTGTGATGATGGAAAGCTTATGACATAAATTCCATTATTTTTCAATGCATTCATCATATTTTCTGATACTTATTACATGTTCAGTAAAACTTCCAAAAAATCAGCTTATTTTTTTAAAAAAAAATTGTTAGTAGTACTTTTAGTAACAATTTGTATTTGACTAATAAATTTAAAAAACACTTTTATCAATACTAGAACAGATATTTATGCTTAGTCGTTCGGCTTTTAAAATAGTTGTTGTTGCTATTCAAAGTATTACTTTTTTTCCTAAAAGTTTAACCAAACGCCTTAAATCTCTAAAATACAACACTTTTTGACTTCCCGGAAGCTTGATGTTACTTTCCCTAAAAGACTTGACTGGTTAGACATGAAATTTTCTCAAAAGAAAGATATTTAAATTAAAGAGGTAAGGAATATATAATTGAGTAGTGGAGGTGGATTAGATACCAGATTATGCACTGAAGGACAACAAGTTGAACCATGAGGGTTTGAGTAAAATCACCATACATGGCATTAAGCAAAGGAATGCCCATAACCAAAGTGTTAGGCAAAGTTGAGATAGAAAAGAGAGTAATGAGCCAATCCAACTGCCCTTTACAAATGGTCCAAATTGAGAGCAAAACAAGAACCAAAATCTTCGACAAAGTATCAGCCAATATGAATTTCGTGTCCATTTGATAAGGATTGTTCTGAGATATGAAGTGGAAGGACAGCACCGGAACGGCGAATACGGCGACAAAACGGTTGATGCCGGAGCATTGCTCCGGCGAGAATATCTTGCACCATTTCACTGAACCATATGCAACCAGCATAGCAAAGTATAATGGCACCATTGCACACATTACTTTGTAAAAATCATTTGCACCTATCATCTTCTAATTAAGTCTCTCTTTTTCTCTTCTCCTTTAGGTATAATATAAAGTAAGGAAAGTGAAATGAGTTTATATAGAATATTGAAGACTAAATTCCCTATCTTGAAACTTTGGATGTACGTTAAATGAGATTCTTAATTACTAGTTAGCACTGGGATTAATAATGGTTGGTAGATTAAATGATTAGTTCTTTAACATATGGAGAAATTTTATAAGGCGGCAAATGTTTAATATTTTTAACAAAACGATGTAAAGTTTTTAAAATCATAAGGTATCGAGTTATTTAAACTTACTTGAAATGGCCAAGTGTTTACATCAAAATATGCACTAATATTAAGATTAAGTGATTCAGTGACATGAAAATATATAATATTAATTAATATTTTAAAAATATTTATTAGTTTGTTGTAAACATCAGTGTTAGTTTTGTACCGTATAAATAGTATGGTAAATTAACAAGTAAAATAACACTAACATTAATATACGTTAATATAACATTGCACAATTAAACGAGTCATGTTAGAACGATGCTTTGAAAAACAAATTGTGTTCTTTTGAAACGCAAAAGTTTCTACATCTTTCTACAATTCCCAAATTTCAAAATCTTTTTTTCGGAAAAAAAAACAACTCACTTCATCTAGGCAATAGACACTCTAAAGAGTCAAACTACGAAGAAAGTGTAATGAACCTTTCTGGTTCTTTTTTTTTTTTTTAATTTCAAAGTTGAAAGTCAGTCGATGAGTCAGAGATGATAGTATCAATACTGTTAGCAGTGTGTAGAAAGTGAAAACACTTGGTTCTATACAGATATTCTCCTTGTAATCTTGAGCGTGGTGCTTAATACTCCCTCCATTTCATACTAGTTGTCATGTTTAAATTTTTAAAAGTTAATTTAATTAATTTCGGAGCTAGATTAGATTAAATTAATTTTATATTTTATAATTAAAATATAAAGACTCAAAGACTATATGAAAAGTATTACAAATTATAATTTTTCTCTTTTCAATGTGATTAATATATATATTTTTAAAAGTTGATCAAAATTTACATAATTTGACTAAAAAATGAACATGATCATATATCATGTTCATTTAAAAGTTAGTGACAACTAATTTGGGACCGAAGGAGTATAGTTTAGTTAATTACTAATTTACTACCCCAAGTCAATTATAGTATGTTTTGGTGTTTAATACAGTTTAATTATTAATTACATCCAAGTCAATTGTGTTATGAGGATGTAGCTTTCCCTAATCAAATGCCTTAGATTCCTCAATCCTTTCCTTGTTTTCTGATCGTGCACTTTAATTTGCTTTCATACAGGAAATCAACAGCCAAATTCACTCATCACAAAACTTAAATCGTGAATCCTCTCCACTGTGCTTCATTCATGAATATTTCTTTTAAATGGCACTCCGGCCGACAAAAGCTGGCCATGGGAATATTTACGACTTAGGAAGCACAATATTGGGACTAGTTATGCGCTTCCTTAATTCATATGTATGTTCCATAATTTTTCAGGTGGGGTAAAACATAGGATTATTAAAATTTGAAGTTATATTAGAACAGTAGCTAGCTAGCTGACAACAAATAGAATATACTGTAACTAAATAATTAAAAGTGTTTGTTTTCCTTCAATTTAAGTATTAATATACCAGAGCAAACAAGAGATATTGAGATTAAATTTTATCGCCACCCAAAACGGATAAAAAAATAACGTTTTTTATTCTTAAAAACAATTAAACACACATGTTGAATCTTGAATGAACATTTTAAGCGATAGAAACAATTTGAATAGTCAACAGGGCGCCTTAGAAAGGGAATGCTCAAGTTTCCAAACCCAAATCTGAAAATTGCAAGATTTGAATAATATCTAGAAAAAAAAGGTTATATACTAGTAACTCTTTAATTTGAACTCAGAAGGAGGATTTGAAAATTATTATTGTATTACAATTGCTAAGTAGATTTAATTAGAAAAAAAAGAGAGAATACAACCAAACGTTTTTCCTAAAGGTTTCACACCATTAAGATCTTTGCACCTTATAAGTTGACTCTTAATCTTTTCAGCTATCAATGTGGGGCTTTGATCGAACATCAAACAAAGTATTGATATCGGGCTTTGATCAAACATCAAACAAAGTATTGATTGATATCAAGTAAGTAATTTTTTTGGATCTTTCACTTTTTTTATTTTCTTTTTATTATGGGAGGTGATTTTGATTTTGAGACGTACAGCTTTGTTACACTTTTAGCCTTTCAACTTATATATCAATCGTGATTGGTGATCACCATCTTTTTATAAGTCAATACTCCTATTCAGGGCCGTCTCAAACATTTTAGGGACCATGTTCTAATTCGTAAAAGTGGACTCTTAATATAAGTAAATATAAGATTTCAATAATTAGATTGGGCTAAAACCTGCGAATACTTGAGAATTATGAGTCTTTACAGTAAATTTTGACTAATACTACTTAATAAAAAATGAGCCCCTAAAATTTTTCTTTTTTCAGGGGCCCTGTGCGGTAGCATAGCTCGCAGAGCGACGGCCCTGCTCCTATTTTGTTCTAACACGATGCAGACCTTCCCTACGCACTATCTTATTCTTTCTTTCTTTTTTTCTTTTACTTTTTAAATTTTGAGACACGGTCAAAGTTACATTTATTACACATATCTGATGTACAAAATAGTGGTTCTCTTTTCTTTTTCTTTTTTTTCTTTTTATGTTTCTATCAATACAAAACCTATGAAATAATTACTGAAATATATAATACCCCTCTAGCTTACACCATGAAAGCAAGGATATTTTCACTTCATTTTGTCTATGACATCATGGGAAAAGGTGGACTGCGAATTCAATGTCAATGATATTAGCTATAGCAATTAAAAGTCAACGAAATTGTGAAGGTTTGAAAAGATACGGGAGGCATAAAGACAGAAAAAGGTGATTATATTGTAATCATCAAATATGGAAGACTCAACCCTACTTGATGAGTGGGAAGACATACATTATTTACATTAACAAAACTTTAGTATGATGGTAATACAGTTATATATAATCATAAAATATGATTAGATACACGTTGGTTGTGCACACATGCATATAAAAGTGCTAACCGTAGATATGTAAGCATATTTAGTTGAATTAATATTTTAGCTGCAACACGTATAACGGAAATCAAATCCACCCTTGTTGATGGGTATAGTGGAATTCTACTTCGATCCACCTAACTTATTAGGAATATTGAGTTCTAAAACTATGAGAAGAAAGTCCTTTAGTCAAAATAATTTTTTCAATATGCAAGTATACGTAGTAAAATATAGAGCCTCAAGTCATGACCCTTTCTTTGTCATCAAAGTAAGAATTGATCACCAAAAGCTTTACAAATACTCTACAATCTGAGTTTTCAAGTTTAATTAGGTAATAAAATTAAATCAAATAATTAAGATGTTAAACAAGATTCTCGAACATCTTAGAATGTTTTTCAAAAATAATTGCTGCTAATAAAATGGCTCGATCGTATAGACAGAGATGTTGGGTAAGAGCCGGCAATGTTTGTCCATTTATGATGAAACATAAGTTTAGTGTTGATAGTGAAACAACAGATGATGGCCCTATATATGCAGTGGTTATAAACATCTAACCACCGTCACGCATGCTCTTCACCTCCACCCACCCATCTGTCTCTGTCTCGTTAGCTCATTTCTCCCTTTCTTCTTGTGTCCTGCTCCCTTTTGTTTTTTCCAAAAAGGATAAAAAAATACTCCCTCGTCTCAATTTAAGTGTCTTAGTCTGACTTGACATGAAGTTTAAGAAATAGAGGGTGACTTTTGAATCTTGTGGTCTTAAATTAAAGATATATGGTGTCTTTTAAATCTCGTGGTCTTAAACTCGTCTTAAAATTGGAAAACTTACTAAATATAGAAAGAAACATTCTTTTTGGGACATATCAAAAAAGAAAAAAAATACTTCTTTATTATACGAAAAAGACTATTTATATCCTTCCTTATAGTGTTCTTGCGCCACAATCCCCAGTGATATAGAGTTGATGCAAATATAGCCTTCCTCCGATGGGGCATCCACCATCTCATATGGCATGACATTTTGCTGAGGTGGACGTCATATGGCCTAACAATAGAGAGCTATTTTGGTGCCGATTTTGTAATGTTAGGGGCAGTGGTGATCGGATATATCACGGAGGGTAGAAATGATCTTTTTTCATATAATAAGATATATTTTTACTCTATTTCAAAAAAAACTATTTATATCCTTTGTTATACTATTCTTTCGCCACAATCCCCGACGATATAAAATTGAAGCAAAATATCCTTTTTTTTTATTAGGGCATTCCTTATCCCATTCCCATGTGGCATGATTTTGCTGAAGTGAATGTCATGTGGCATAACGACAAAAGGGTACATGTTTCATCGGGTTTGAAACTGTTAGGTCCGTCTATGTTATGAAACAATAAAAACAAACTCGAATGCTAATTCAGTTTTCGAATGTCGGCAATAATGTCGTCTGACAAAATTGATAACACTTTAGTAAAAATAGAAAACTTTGAAGAGCAATGCAGTGGAACTTTAAAGAGCAATGCAGTGGAAATTTAAAGAGCAATGCAGTGGAAATTTAAAGAACACAAAGATTTAAAATTTACATAGGTTATATATATTATATAACCTATGACGGTCAATGATCGAAAGTATTGTATATATTTATTATATACAAAAATTACAAATTTCTTTCTTTACAGATATACAGTATAAAATGGAAAAGAATTAAATGTTGAAGTCGCAGATAACTTCTGCCTGCAAAAATCTACCTAAATAGGCATAGACAACTTCTCATTACAATTGCTCAATACAAAGCTAATCTAGAATCTAAACTGCAATTGTAATGTTGGACAGAATGTTGTCGACACGCTCAGGCAACACTTGTGATCCAATTTTCTGAGATGAATACTCGAGAGCTCTCTTGATATTTTTGCAATCTATTTTTGGAGATCGATTCACTCTTGTAGCCTCTCTATTTATAGTAGAGAGTCTTTCTTGAAAAGCTAATCGATCGGTTGAGTAGGTTGAAGGAAAGGTGGGCAGCTGGTGTGTTTGTTGGAGAAGATCATGAAGTCGAAATCTCAACAACTTTGACTTGTTCTTCACTCGACTTTTTCCCCAAGCTTTGACTATTTCTCCCATGTTTTACACATCTCCTAATTCACATGCCTAAGTCATTTTTACCACTCAGTAAAACTGTTACTGCTTAACGTGAAGTAAGACAAAACTGTTATGAAAAATATTGGTCTGAATGTTGTGACATTTGTTCCAACATTTTTGGCAATCAACAACAATACTTCAGAGGATATGTTGGGTCAAATATCACAACACCAAACCCAACATTAACAATCTCCCCCTTTTTGCCTTTCTTCACAAAACATATTTTAAAAGATACACACGACTTAGTGCATTGTCACAGATATTGTCTAATACCTATGACTACTTACAAGCTCTCCCTTAACCTGTGATGGCATACATGCAAATATGTATATACCAGTCTATATGATTAGAAAAAATGATATCAGCATATATGTCATCCACACAATCAAGAAAAAACATTGTCATACTAGAGCATTGTCAAGATAACCATCCACATCACCTAATAGCCAAAACAAAAAATCCATAAAAATTCATCAACAACTTCAGCTTCTCCCTTGCTCATTATACAGTAGTAGCAGCTTCCAACAGTTTTCTACTTCTGCAAAACAACTTTAGCTTGCTGCTCCCTCTGCCTAGCAGCTTCAACTTCGGCCTTCAACCTCAGCCTCTGCAGTAAGACTTTCCTTTCAACAGCTTCTTCATTCTGCATAGAAGCATCCACAGCTTCTTCAGTAGCAAAAACTTCTCCACTCGTACCTTCACCCTCTTCTCTTTGCTCCCCCTGTATAGAATCATCTCCCCCTTTTGTGAAGAAAGCAGAAGCAAGAAATGGTCTATGGCTTGAACCAGGGCATCTCTGGCAGTATCAACCTCAACAATTTATAGGTTGATTTTTGCAATTTGCTCCGCAAGCCAATTTGTGGACAGTATAGACTGTCTTAGATCAGTGTTGCCCTGAATGTTGGGAACATTCCAGGCAACATTCTCCCTTTCTGCTTCCTTTTTCCAAGGTAGGTCAATGACTCTCTCTATGCTCTTCAGAATTTCTTTATTGACAGTGTAAAGTTCAGGAGCTTTCCCCAAAGTGTCTCCTCTCATAGGCTCAAGGCCTTGAATAGTTAATATTTTATGATAAGAGAAGGAAAATGAAGGATGAAAGTTGACTCTTTTTCTTCCAGGTTGGTTATTTGATAGAAGATCATTTTCCCTAAATCAACTTTGAATCATTTCCCAATTTTAAACAGCATGGAGGCTTGTTCAGTTGTCATAACTGACTCATTTAAAGAGGGAAACCAATTGTGAATAACAATTTTGTGGAGGGTGGAAAATAAGGTAGTGTGTTTTGATGTTGGGCATCTAGGAATCCATTTCTTCAGTATACCTCCAATGAGATATTCAATCATTGTATCCCTGTTTGATGTTACTCTTTATGTTCCTCTCACTTGCTCTTCAGTATTAAGACTCATACATTGATTGATGATTGAAGGTGTAAATTGATAAATTTTGTTATAGAGATATACCTTCCCAAATTTCTTTGAGGAGGTATCCTCTATAGTAGAGTTTAAATTGGCATAAAACAACCTTATAATTTCATCAACATATGGTTCTTTTCCAGTAACAGAGCCAATAAGTTGTATGTCTTCCAGAAATTCCACCAGACCATATTCAGAGCGTGAGGCAATATCTAACTCTCTTTCAGACCTAATTACTTTATTTCACTAATAGTCTCATTTATCATGTTTAGCTTTAGAGTAAAATTTATCAGAGAAAGCAGATACCTCATTGTATAAACGAGACAAGTCTAGGCTGATGGATTCAGTACTGTTGGAGGAAGTTGGGGTGTGTGCCTCTTCAGATGTTGGCTGGTATGTTGCCTGAGATGTTGTGGCATTTATGGCAACATCTGAGGCAGCACTTGACCTTGTAGCCCTGGGAACTCCTTTTGGAAAGAATTATTTTAAGGGAGTTTCATCTGGGATTTCCTTTTCCAGAGGCACATTTTGTGGTTCGGAAGCAGAAGGTTCTTCATCAGTTGAGAAAATGGAGTTCGTACTTTCACTATCACTGCTCGAGTAGACGGGTTTAGAGGGTTCACATTTTGTTATTTTTCTGCTCGAATCTTCTTGGACATTTTTCTCGAACACTCTATTCGATCGGCGAGTAGGGAAGACAGATGATCTGGGCCTCTTACCCAAGGATGTAAAACCAGTGGTTTCATCTACATCAATGAGGTTGTTGTCATCTCTAAGGTAGCTAATATCCAAGGGTTCATCGAAACCCTTAAACACTAACGCCCTAGACAGATCCTCTGGGGGATTTGAGGAAGAGTACTGCTCGATTGCATAGGTGTGTTTAATGAAGGACTAGTGCTCATTGGAGTGTTGGATGATATGTTGGCTGACATGGATTCTGACACAGAGGAAGTTTGCATTGGTGAGAATTGTGGAGAGGGTTTTGAGGAATTAGGGTTTGTGATTGAGGAAGAAGATTGGAATGATGAGTAATCCATCGGGTAGGTAGGGTAATACCTGAGGAGTGATGTGATTTTCCCCTCTTTTTATTTTTATTTTAATAGGAAAAATTGGATATGACAAAAAAATGCAAATGAGAGGATTTTATATACATGGCAAATCTTTCAAAGCAACAAAAATCCTTAGTTTTAGAGTTTGAGTTTTATCTAATAACTTACATATAAAATTTTGGGATAAAATGATAAGCATCACGGTAGGAATTTAATCTTATCATTTTAAAGTTTGAAATTCCTATAAAAACAAGGCATAATCATAGGGAGAAAATATGATTTTTCTGGAATCACTTAAGAACAACATCCCAACAAATATCATAATCTGAAAATGTCAACAGCAATGTTGGCAACATTTTGGACAACACAAGTATTATGATCTCGCAAGAACTTTTCATTTTGGCAACAAATCAAGACACATTTTATATGTATTTTTATGAGTTTAACCACTGCACCAATGTAACATTTTTCCATCGTGTGCTTGATCTAATCATAAAATACATACAAAATTATTTTTCGTGTAAAAAATAAGAATATTTATTTAGTATTCTCAAAAATTCTTTTGAAGCACTTGATACTCCTATAGAATAGGAATGGTATCTTTTCAATGGCTTTGCCTATTTTTCATAGTTGTCAATCATTTGTCAAGGCTTTGTCTTATTTTGATACTCTTTTTTTTATGATATATATATCATCGCAAAGAACGGTATCACATTGATAACTTATTTTTATTGAAGGATCATGCTTGTGTGACCAAATGTTATGCACTATACAGCAACAATAATCAGTTTATGATATTCCATAGGTAAATGTCACCTGAAATGTTATACAGTATTTCAGTTGACATTCACCAAAAATGCCTTTTTAGAGATTACAAAGACCAAGAGATTTCTTCAAACTAGAAAATCTCTCATGGTCCAAAGCTTTTGTAAAAATGTCAGCTAGTTGATGAAGAGTGTCAACATGTTCGATTTGAACTAGCTGTTTTTCGACTAAATCTCTTAAAAAGTGATGTGTAATATCAATATGTTTTGTACGTGAGTGCTGAACTAGATTTTTGGAAATATTTATAGCACTCAGATTATCATAGTACAAAATCAAAATGTTGCTAGAAAAACCATAGTCGTCTAAAATGTGTCTTAGCCATATTAATTGAGAGCAACAACTTGCAGCTGCTAGATATTCAGATTCAACAGTCGAAAGTGAGACACAGTTTTATTTACGACTATACCAAGAAACAAGATTATTGCCAAGATAAAAACATCATCCACTTGTACTCTTTCTATCATCCACATCTCCAGCCCAATCCGAGTCACTAAATCCTATTAAGTTAGGATTAGTGTCTTTGGAATACCAAATTCCCAACTCACATGTGCCTACAACATATCGAATAATACGTTTCACGGCATTTAAGTGGGATATTTTATGATAGGCTTGAAAACGGGCACAAACACAAACACAAACACAAACACTAAACATAATATATGGGCGACTAGCAGTAAGGTAAAGAATGCTACCTATCATAGATCGATACAATGTTGGGTCGATATTTTCACCAACATTATCCTTACATACCTTATGCGATGAACCCATTGACGTCTTCATCTATTTAGCATTCTCCAAACCAAATCTCTTAACTAGATTCTTGGCATATTTACTTTGTGAGATGAAAATTCCATCTTCACTTTGCTTAATCTGCAAACCTAAGAAAAAGTTAGTTCCCCAATCATGCTCATCTCAAATGTCGATGACATAGCTTCAACAAATGACTTTAGATAAGATTGTGAGGTCGAACCAAAGACTATGTCATCTACATAGATTTGAGCAATAATAATATCTACACCGTGATGTTTAATGAATAAGGTACGATCAGCTTTACCATGGTTAAAACCAAATTCAAGAAGGAAGTTAGTTAGACGACCATACCATGCACGAGGGGCTTGTTTCAACCCATACAAAGCCTTTTTGAGCTTGTACACATAGTGTGGGTGGTAAGGATCTTCAAATCCTTTTGGTTGTTCAACGTAGACTTCCTTATCTAGGTAACCATTTAAGAATGCACCTTTAACATTCATTTGATGTAAAGTAATTTTCAGACAACAAGCAATATCAAGTAACAGTCTAATTGACTCAATTCTAGCCACAGGTGCGAAGGTTTGGTCATAATCGATTCCTTCAACCTGAGTATAGCCTTGAGAAACTAGACGAGCTTTGTTTCTCACAATTGTTCCCGATTCGTCTGATTTATTTTTAAATATCCATTTAATTCAAATTACATTTGTATTATTTGGACGAGGAACTAAGTCCCAGACTTCATTTTGAGAGAATTGTTCAAGCTCTTCTTGCATTTCTTGAATCCAAATATTATCTTTGAGTGCTTCTAAAATATTTTTTGGTTCTAAAGTAAATAGAAAACAAGAAATACTAACCTCTTGGTAAATGGTGGACATACACACATACCTTACCATATCTCTGTAATTGAGTGGTTCTTTCCCTCTTGTTCTAATTCCCTCAAAAACTCCTCCTATCAACTGGCTCGTGGGATGATTCTTCCTAATCGTTGATGAGGGATCCCTTCGAACTTGATCAGACAATTCAACATGTGACTCTTTATCCATGGCCTCTGTAATCTCTGTTCCAGATTCAGATGTTGCTTCGGGTGTGGCAATATTTGGGGCAACATCTGATTCTTCAGCAGTTTGAACATTTTCCACTGAATGTTGTTTGTCGTGTTGGACAATATTATGAGAGACACGGGTTTGCTTACCTTTCAGACAATCTTCACATACAGTTTTACCTTTATGGCTAAGATTGGGTAAGCCTTTAACCGCTTCATATGAGACCAATTTTTCTAAATTGCGATAGTTGACATGCCCCAACTTTTGATGTTATAGTGTTATGTCATCGATATTGACATTATTGCATGTTTCTTATCTTGCAACAAGATAGCAATTATCACCTGTTCTAGTACCTGTCATGACACATTCATTGGCTTCATTCATAACTTCACAGGCATTCTTATTAAACTTTACCTCAAGATCGTCATCACATAGTTGACTAATGCTAATTAAATTAACCATTAAGCCCTCAACGTGTAAGACATTTCCTAAAGGTGGAAATCCAGGAACATCCAAAATTCCTTTTCCAATTATTTTGCTTTTACTGCCACCTCCATAAGTTACGTTACCTCCATTGAATGACTCATAGTTCTTTAGAAACTCTTTTGTACCTGTCATGTGGCGAGAACATCCACTATCAAAGCACCAAGAACCTGGAATGTTAGTTCTTAATGCAGTTATAGCAACATTACATGTTACATCCTTTTTGGGAACCCAAATTCTCTTAAAACATTTTTACCTTTCGGCTCAGAAATGGTGCTTCGAATGTTATCCGAAATGTTGGATAACCTTTTAGGCAACATTTTGCTCACAGAATCTTGACATTTGAAACAATATGTTTTAAGTGTCCAGGGGAGTTACAGTGATGACATACAAACTTCGTATTCTTTGACATATATGAGAACCCATTATTTATTCATTTTTCCTTTATAAAACATATTTTCTAATTTTTGTCAAACAAACTAGAGCATATGGCTTTAAGAGAGTATTCGAATCCAATACCTGCATGTGAATACATGTATGCGAAGGTTGACTAAAGCTGGGTATCTCATTCAACTTAGAAGTTCCGGTGTTGAGCTTGTGGAAGGTTGCTTCGGCTAGATCCAGTTTTGCATGAATCTTATCAAATTCAGTATCCTTTTTGGTAAGAACAACCTCAAGTCGAGTTATCGTGCCAGTTAATTTCAGATTCTCATGAGTTAAAGATTTTACCTTTTTGTCAAGTTGTTTATATTCTATGATTAAGGCTTTACAAATACTTTGTAATTCATTAATCATGTCATATTTGCATCAACTTGATCCATACACTCAGCCTCACTACTAGAAATAAAACCACTAAAGCAATTAACATCAGGATAGTTAAAGAATACGTACCTTTCTGATGTTGTTGGGGATGCAGATGTTGTTACTGATGTTGGAGCAAATATCGTGACATCTGAGATAATATTACAGACGACATCTTCATTATCAGACAAAGACTATCGTAAACAGTGGCTATCATTGCTTGTGATTTGACTTCTTGATATCCTTCCTCTTCTCATTCGTCGTCACTAAGACAAACCTATAGACTTTTATCAAAATTTCTAAGAGTGTTTGCACATTCATTGGCATAGTGACCCCAGCCTGAGCATACATGACATTGCACGAACTCAAGTTGTTTGGGATCAAATTTGGTGCGATCTGAGTTGATTCTTCTTAGTTGATTTCTTTTTTGTACATTTTGAAGGAATCTAATGGGCTTTTGATTGAAGCCTTGGTTTTGGTGCTCTTTAGATTTAGATTGATTTCTCTCATTGTTGAACTTCCTCACCATCAAATTGTATTTTCGAGTGAGTAAGGCAATATTTGCACATTCACCAATTTCTTCAAGATTCTCATCCTCTTCTTCGATTTGAAACTCCGAGGATTGAACTTGAAGTTCTACATTCTTGCTTTTATATAGCTCCCTTTGGTTCTCAATGTTCATCTCATAAGTTTTGAGAATGATCATTAAGGTATGAAGGTCCATTGTAGCAAGATTGTGAGCTTCTTCAATGGCACAAATCTTTAAATTGAACTTTTCAGAAAGAGAACAGATAGCCTTTCAACAAGTTGATTGTTGGTTAATGGTTCACCAAGCACTTGACATTCATTTGAGATGTCAATAAACTTTTCAAAATAAGATTTAATATCATCCGTTTCTTTCATCCTTAAACGTTCATATTTACTCATAAGCATAAGTAGCTTTGTTCGACGAACACTTGAGCAACATTTGTCGCACCAGTTTTTAACCCGCGGGCTTCGCGACGCTATGGTGTCGATTCCCTCTTTGGATTGGATAAAAATGCTGCTTGAGGAGTCACCACCTAATTATTCTAATGTGAATTAGGGCACCTAAACGCTAACTAAATGCTGCAATGTAAACTCCGATTTTATGATCTACGAAACTAATGAGATTCTAGGTAAGGGTTCTTTATTATCCTAAAGGGAAGGGGTTAGGCATCCTTTAAGATTCGCTAACTTGCGGTTATCCGGTCAAACTCAGGTTAATTATTATGCTAAGGAAAATGCATGTTTCAAAATATAAAGTTAAAATGATGTTGCAAGTATTTAGTAAAATGATGCATTTTGTACAAGTATGCATTTGCATAGTATTAAAAAAAAATACATGTAAAGTTGAAAAAGTATGCATTTGTGACAATCAATAGCGAGGAGAAAGGCAAATTATTTATAATGCCAAAGAAGTAATTTTTGGAAATCATTTTGAGTTGCAAATTAAAAAAAAGATAAACTTATTTGTATAATTAATAAAGTGAACAGAAGATGATCAAAGTTTGTTTTGAAAATTTTGAATATGCATGACGAGCCTGAAATAAATAAAACTAACGTTTGAAAGTATGGGTGACGAGCCTAAGATAGATAAACTAGCGGTTTTCGATTTTAAATCTACTTTTTCTAGTTTATCAATTCTAGGCCTAATTCTTCTAAGTATCCTAACAATCACACAAACATTAAATAATTATTACAACCCAAAAAATAGAAATAACGGGATTAAAGAATAATAATGAAAGGGAACTAAGGCGGAATACGATGTCATCTCGCCCTATTGGTTTTGAAATCCCGAGGTTGGAGAATGCAAGGAGTGTGAATGCGGGTCTTCGTTCGGCAATGATCATGATGAGTCTCATAACGAAACTCTTCATAGCTCCCGATGCATTTCATGTAAATAAAGAAAAGAAAATGATTAGTAAACGGGACATGGACATATATACGTGTAAATAAATAATTCATGAAAAAAAAGTAATATCTTATTGGGCCTCGGAATGCAAACAGTGTGCGGGGAGGGTGTAAAAATGAGCCAAAACAGAATTTCAGACCGAAATAAATTGGCTCGGATGTACGATGGTCCCAATTAACACGCGAAAATAAAAACAGGCCCAAACCTATAATTTGCAAATATACATATAAAGAAAAAAAACATATTGGCCTATGGGCCCATATCCAACATACATTCAGTCATTTCACATTCTTTTACCCCAAAATGCATGTGATATACAAAAGATATATGATATGCCTAGAGATATGCAAAGATGTACTGCCTTAGTAACACTAGGTATATACCTAGACTTTTATACCTTATATACCTTGAGGTATATCATTGTATACTTAACATTTCACAACTAGAAGAGACAAAGAAAGATCAGTTTTACATTACCAGCAAGAGCAAAAGATATCCATAGGTATTCCAAGGAAAAAATAATGAACCATATGAATAAGAATGAAGAAAGCCAAATACTAGATGGAGATAATGCTCTAGCAGCCTAATAATTCAAACCAATAATGCTAAATCAACTATGTGATCATGCCCAGTTTCAGACCACAAGCAGTAATAATCAGAAAAGACATGCTAGTATATGGGGAACAAGGATAAATGCAATTAATTAGATAATACATCACATGAGCCTATGATTTCAGATGCACCCTTTAAAAGAGGAAACAATGTGCCCATATATTCAGAAAATAGGGACAAAGATCAAGCTCATACAAATTGACTTCTACATTTGTGCACAGTCAAACAAAGTAGAAGGAAGATCCAGAAATGGTTTAGCTCTTCAACAAACATGCTGAACAGTGGCAATATGATCAAAATTAAGGTCATCCACATTCAACCCTCTAGGTAGAGTATATCAATCCCAACATACATGGATGCTATCACATGAAAACATGGATGCTATCACATGAAAACATGGTTATAAGCTAACAATGAAACTCCAGCTAGGTAATAATTCAGCATCGCACAAATAAGTCCAAGAAGGGAACATATATGCATACATTTACCATTCAGACAATTTAACAGACATGACATGGTGCAAAATGGCTCGAGGGGAGTTTGGATATTGTCATGGGGTATTTGACAACCCAAATAGACATGGTAAACATGACATGAACTTGGTTTGATACTGCACACTTAGAGACAATCATGGAAAAAGTCAGACATAGTATTTCCTTGACACAAAACCAGCAGACTAAGCTAACCTCTCCCAAAACATGATAAACCTCAAGTGGATAGGCACATAACAGGTTGATGATTATACTAGCCTAAACAGGACACACATTCTTTTAACAGTCATAAAATGATCCAAGGGTTACTGTAATGCTATCATGGGAGGGCCTTTCACATTTAGAGGGAAAAAAACAAACAAGGACAAATGTACTACCAGCTCAAACAGGCAGAAAAAGAACCAGACATAGTAAGTTAACCCTACTTGCAGAAGCTTATTTTAATATACAAGTCCACAAACACCAGAGGCATACGCAATCACAGCTCAGGTTTTATTATGTATAATGACACTTTAATTTAGGCATGATATAGTTAATATGATGGGGAGTGATTCAGAGTGGCTTAAGACTTTAACAAAATACTGAACAATGGAAATCTAACAGGATGAAATTCATTCTCAATATGCCATATGATTAACTATTAGAAGAATATGATATCCTCATATGGACAAATCCAAAGGGCTAAAACATAAAAAATACATACTCATGGAATTGGCCTAAACATGGGCATAACTTGACAGTAATCAAAAGCCTTTCTATTCCTAATCTGCAGATACTTGAATCATGTGCCAAAGCCTTGGGCTCACTTAAATAGTTTCAACACCCAGACCTTATCCTATACATGCTACCATGTAATCATGACTGATTTGAATGCAAGATACAGATAAGCAGCAACTTAGTCAGAGAGTCAACTAAATCAACAGGTTACAAAATACTATCATAGACACTCAACCACTTAATAGCCAAAATAAGGTACCAAACAACCAAAAGGGGTTTACATGTTAATAGATGAATTTTGGAATTTAAGCAAGCAGGGCAAGATATGGTCAGTTCAATTATTAAGCAGTAGCAAGACACCAATGAAAGTACTCAACTACCCAACCTCATATTCCTTTGATAAAGTATTAGCGGTATGCTTGGTATCTTACAATAAACACAAGCCTATTCCACAGTCTAACAAGTAAGATGCAGGCCTAGGTTATTAAGTAGACTAAATTAAACAGTTTATCTATACATCAACAAACATAGTAATGTAGACAAATCTAACTAATATATGGTTAATTAACAGAAGTCACAAAAGAAAACATATAGAAACACATAAATGAATTAATACTAAGAGGAAATCGAGTTTACCTTCTCCGGGCAGCGAACCGAGGCATCGTTTCGAATCGTCGACCCCGCTCGGAGAAGTTTTGTTTATGCGATTGAAAAAGAACAAGAGCTTAAATGTTTTATGGCTTTGCTGAGCCGGAAACGAGAGTAACAGAAAGAGATTTTGAGAATCGAAAGCTGCTTTTGTGAAACCACCAGATGGGTCGATTCTTTGCAACAGCTTAAAAACAGAGGGTTTTGTGTTGTCTAAAAATCCACCTCCTTTCAACAACCCACAAAGGGTTCTATTTATAGCCCCAATCGAGACCCTAATGGATGAGGTTTGAATTTTGAATTCAAAACAAAGATTGAAAATGTGACGATTTTCTTTTCATTTCGAAAATCGAGATGATAAAGAAGAGGTACGGGTTTGTGTTCTCACCTACCGAATCCTTGAAGGTATTCTAGGATCGACCGCGGCATGCATGCTTCGCAGGTCGATTCGACTTCGAACGAGTTATTCAAGGCTCTGGGGTTTGCAGAAAAAGGGAAAAGGGGACTGGGCGATGTGAGGGCTCGATGGTGGATGGGACATGGTGGCAGTGGTGTGGTGAGGGTGTTTGTTTGGAGGATAAAGGGAGGCGACGACGGTTTTGGATGAAGGACCGCTGGTTTCTCTGGTTGGTTTTTGGTTTGGTGTTAGGTTTAAGACGATTTGGGGTTTTGGGGTGGAATGGGCGATGGGTTAATGGGGTGGAATGGGCGAATTGGTTTTGGGCCACGGTTTGGGGTGTGCGTTTGGGCTGAAATGGGGGGTGATCAATTTGGCTGCCCTCTTTTAAATTGGGTGTTGTTTGTTTTGGGTTGGAAAATAAAATGGGTTATGGGTTTAAAAATATAAAAAGAGGTTTGATATTAAAAAATGATTTTAAGAAAAAATGTAAATTATTTAAAATAAGATATAATGATGTGATAATAATAAAACATAATATTTTCGAAATGTTTAATACTTAAAAAATGGAAAATGCGATGTCGTTTTGAGAAAATAACATATCCTAGAATATTAGGGTAAACCTATGCTTGTGTTATTAAAAGGAGAATGATAGTAAAAATACGAATAATAATAATGATAATGATATTGAGAATAATAATATATATGTATATATATGCTTATATGTATATATATAAAAATTATTTTGAGGTGTCAAAAATATTTAAAATTGCAAATAAATCGGAAAAGACGGGACAAAATTGGGTGTCAACAACATTCACAATGAATTTGTAAAATATCTCATGCGTCCTTAGTCGTGGGGCAGTTTTGAATGAGTTTGAACATGTAAAGATCAACCCATCCAAAAATTGCATTTAAGGCCTTTTCGTTAAAGCTATCATTATTGGTTTCTTCCGCAGTCCATTCGGATTCAGGTTTAACAAGAATGTCACCTTCCTCATCCGGTGGTAACATTGGAACAACATACCCATTGGTTATAGATCTCCATGCCCTAACATCAATTGATTTGATATGAGAACGTAGGCGAATCTTCCAACAAGCATAGTTTGAACCATCTAAAATTGAAAGTCTATCAATAATCGGATTTTCCGGATCCATAACTTATGACAACGGGATCAAGCACTTATTGTGTTAAGTGTCAGCTCTGATACCACTTGTTAGGTCTGGGTATTCATGGAACAATAAAAACAAACTCGAATGCTAATTCAGTTTCTGAATATCGGCGATAATGTCGTCCGACACCAGTGATAACACTTTCATAAAAACAAAAAACTTTAAAGAGCAATGCAGCAAAAATTTAAAGAACACAAAGATTTAAAATTTACATAGGTTATATATATATATATATTATATAACCTATGACGGTAATGACCGAAAGTATTGTATTTATTTAATATATACAAAAGTTACAAATTCCTTTCTTCACATATATACAATATAAAATGGAAAGGAATTAAATGTTGAAGTCGCAGATGACTTCTGCCTGAAAAATCTACCTAAATAGACATATACAACTTCTCATTACAATGCTCATTACAAAGCTAATCTAGAATCTAAACTGCAATTGTAATGTTGGACAGAATGTTGTCGACACGCTCAGGCAACACTTGTGATCCAGTTTTCTGAGATGAATACTCGAGAGCTCTCTTGATATTTTTGCAATCTGTTTTTGAATATCGATTCACTCTTGTAGCCTCTCTATTTATAGTAGAGAGTCTTCCTTGAAAAGCTCATCGATCGGTTGAGTAGGTTGAGGGAAATGTGGGCAGCTGGTGTGTTTGTTGGAGAATATCATGGAGTCGAAATCTCAACAACTTTGACTTGTTCTTCACTCGATTTCTTCCCCAAGCTTGACTCTTTCTCCCACGTTTTACACATCTCCTAATTCACATGCCTAAGTCATTTTTACCACTCAGTAAAACGATTACTGCTTAACGTGAAGTAAGGCAAAACTGTTATGAAAAATGTTGGTCTGAATGTTGTGACATTTGTCCCAACATTTTTGGTAATCAACAACAATACTTCAGAGAATATGTTGGGTCAAATGTCACAACACCAAACTCAACATTAACAGAAACATTAGGGGTTGTGGTGATTGGATAGTATAATGAACGGGTAAATTTATCTTTTTCGTATAGTAAAGAGATATATTTAATCCTTTTTCGTTGCTTTTTTGTGTCTTAATTTAATCATGGAAAAAACTTAATTAAAAAATAAAGGAACACTATTTTGCAATCTTTTACATTAAAGAAATATTTCTTTAAATCTTGTAGTACAAATACAATCACATAAAATATTAAAATTTAAAAAGTTATTAAATATAAAAAGTAAGTAGCTTTCTTAAATAGATTAAAAAGAAAGTAATATTTATAAATCAAAATAGAGGACAGTATTATATCCCACCTTATCTTATTTTCTTTCGTTTGGCCCGTGCCAAGTTTTTCCCATTATCATAATCAAACTCCCAGTTTGGTTGGAAATGGGAAGAGTGAAGGAAAGACTTTAGTTGCTTCAGTGGTCATTTATTTCCTTTTTCTTCTTTATAAAAGATTAAGGTTTGAAAAAAGAACTACTAAAAAGATTAAGGTTTGAAAAAAGAACTACTAACAATAAAATTTATATATATCTATAAAGTAAAATACTTTTACATGATTAAATTGTTAGAGAATAAAAATTAAATACGTTAAATTAGGTTGGCAGGCAAAATTATAGTAGTATGATACATTTTCTATACATATACTGTAGCGATACATATTCTATACAACAATTATACAGTTTCTATATATATGGTGAAACTAGTTAAAAGATGGCTACAAAATGGAATTATTTTGAAAAGGCTAAAAAATGACTTTTAAGATTCTTAGGTCATTGGATGTCAATAGTTTCACCTGAATGGCTAGTTATGTCATTTTCCCTATTTCATATGTATAAATCGATTTTTGGTTGAACCCCTAAATCATCGAAGCATCATACATCTTACCACATCGTTAAAATTTCGTCAAATCAAATACCAATAGTTCAAAAACCATACTGGAAAATAAGCCTAGTATGATGCTTTTGATGATTTGTTTTTGCAAATATCTCCTACGTCATTTTTCTTCTGCTCGTTTTAATTCCTTGTTTGTTGGGGGTAGGGATGTCAACGGGGCGGGGAAGGGTACCCCATACCCGTACCTGCCACCTAAAACCCACCCCATACCCGCCCCACCACCCATCATGGGTAGTAATTCCTCCACCCGTACCCGCTTGGTGGTATAGAACTACACCTGCCCCCGCCCCACTTACCCGACGGGTACCCATTACCCGCCTCACCACCCGTTGGGTACTCGCATACCCGTCTACCCGCCTCATCTACCCACCTAAAATATTCAACTAATCAATGTTCTACACTTCTACACCACCTGTATCAATAAAATTAACAAAGCTCCAAATCCTGCATCAGTAAGATAACTCTTCAACATTTGATTAAAACATTCTACATTGATTGATACCACAATGTACCAAAGTTCATTTAACAAAGCAACTAAAAAAAAAAGCAGCTCCCGCAAGTTTTTTTAAAGCAACTAAAAAAAACAAACATTTTACATTGATTGATACAACTCTTCAGCTGCTGAAGTTCAACAATTGCATCCATGGCTTCTTCAATCAATCCTTATCATACATCAACCTCATTCACCTAAAATATAGAAATTTAAAATTTTAACACTGTTTGGCGGATATATGGCAAATGATTAATTAAGTTGAACTATTTAAAAGAACTTAATACCTCATATTCGGTAATACATTCTTTCCCTCCATTTCGTCAATAATTTGCCGATACTCAACTTCTTTTAGCCCACCATCACCTAATAATTAAAATTAAGAGCTAAGACAAATTTAAAATAATGCATTATATAAAGAAACAAGTTGAATTGAATTTAAAATAAAACTTCTACTTACCTTTAATATTAATCCAAATCCAGTTTTGAGCACACATTAAAGCCTCGACGGTTGACGGAAGAAGGCGACTACGATGAGTACTCGACACACGGCCACTTGTGCTAAAGATGGGTCTTACCTTGAATAAAAAGAGATGAAGATGGTATCAAGGATTCATGGCAGCCGTAGGGAGTTTCTTTTTTTGAGTTTGGCTTTAGGATTTAGGGATTTAGGGTTGGCTTTTGAGTTTCTTCCAGGGAAGCTTTTGGTTTTGAGTTTTGGGATTCCTGGAATTTCGCAAGATAGGTTATACGTGTACAGTGTATGTGAGAAACTGAGAATGTTTATTTATTTATTTATTTTTACTTTTTTCACTTTTAAACCCATATTTGGACTTTGGGCTAAGGAAACAGGTTGCAGGCCCATTATTTAGACGGTGCGGGTAGAGGGTGTGGTGAGGGTCTTATATGAAATCCATCCCCGCCCCACTACCCATGGCGGGTAGCACTTTTGATACCCTACGCACCCCACCACCCACCAAACTATCCCCATACCCGATCCAACTGGAGCGGATGCGGGGCGGTACCCGTATTTACCCGCCCCACTGACATCCCTAGTTGGGGGAGGGAGAAACCTGTTTCCAACAATATATGAGATGAGGTATCATGAAAATGATATTTTTCATGACTTCTCATTATTCTTCATAACTTTTTCTTGTGACTTTTTATATTTTGGCTCTATGTCATAATGAGAGTCTTTTGTCTGTTTGAAAGTGAGCAAGGAATTGAAGGAAAAACGTGAATGTATAAAGAATTTGTATGATGAGGTAGGAGGTTTTTTATCATGTGTATATATTTAGTGTATGTTCAATGTATACTCGTATATATAATTTATTTTCATTTTATACTCGGTGTATATTGTATACATACAAATATATACTCAATGTATATTCCATACATGCAGTTTATACTTGGTATATATTGAATACATATAGTGCATACACAGTGTGTGTTGCATAATGTATACTAATCATAGATTTATATTGCAATGTACTTTTTTAACTTCTGAGATTTTATTTGAGATATTTTTACTGATTAGGTAAGATGTATGATGCTTTTGACCTGAGAACATACAAGAAAATTTCAAAATTCTTTGTTAAATTCTTCTCCAAAAAAAAAAACAAATGAATAAAGAATTGCGCACTACTTCAAAAGAATACTACTACATGCAAGTTGTGACTCATTTTCGTTGTCTCTTATTTATTTATTTAAAAGAGAGAGATGGGGTGGTAACTAGGGATGACATGGGAAGATCATAAAATAATTGAAAGAAATAAATTAAAATGAACTCATCAGAAATGGTGATTTTTCGACAAAATGTCGACTGCCAAAAAAGAGACAAAGGGAAACAGATGATTTGGGACTGTGGTTGCTGGGCACTGAGAAAATGTAGGTTTAGAGGTTTGAGGAACATAAAATATGTTAAATAGGGATAGAGAGGGGGAAAAGGAGTGAAAGAATTACCGCGAATGTATCACTTGTCACTCATCCAATTGTTGTAGTATATGACAAGCAAATAACCTTTGGGAGCTTTTGGATAGTGCATATGTCGAAAAGAAATGCTCATTTTACATTATTGGCAATAGGGTGAAATAAAATTGATAACTTAATAAAGTCAGCTAAATTTGATAAATAATTCAAAGTGTACTATAAGGTGTTATTTATCTTTACTCTACCGTAGGGTGTAAATGTTCCTAATTATTATTAGGGGACTTTACAAAAGAAGTGAATCCAAGATAATAGTTTTCATGATTTCAGAGTAAATGTTGTCATCAAAATTGAAAGAAATACGTAAATTGACAAATAGATAATGCTCTAATATGGTAAACTTTGAAAGAAGAAATGTTCCATGAAACAGAAAGAGAAAACCCAATTAAATTATTGAACACCTTGTATGCTATATGGTTATACACAAGTATATATTAATTATACATTGTTATATGCCAAATATACACTACTTAAAGGCAACAAAATCACATCACCATTATTACGTCGTATACTATTTATATATATGTTATTTTTCTTCATAATGCTTATTTTCATCAATTCTTGTCTGACTTTTTTTGTCCTGTTTTTCTCTTGAGCCGAGGGACTTTGGGAAACAGTCTATCTACCTCCCAAGATAGAGGTAAGGTCTGCGTACACTCTACCCTCCCCAGACCCCACTTGTATGTTGTTGATGTTGTATACTATATATGTATATAATCATATATATTTGTCAATATATGTATTGACACAGTTTTATACGAATATATAGTGTATACATACGTATACGTGAGATATTGTCGGAAATTTGCCTTTGGTGGGGAGGTGCGTCCACCCATATTTAATGAATTAAACACTAGTGTTTCGTATGTTGGAGGCTTTGTCTCTTCACATGTGCATAATCTACTAAGTGAGTAGATTACCGTAGGGCCAAGAATCGTCAAATTTCGTTGAGAAATGAAAGAGATATTGGTCCACGAAGTAAGGTGTTTGAGGCATTGAAATATGGTGTGGGACAAATCTACCACATCGGTGGAAAAAAGAAGAATTGCTCTCTTTATAAGTCTCTAAATTGGCTAAAGGTTTGGGACCCCAAGGGGTAACCCATGTGTTTAACGGAGGGAGGACCTAGATGTGCTTGGGTTCAAGGCTAAGCCCACACGTGCGTCGCCGCCCCCCGGTCCGGGCTCGGGTCGTGGGTCGTGGGTCGTGGGTCTTGGGATTCTTCTAATATTATCTCTTTGGACCCCAAATTGTTTAATATTTACAGTTTGGTCCCTGGAGTTTCTGGAATGTTGAATTTGGGAACGACGGTAGGCAGAAAGTTTCTGCCTACCGTTGGAGTTGACTTTTGGGGGCGTTATTGTGCATTAACCAGCCATTACTTAGCTGATTAACTCCCTCCATTAACAGTCATTACTTGGCTGAATTACACCCTCCTTCAATGGTCATAAACAGTTATTACTTGGCAGTTTACTCCCTCCTTCAATGGTCTTAAACAGCCATTTTCTTGGCAGTTGAGAAGTCCCCCCTTATGCTATATATTGGAGCCTTTTGGGCTGAATTGTGTGAGCAACATATACACAGAAAAATGAGATACACTATACACACAGAGACAAAACAGAAAAGAAACAGAAAGTCCAAAACGTGAGCAGAAACGTTGGGACGAAAACAGAAACTCTTCCTTCCTTTTCCATTCTTCAGCAAGTCATTTCGTGTATGTTTTCTTCGTCAGAATCAACCTATTTGCTTTGTAGTGTTGATTATGTGTTGTTTTATCTTGGAAGACTATTGCCCGTTAACGTAAAAGCATATATACGGGGCAATCTTGTCTTAAGGACAAGGTGTCATCACTCGACTCAGCACACGGTTGTAACAATCCAGATTTAGTGTTTCTTGATTTCAGGTTATCAAAATTCAAGATTCAACAACTTTGCGGCAGTTCTGAATATTGGCTATTTGTTTATCCTTTCGAACACTTGTAATATTTATTTACTTCCCGTACTGCTTTACAATATCCAACAGATATACTTCATATATATAATATACTATGACATTTTTAAAAATTCTTCACTGATGCAGTATTATAAAAACACCATAACCAACTGTGTCATTTTCACAAATTCTCCACTGATGCAGTATTAAAATCACCATAACCAACTGTGACATTTTCACAAATTCTCCACTGATGTAGCACCATAAAATCACCATAACCAACTGTGGCATTTTCACAAATTCTCCACTAATGCAGCACCATAGAATATATTAGATTTGATAATGTTGTTAGTGGTGTGGTCTGAGTCGGTTTGGCCCATATTTGTTAATTGTGTTGGAAATTTACCTTTGGTGGGGAGGTGCGTCCAGCCATATTTAATGAATTAAACACTAGGGTTCCGCATGTTGGAGGCTTTGTCTCTTCACACGTGCATAATCTACTAAGTGAGTAGATGACCGTAGGGCCAAGAATCGTCAAATTTCGTTGAGAAATGAAAGAGATATTGGTCCACGAAGTAAGGTGTTTGAGGCATGGAAATATGGTGTGGGACAAATCTACCACATCGGTGGGAAAAGGAAGAATTCTTTCTTTATAAGTCTCAAAATTGGCTAAGGATTTGGGAAGGATATGGATCTTCAAAATTTGGACATCTGATGGATCGGATATGGATCTGGATCTTGTATTTGAGATCCGTATACGGTCCAGATCTGATCCGTTGTAATAACCTAGAATGTACTTTTCTTAATTTTTTTCATAATTTATGTATTGGGTAAAGGGTTAAACCAGAATAAGGCACAAGTCACACAGTCATGTAATTTGTCTTTGAAGTTTCATTTCTTTTACATATATGCTCTCTGCAGTTTCCCATATTTTTATTTCTATAAAAAGAAAAAATTATCACTCTTCTTTAAATTTTCCTTTCTTGAATCTGCTAGCCGTAAACTTTAAGTAACTTTCTCTCGTTTGTTTGATCAGCAAAAAAAACTGAGACTTTTGATATATGACTGACATTGTTTTATGTTGTTTAATGAATTCAATCAGTAGAACTACAAGTGGAGCATCACTAAAGCCTCCAAAAATTTGCTCAAAGTTGCAACCTGTTCAGCATCACTAATGAAGTCAATCGTCTTTATTTTCTTGTGATGCTAAAACTTTGTTCAGTATTTTGGAAGAATAGTGTCATGTTTATGTAGGTTGATTGAATGAACTCAATCATTTTTTTCAATCAGATTGCATTTCATTTTGTCATAAAAGTTTCAACATGTGGGAATATTATTCAAGCCAAAAAAATTTACATGTAGATCCAGATCTGATCCGTGGACCCAGTGGATCCGATGGATCCGGATTTGGATCTGATTTTTATGGACCCGATGGATCTGGATCCAGGTATGGAAAATGGATCTGGATCTGGATCTGGATCTAGTAGGATCCCGTCCAGATCCAATCCGTTGTCATCCCTAGTCATTGTACATATATTTTTCTTTTGATCGAAATGAGAGGTTTCTTTTTTCTCTTTCTTGTCCTTTGCACTGACTTGCAATATTTCCTCATTTTAGTTTCGATCTTGTAGGTTAACAAAATCACCATAACCAACAGTTATACCATCGTAACACTACAAAACATCATATCATTAAACAAAAAAATAAGAAGAAAATCCACCATCTACACTAAAGGACCATGTGTATCATGGTCCGATTTGGATTCAACAAAATGTAATTCATGTATAATTGTAATTATGGTATTAGTCTTGTACTAGAAAAATGTATTAGAATAGTAAAAGGTAGAATTATTTTTCTATATTGTCCGTATTTAGGAATTGTATATTTGTATATATACCTCTCATTATCAATGAAAATAATCAAGAGATTATTTCTTTCATAGTATCAGAAGTCTAGGTCTTCTACCGATTTCTCCACTTTTCCGCTGCCTCGATTTCCGTGTTCTTTCTCGAAATCCGTGCACCTTGCCTCCTCTCTTCCTAAGTTTTCCTTCAAATACCTCTTTCACCTATTGTTCTTTCGTTATATCTAGGTCAAAGAACATATTTCATTCTGCCCTTACTATTTCCAACATCAAGAATCATATACCTATTGTTCTTGAGATGTAAAACGTCCTATATGTGACGTGGGCATAATTTTTTAAAATTCATGCAATCTCACATCAAGTACTCCATCACATAATTCATCACGATGTCCCAACACCTGCGGAGGTTCCTCAGTTGTGGATCACTTTTGATGCTACCGCCCTTCAATGGATTTACTCCACTATTTCTATCGACCTTTTACAGACGATCATTGAACCGGACACTACGGCTATGGCTACCTGGAATAGATTGCATGATATATTCCAAGATAACCAACATTCCCGAGTTGTCACTCTTGAGCAAGAATTTTCACAAGTCAGCATGGAAAATTTCCCGAATGTTTCAGCTTATTGTAAACGGCTTAAGAAATTGGCAGACCAACTCCGTAACGTTGGAGCGCCTGTTACCAATAATCGTCTTATTCTCCAAATAGTTGTAGGCATATCTGAGGCCTATAATGGCGTTGTGACTATACTCCGACAAAGTAATCCGCTTCCCTTTTTTTATTAAGCTCGTTTGATGCTCACGTTAGAAGAGGTCGGCATGGCAAAAAAGGTGGCTACCGGTGCAAGTTTTGTGGCGATGATGACTACATCCGATAAATCACACGGTTTTGTTGACAATTCGGGCAAAAACTGCAACAACGGTGGAGGCAAGAAGGGTCAAAACAGTAAAAATAATGGTAAAAATTGCGGCGACAACAACAACGGCGGATGGAACAGTAGAAACGCCGGCAATGGGCCTCGGGGTACTGGGGCCCAGCCCGTCTGGTCTCAGATCTGGGCCCCTTGGCAGTGGGCCTGAACCAGCGGCTAGTGGCATAGTCCAGCCTACTGCCCGCCTAGTTATTTTCCAAGCAGTTGGGCCCCGAACCAGACCAGTCTGAAGCCTAATTTTTCTGGTCCTTCAGGCAACATCCATCAGCGATATAGGTCGGGTCAGCAAGGTGGTCTTCTTGGGCCTCAGCCCACGCAGGCTTTCACTGATGTGGACCCAGCTCCGATCCCGACACCCACCGATATTGAGGCCTCCATGCATACACTTGGATTAAATCCTCCGGACGCGCATTGGTACATGGACACAGGTGTAACTTCTCACATAACGTCCAACCAAGGTACTCTCTCATCTTATTCCAATTTGAGGAAAAATCGTGGCATTATTGTTGGTAATGCCAATACAATTCCAATTCGTGGTTACGGTAATACAACTTTGTCTCCCCCACATCCGCCTCTTGTCTTGAGAAATACCCTTCATGCCCCTAACTTAACTAAAAATTGGTGTCTGTCTGAAAATTCACCACTGATAATTGAGTTTCTGTTAATTTTGATCCATTTGGGTTTTCTGTGAAGGATTTCAAAACGGGGATACCTCTATGAGATGCAATAGTAGTGGAGATCTTTATCCAATCACGCCCGTCTCTAGTTTCTCGAGTCAAGCCATGCCATCGACATTTGCAGCTCTAGCCCCTTCCTTAGGGCATGCACGTTTGGGTCACCCTGGATCGTCTGTTGTTTCTTCCTTGCATAAAAACAATATTATTTCTTGTAAGGGTACGCGTAGTACTCCAATTTATCATTCATGTCCGTTAGGAAAACATGTTAGATTACCATTTGTAGCCTCTACTTCTCGTACGTTGATGCCTTTTGACATTATTTATAGCGATTTATGGACTTCTCCCGTTCTATGTTCTGTGGGCCATCGTTATTATATTCTATTTTTGAATGATTATTCTAATTTTTTATGGACCTTTCCGTTAGCGAAGAAATGTCATATTTTTTCCACATTCCTAAAATTTAGAGCATTCATCCGCACTCAATCGAACGGGAAATAAAAAATATTCAATGTGATAATGGAAAAGAATATGATAATGGGTTGTTTCGGGATTTTTGTGATGCTAATGACATAGTTTTTCATTTCTCTTGACCTCATACGTCCTCACAAAATGGGAAAGCCGAATGAAAAATTCATACCATTAATAATATTGTCCGGAATTTATTGATCCATGCTTCTGTACCCCCTTCCTTTTGGCATCATGCTCTACAAATTGCTACTTATCTCCTTAACATACTTCCTACCAAAGGGTTGGCATATGCATCTCCTCTTAAGATTCTCTATAATAAGAATCATTCATATTCACATCTTAGGGTATTTGGGTGTCTATGCTATCCACTATTTCTGTCAACTGTGATTAACAAACTTCAAGTCTGTTCTACTGCTTGTGTGTTTTTGGGTTACCCATCTAATCATCGTGGTTACAAATATTTTGATTTATCATCTAATAAAATCATAATTAGTCGTCATGTTATTTTTATGAAACACAATTTCCGTTTGCTAAAGTGAGTAGTCTCGTGCCTAGTTCGTATTATTTTTTAGATGACGAAGTCTCACCGTACATTATGCACCACTTAATGGGCCGATCCAGTAACCACGAAATGCCAGCACGCCCACTGCCTGCTGGCCCACCACAACCCACTGCTTCTGCCCCGATTTCTGCTCCAGTCCCACCTTCGGTTTCCATTTTTGGGCCAGCAGGCCATGTCCATCACCCATTCGGCCTTTCCCTAAAATCCACCCAATTCTCCCCCGACACATAGACCTGTTACTCATAGTCAACGGGGTATTTTTAAACCAAAAAGACATTTTAATCTTAATTCTAATGTTCTTAAATCCCCAATACCCCATAACCCAGTGTCTGTATTAAATGATCCGAATTGGAAATTGGCTATGAACAACGAATATAATGCTCTTATTGAAAATAAGACGTGAAAATTGGTACCCCGTCCTTCTGGTGTTAATATTATTCGCTCAATGTGAATTTTTACTCATAAAGATAATTCTGATGGTTCTTTTTTTAGACATAAGGCTCGGCTTGTAGGTGATGGTAAAACTCAACAGGTTGCCGTAGATTGTGGTGAGACATTTAATTCGGTGGTCAAACCGGCTACCATTCGCATTGTTCTCAGTTTGGCTCTTTCAAAAGCATGGCTCTTTCAAAAGCTAGATGTTAAGAATGCTTTCTTACATGGTGATCTTAAGGAGACAATTTACATGTATCAGCCCTTGGGTTTTCAAAACTCCACATATCTTAATCATTTCTGTTTATTGAAGAAGTCCTTGTATGGGCTTAAGCAGGCCCCACGGGCCTGGTATAAACGATTTGCATACTATGTATCTACTATTGGGTTTTCTCCCAACCGGTCTGATAATTCTCTGTTCATCTATCGTCGTGGTACTTCCTTGGCATATATTCTATTGTATGTGGATGATATTATCTTGACAGCTTCTTCTGATGATTTACGCTGGTCTATCATGACACTACTCAGTTCTGAGTTTGCTATGAAAGACTTGGGGCCCTTGAGTTACTTCTTGGGGATTGTTGTCACTCGTCATGCAGGTGGGTTATTCTTATCCCAACGGAAGTATGCCGCTGAGATAATTGAGCGAGCTGGTATGTCCTCGTGTAAGTCTACTTCCACTCCAGTTGATACCAAACTCAAGCTGTGTTTTGCGGCTAGCTCCCTTTACGAGGATCTCACTTACTATCGCAGTCTTGCTGGAGCTCTTCAGTATCTTACTTTCACGTGACTGGATATTACGTATGTTGTACAGCAGGTGTGTTTATTTATGCATGATCTTCGGGTTGAGCACGTGAATGCGCTTAAACACATTATCTAATACATCCAAGGTACACTTGACTATGTTTTGCATCTATATCCATCATCAGCCTCTACACTTGTCTCATATACCGATGCTGATTGGGGTGGCTGTCCGGACACCAGACGCTCTACATCTGGATATTGTATGTTTCTTGGCGATAACTTGGTCTCATGGTCTGCAAAACGTCGGGCTACTTTATCACGATCCAGTGCGGAAGTCGAGTATCGAGGGGTAGCTAATGTGGTGTCTAAGTCATGTTAGCTACGTAATCTTCTACTAGAGCAATATTATCATATTCAGAAAACTACCTTGGTCTACTGTGATAATGTGAGTGCAGTCTATCTTTCTGGAAATCCGATCCAACATCAGCGCACTAAACATATCGAGATGGACATACACTTTGTTCGAGAAAAGGTAGCTCGTGGACAAGTACGCGTCATCCATATCCCTTCGCGATACCAGATTGCAGACATATTTACTAAGGGTCTTCCCTTGGTTCTATTTGAAGATTTTAGGGACAGTCTCAGCGTACGTCAACCGCCCGCTATGACAGCGGGGGTGTAAAAGACCGTGTGTATCATGGTCCGATTTGGACTCAACAAAATGTAATTCATGTATAATTGTAATTATGGTATTAGTCTTGTACTAGAAAAAGGTATTTGAATTAGAATAGGAAAAGGTAGAATTATTTTCCTATATTGTCCATATTTAGTAATTGTATATTTGTATATATACCTCTCATTATCAATGAAAATAATCAAGAATTATTTCTTTCATAGACAAACGTCGTATGAGTCCCATAAAAAAAAAGAACCAGAAGTCAAAATTGTAAAGCTCTTTTACTTTCGATTTCAATTTGTAAGTCCTTCAAATTTCTGAGTTTAGTTCCAGCTTCTTCAATGGGTTTTCTGATTTCTTCTTCAAATGTTATAATTTAATTTATGAATTGCATCCATTTAATGCACAATTACTACAAGTAATGCAACTCCAAACAAACTTTTACAATAATTATGTTGGATATAAATTGCAGTACGGGAATAGTAAATAACTATTACAAATGTTCGAAAGAATAAACAAATAGCCAATATTCATAACTGCCGCAAACTTGTTGAGTCTTGAATCTTGATAACCTGAAATCAAGAAACACTAAATCTGGATTGTTACAACTGTGACTGAGTCGAGAGATGGCTCTCTGTCTTTAAGACAAGATTGCCCCGTATATATGCTTTTACGTTAGCGGGCAATAGTCTCCCAAGATAAAACAACAACTAAACAACACTACAAAGCAAATAGGTTGATTCTGACGAAGAAAACGAACACGAAACGATTTGCTGATTTAGAAGAAAAATGAAGGAAGAGTTTCTGTTGTGCTCACTTTTGGAACTGTTTCTTTCTCTTGTTTTTTCGTCCTCTCTATATTCTTTTTCATATACCTTAAATTTGTTTCAGAAGTTTATATAGTGTTTTTGGAGAAGGAGAGGTGATTAAGAGAGGTGTAATCATGGGTATTCATGGCCAGAAACGTTTTGTAATAAGTGCAAAACGTTTCAGAAGTTTAATGCCATAAATTGTTGGCTTTCTGGCTGCTTCCTGAAACTCCAGGGACCAAACTGTAAATACTAAATAGTTTGGGGTCCAAAAGATAATGTCAGAAGAAGCCCACGACCATGGGTTACCCCTTGGGGTCCCAAACCCTTATCCATTTTTTAGGCTTATAAAGAGAACAATTCTTCATTTTCCCACCGATGTGGTAGATTTGTCTCACACTATATTTCTATGCCTCAAACACCTTATTTCGTGGACCAATATCTCTTTCATTTCTTAACGAAATTTGACGATCCTTGGCCCTACGGTCATCTACTCACTTAGTAGATTATGCATGTGTGAAGAGACAAAGTCTCCAACATGCAGAACCCTAGTGTTTAAGTCATTAAATATGGGTGGACGCAACCTCCCCACCAAAGACAAATTTCCAACAAATTATTCACTAGAGTAATTTCTGCTCCTTGAATTCGAAATACCAAAGTAATTGTGCCATATAAGAGGGGGAAAGAAGAAAGGAAGACAAAAGGGTAGACAATAGATGAAATAAGAAAAAGTGAAGAAGCAATAAGTAGGAAATAAAAATAGTTATGAGTTTGTTTTGATATAAGAGAAAAAGAGAAATAAGGGGAAGGGGGAAGAGTGGTCTTGGGAAATGAAAAACAACATAGATAACGCGGAAGGAGGGAATAGCAAGTTCGGAAGAATCACCAAAGCATGTGGCGTAGTGATAAGACTTTTATTTTTTTAATCAGAGGTCTCAGGTTCGAGCCATATAAATTCTTGGTAGGAAGCGCTTCTTCAAGAAATGGGTCATATTCGACGCGAATTCGAATATAATCAGGCTCCAATACAGATATCGAACATCGAGTGGAAATAAAAAGAAAAAAGCAAGTTTGGAAGAAAAAATATTATTGAGAAGAGAAAAAGTTAAATATACCTATAGGCTAAAGTTTAAGAATAAGGCTAAACTGAATATAAATTGAAATTTGGATAAAATGGATATTTATTTTCTTGCACTAGTTATTCTTCTTCGAAAGGCCCGATGAAATTGGATCATGTGTTAATTACAATAATTGTACAAATTTTAAATATTTTCTGCCTACTGCAAATTAGTGTCTTTTATTATTTTCTTTTTTTCTCGCAAAAGATCGAGTTTTCTACATACCAATATTTGCTAAATAATTTATATTAACTTAAATTATATTATATTTGTGTTGATTTATATTTTATACATGAACTGTGCTTTAATGGACAAAATCTTCTAAATCTCTTCAATACTTTCGATCTCAACACCCTTAAATTTTTATTATTTATTTTCTAGATGATATTATACAACTACTTGTAACTTTATTAGAAAATTGAAAAAAAAATGCACGAAATCGAACAATATTCATTGATATTGATCCAGTAGGATTCGGCTTAAAAAGAAATTTTACTTTGTGAGTCGCATAACCAACATTACTTATGTGAGACAACTTATTATTTGACAAGTTAATTCAGGGGTCCCACAAACTCCTATAGAACAGGTTATGAAAAAGGCAACACTAAAATTCAATACTTTTCCTAATTAGGATGTTTAGCTAGAAACAATAACTAGAAATTAAAAAGTAAGAAAAAAAAATTCAAATGGCTATTACGCCATTGTAGCAGCGGCTATATTCAAACTTTAATATATAGTTGCAAGGTAAAATCTTTGCTTCATATATTTTTTAATTGAAGATCTTTATTTTAGGAGTCATTTTATTTTTTAATTGAAAAACTTTAACACCTTGTTATTTTTTGCATTATACTAAAGCTTGTTATTATTTATATTTTTTAAAATCCGATATTGTAATAATAATGCGACTCTAAGATGACGTTAAAAAAATTACCGAAAATTTATTGAACATATCCGATACCAAAGAGAAATCAAAATTATTGGGACGATTTTGAAAAATCTAAATTTGAATATGTGCAATAAAGTAACTCGAAAAAATGATATAATATAATTTGTTGAAAATAACTTACCAAAACGTATCATTAACATTATGAGTAAAAAAAATTCTCATGCTTTTGAATTGGACTTGAATGCTAAAATGAAAAATCTTCAACTAGCAACCATACCTTGCAGCAGAATACATACTATGTCGTCAGTGCCTCTTCAATTTTTTTTTACTTTTTAATTTTCTGTTATTGTCCTCTAGCTAAACATCCTAATTAGAAAAAATATTAAATTTTATTTTTGCCTTTTTATAAGAACAGGAGTTTGTGGGACCATGAATCCACTTGTCAAGTAATAAGCTGCCTCACATAAGTAATGTTGGTTACTTCAGTTTGCACCCTGCTATTTAACCTATGCCTAATTCTTTTAAGTTATTTAACCTGTAGCTAGTGGTAATAAATTTTAGACAAAAAGCTTCGTTTCTTCTTTTGCTGCTCTTTCGATGTAATTGATATCATCTTCCCTATCTTCATTGCGTAATCAAAATAATCCCTTGATTATTTTTATTAATTAAAAAAGTATATATACATTATATATAATAAGAGAATCTTATTCATATTTTACTCTTAAAACCTTATTCTACTTGAACAGTAACTATACACTTATGGTAAGTCTATAAGACTAATTAATGTAATGTGTATCCTCAAATATTACAACAATATACATACTAAATATACACAACAAACCGAGAACTATTTGGTTACCAACAATAGGTATACACGGTATAGCTATTGTATACTTAACACACCCCCGCAGTCATAGCGGGCGGTCTTCGAACGCTGAGATTGTCCCTAAAATCTTCAAAAAGGACCGAGGGAAGACCCTTTGTAAAGATGTCTGCAATTTGATACCTAGAAGGGACATGGCAGACACGTACTTGTCCTCGAGCAACCTTTTCGCGAACAAAGTGAATGTCCATCTCGATATGTTTAGTGCGCTGGTATTGAACCGGATTATCAGAAAGGTAGATGGCACTAATATTATCACAATAAACCAAGGTCGCTTTCTGAATAGGACAATGAAGCTCTAACAGCAAATTACGTAACCAACATGATTCAGAGACCACATTAGCTACCCCTCGATACTCGGTCTCGGCACAGAAGCGGGACAAAGTTAACTGACGTTTCGCAGACCATGAGATCAAGTTATTACCAAGAAACATACAATAGCCAGACGTAGATCGTCTGGTGTCCGGACAGCCACCCCAATCAGCATCTGTATACGAGACAAGTGTTGACGTCGATAAAGGATATAAATGCAAGCCATAGTTAAGTGTACCCTGAATATAACGAATGATGTGTTTGAGCGCAATCATGTGTTCATCCGTAGGATCATGCATAAACAAATACACATGTTGTACGGCATACGTAATATCTGGTCTCGTGAATGTGAGATACTGAAGGGCCCCTGCAAGACTGCAATAGCAGGTCGGGTCCTCGTATGGTGCGTCGGCCGCAGCACCCAATTTGGGTTTAGCATCAACTGGAGTGGAAGTGGACTTACAGGATGACATCACAGCCCTCTCAATGATCTCGGCTGCATACTTCCTCTGTGACAAGAACAATCCACCTACATGACGAGTGACAGCAATCCCCAATAAATAACTCAAGGGCCCCAAGTCTTTCATAGCAAACTCAGAACTGAGCATTGTCATGATAGACTGGTGTAATGCATCGGAAGAGGCAGTCAAGATAATATCATCCACATATAATAGTATATAAGCCAAGGAAGAACCACGACGATAGATGAACAAGGAATTATTCAACCTACTGTGAGTGAACCCAATATTAGAAACATAGTCGACAAACCTCTTATACCATGCCCGGGGAGACTGCTTAAGCCCATATAAGGACTTTTTCAACAAACAGACATGATGAGGATATTTGGGATCCCTAAACCCAAAGGCTGATGCATATAGACTGTTTTCTTAAGATCACCATGTAGAAAAACATTCTTTACATCTAATTGATGAATGCGTCATGCCTTCGAAAGAGCCGAGCTGAGCACAGTACGAATGGTAGCCGACTTGACCACCGGACTAAACGTCTTACCACAATCCACCCCAACCTGGTGAGTCTTACCATCACCCACAAACCGCGCCTTATGCCTTGCAAATGAACCGTCTGAATTGTCCTTATGAGCAAAAATCCACATAGACAAAATAATATTAACACCAGATGGACGGGGCACCAACTCACACGTCTTATTATCAATAAGAGCATTATATTCATCGGTCATAGCAATTTTCCAATTCGGGTCATTTAGCGCAGACACAGAATTACGGGGTAAGGGTGATTTAAGCACATTAGAATGTAAATTAAACTGTCTTTTGGTTTAAAAATACTCTGTTGACTACGAGTGACTAGTCTATGACTTGGGGAAGAAGCGGGTGGATTTTTGAAATTTTCGGGACTCGGGACGGACTGGCTAGCAGGCAGTGGGCCTGCTGGCCCAACTTGGTGACAGGATCTGGACAAAGGGACTGGACCAATGTCGGTAACGGGCTGGGTGACTGGCCCATTTACCATTACTGGCCTAGTAATCAATCGACCAGCTGCGAGGCGTAGCTGTAACAGCTGATGGGGCACGCGATGGGCCATTGGCGGTTGGGGTGTGGGACACGTCCCAAAAATACTGAATAATATACAGGGATATACCATCATCCAAAAAATTATACGAACTAAGCACGGGATTACTAACCTTAGCAAATGGAAATTGGGTTTCATCAAAAATTACATGACAACTAATGATGATTTTACGAGAGGATAAATCAAAACATTTGTAACCACGATGATTAGACGGATAACCCAAAAACACACACAGGGTAGAACATGCCTGAAGTTTGTTAATTGTGGTAGATGGAAATAATGGATAACATAAGCACCCAAAGATCCTAAGATGCGAATACGAAAGAGTCTTATTATATAAAATTTGCAGAGGAGGCGAATATGTCAAAACTTTGGAAGAAAGAATGTTAAGAAGATATGTAGCCATTTGTAGAGCATGATGCCAAAAAGATGGGGGTACGGAAGCATGAATCAATAAAGTGTGGACAATGTTATTAATGGTACGAATTTTTCGTTCGGCTTTCCCATTTTGTGAAGACGTATGAGGGCAAGAAAAATGAAAATTGATCCCATTATTTGCACAAAATTTCTGAAACCCCCCATTGTCATATTCTTTGCTATTATCACATTGGATATTTTTTATTTCTCGTTCGAATTGGGTTCTAATGAATGCTCTAAATTTTAAGAAGATGGAAAAAACTTGAGATTTTTTCGCTATTGGAAAAGTCCATAAAAATTTAGAATAATCATCCAAAAAGAGAACATAATACCAATGACCCAAAAAACTAAGAACAGGAGACGTCCATAGATCACTATGAATAATATCAAATGGCATGAAAGTATGAGAATTAGAGTCTACAAATGGCAACTTAACAATTTCTCCTAAAGAACAAGATTGACAATTCGGAGTACTACGCGTACCCTTACAAGAAATAAAATTGTTTTTAGCTAAGAAAGACAAAATAGACGATCCCGGATGACCAAGACGAGCATGCCACAAGGAAGGGGAAAGGGATGCAAACGTTGATGGCAAGGCTTAACTCGATAGATCAGAACATGGCGTGATAGGATAAAGATCTCCCCTACTATTACACCTCATGAGAGGACTCCCCATCTTGAAATCCTTCACACAGAAACCAAACGGATCAAATTCAATAGACACGAAATTGTCAGTGGTGAATTTATGGACATACACTAAGTTTTTAATCAATTTGGGGGCATGTAGGGTATTTTTCAAGATAAGGGGTGGATGGGGGGGGGGAGACAAAGTTTTATGACCATAACCACGAATTGGAATAGAATTACTATTACCAACAATTATGCCACGAGGGTTGCTCAAATTGGAATAAGATGAGAAAGTACCTGAATCCGAAATCATGTGGGTAGTGGCACAGGTGTCCATATACCAATTCGGGTCCAGAGGAGTCAAATCAAGTGTGTGCATCGCGACCTCAATATCGGTCTAAGTGGGCTCTGCTGCATGGTGGGCTTGCGGAGGCCGGGGCCCAAGTACTCATATGTGCTGCCCTGGCCCGTGACTGCTGCTGGAACCACTGGCACAGTGTGCATTGGGTTGTCTAAGCTGCTGGGAAGCCCACTGGCCAGTGGCTAGAAACTGTGATGGATTTTGGTCGTAGGGCCACTGCCCACTATTCCAAGCCCACGGCCAAGAGGCCCAAGGCTGAGACCAGTGGGTCGGTGGCCATCTATAATCAGGATGGGGTCCACCGCCACTGTTTTAGCCACTGCTACCACTGTCGGAAAAACTGCGTTTGCCCCCGCGATTTTTTCCATTATTTTTCCGGCTATTTTTGGCGCCCCGTAAGATCGGTTTTGGTTCGAATTGTCACAAAAATTTTGAGGAGTAGTGGAGGATGTCATCATGACCACTGGACTAGCACTAGTAGCCGTCTTTTTAGCCAAGCCGGCTTCTTCCAAGGTAAGCATGGAGCGGGCCTGATAGAACCTCGGAAGAGGATTACTTTGACGAATGAGAGTTTCAACGCCACTATAGGCCAGCAACCATCTGTAAAACAAGACGATCTTCACTAACTAGTGCACCAACGTTGCGGAGTTGGTCCACCAATTCTTTCAACCTTTTGCAATAAGCCGAAACGTTTGGGAAATTTTCCATGTTGACGTGGGAAAATTCCTATTCAAGGGTAACAACTCTGAAATTTTGATTATCCAAGAATATGTCACGCAGCCTATCCCACACAGCCATCGTCGTAGCGTCTGGTTCAATAATCGTCTGCAATAGGTCGGTAGAGATAATAGAATAAATTCACTGAAGGACGGTGGCATCAAGTGTGGTCCATAATTTAGGGTCATCCTCGCATTGAGGCACCTCCGTGTCCTCAGGAGCTACAGGGATTATGTAATGGATGACTTGATGCGAACGAGCGTGAATTTTGAACAACTCGGCCCACGTCGCGTATTGGACGTTTTCTATTTCAAGAATTAGAGGGATATGATTCTTGATGTTAGAAACAACAAGGGCAGGATGAAACATGTTCCTTGACGTAGACATAACGAAAGAACAGGAAGTGATAGAGGAATTTGGAAGAGAAATTTGGAGAGCGGAAAACTGGCGCGGAAATCGAGGATGGGCTCTCGGATTCTTCTTGGCCGAGGAACAAGAAAATTTTGGGAGAAATATTTTTTGTTTGACCTAGACTTTTGATACCATGAAAGAAATAATCCCTTGATTATTTTCATTAATTGAAATAGTATATATACATTGTACATAATAGGAGAATCATATTCCTATTTTACTCCTAAAACATTATTCTACTTGGACACTAACTATACACTTATGGTAAGTCTATAAGACTAATTAATGTAATGTGTATCTTAAAATATTACAAAAATATACATACCAAATATACACAACAAACCGAGACCTATTTGGTTGCCAATAATAGGTATACCTATTGTATACTTAACATCAACGATCAAAATAAGCAGGGTATTCATGTGTTGCATTTGCACCAGAATTGGCACCAGAAATTAGCAGTTAAGTTTAAGTTTCAAACTTGTCTGGTTCTACCACGAGCCCCTTGGTCCCTAATTACCCGAATTATCCTAACAAGTTTCAAAATATAATACTAGTTTAGTGCCCGTTTGGATTAACTGATTATAAATAGCTGATAAGCATTTTTAAGTGTTGAAATTAATTTTATAAATAAGCATTTACTTGTTTGGCGATAAAAGTGCTGAATTTGATAATAAGCAGGGGACGCGTTTGATAAAAAAGTGCTAATAAGCTATTTATATGGAGATGTAGAGGAAGTTATGAGTTATTTTTTGGAAAAAAGTATTTTAAGAATTAAAAAATATTAAGAATAAAACATTAAATATCTTGGTCAAATTAAAAGTGATTATAAGTCAAAAACTCATACATTGTGTGTGACCAACTTGCGATTGTTGACTAATTTTGACTTCTAAGCACTTTGGGTATTTAACAAACACGTAGATAAGTCAAATAGTGTTTATAAGTCAATTTGACCAGCTTATAAATTTAGTTAAACATCCTCATAATCAAAGCCTTAAATATGAAATAGAACGTTTGTCGGGGTATTATCTGTTAAACAACAGCCCATCACGGGCATCTCGGCAGTGTCCATCACGGGCAGAAGTTGCAGAAGTATATATGGTATATTAGGATTGTATATTGTAGTATATTGTAATGAAAAGGATACCTTAATTAGTGTTATACACTTACCATAATTGTATAGTTAGAATTATGGTAGAATAAGGATTTAGAAATAGAATAGGAAAAGGATTTTCCTATTATGGAAATATGTAACTTGTATATATATCTATTCAATCAATGAAAATAATCAAGGGGATTATTTCTTTCATGGTATCAAGAGACTAGGTCTAAACAAAAGTTTTCTTCTCTCAAACTTTTGCCTCTTCTTTGGCCGAGAACCCCCCCCCCCCTCCCTCGGGTTTTTCTCTCCAAATATCTCGTCTTCCGCTCTCAAAAACCTCTCTTAAATTTATCCTCCTTCTTTGTTCTTTCAAATATGTCTAAGAACAATTTTCACCCTGCCCTCACGGTTTCCAATATCAAGCTCAGTGTCCCTATTGTCCTTCACATGGAAAAGCTTCAATATGCAACGTGGGCGGAGTTGTTTAAAATTCACGCTATCTCTTATCAAGTTCTTCACCACATAATTCCTCCCGCTAGACCCCTTCCTGCGGAGGATCCTGAGGTATGGATTACACTTGATGCTACCGTTCTTCGGTGGATATACGCCACTATTTCAGTGGACCTTCTACAGACGATTATGGAGCCCGATACCACGGCTATGGCTGCATGGAATAGATTGCGTGACATATTCCAAGACAACCAACATTCCCGTATCGTCACACTCGAGCAGGATTTCTCTCTCGTTCGAATGGACGTATTTCCGAACGTTTCTGCATATTGCAAGAAACTAAAGGAATTGGCGGATCAACTCCGTAATGTTGGCGCACCAGTGACAAATAATCGTCTAGTTCTACAATTGGTTGCCGGACTTTCGGAGGCCTATAATGGCGTTGGAACTCTCCTTCGCCAAAGCAACCCTCTTCCCGACTTTCATCAAGCCCGCTCCATGCTGACGTTGGAAGAAGCCGGTTTGGCTAAAAAGGCGGCTACCGGAGCAAGCCCAGTTGTCATGGTGGCATCCTCTCCTAGTTCTTCGGTTTTGTTAATCATTCGCCAAAACCATAATAATGGTGGCGGCAAGAATAATCGCAAAATAACAAAAACGCGAGGGCAAACGAGGTGGTTCTAGTGGCGATTCCGGTGAGCAACAAACGGCGGTGGGTCCCATTCGGTACTGATGGCCCACCACCACCGTGGGCCCGATGGGGCCGCGGCGATGGCACCCGCACCCTCCAAAGAAGCCGCCGCCGGTCGCCAACGAGACAGCCCAATACCCGGCATTGGCGCCATCGCCAGCTGGCCCAACAACGGCCCCCACAATGGTAATGACCCGGCCAAAGACGGCCAGGAGTCCTTGGGCCCCGTCCTCCGCAAGCCCATCATGCAGCAGGCCCCACTCATATCGATATCGAGGCCGCGATGCACACATTGGGATTATCCCAACCGGACCCAAATTGGTACATGGACACCGGGGTCACTACTCACATGACTTCCGAATCAGGTACTCTCTCATCTTATTCCAATTTGAGCACCCCTCGAGGGATAATTGTTGGTAATGGCAGTTCTATTCCAATTCTAGGGTATGGTCAGAAAACATTGTCACCTCCTAATCCACCACTCCTCTTGAAAAATACTTTACATGCCCCTAAATTGATTAAAAATTTAGTGTCTGTCCGAAAATTCACAAATGACAATTTTGTTTCTGTTGAATTTGATCCTTTCGGTTTCTCTGTGAAGGATTTCAAGACGGGGAGTCATCTCATGAGGTGTGATAGTAGGGGAGATCTGTATCCTATCATGCCCGGTTTCAGTCCATCGAGTCCAGCCTTGCCATCAGCTTTTGCAGCCATCTCTCCTTCCATGTGGCATGCTCGTCTGGGTCACCCGGGATCTTCTATTTTATCAGCTTTAGATAAAAATAGCTTTATTTCTTGTAAGGGTACAAATCGTACTCCAATTTGTCAGTCTTGTTCATTAGGAAAAATTGTTAAGTTGCCATTTGTAGACTCCAATTCTCATACTTCTATGTCATTTGACATTATTCATAGCGACTTATGGACATCTCCTGTTCTTAGTTCAATGGGTCATCGTTATTATGTTCTCTTTTTAGATGATTATTCTAGATTTTTGTGGACGTTTCCAATTGCGAATAAATCACAAGTGTTTTCCGTCTTCATAAAATTTAGAACGTTCATTCGTACTCAATTCGAAAGAGAAATAAAAAATATTCAATGTGATAATGGGAAAGAATATGACAATAGGGAGTTTCGAGAGTTTTGTGCTACTCATGGGATAAATTTTCGTTTTTCATGTCCTCATACATCTTCACAAAATGGGAAAGCCGAACGCAAAATTCGTTCCATAAATAACATTGTCCGAACTCTCCTTATACATGCCTCCATACCTCCATATTTTTGGCATCATGCTCTACAAATGGCCACATATCTTCTTAACATAATTCCTTCTAAGGGTCTGACATATTCTTCCCCCCTAAAAATACTATATAATAAGAACCCATCTTATTATCATCTTCGGATTTTTAGGTGCTTGTGTTATCCGTTATTCTCATCCACCACAATTAACAAACTTCAGGCTCGGTCTACTCCGTGTGTATTTTTGGGTTATCCGTCAAATCATCGTGGTTATAAGTGTTTTGATTTATCCTCCAAGAAAATCATAATCAATCGCCATGTCATTTTCGATGAAACTCAATTTCCATTTACGAAAGTTCATACTCCCGAACCTAAGTCGTATAATTTTTTGGATGACCAAATATCCCCGTATATTATTCGGAATTTTTCGGACATCTCCAAGACTAAATCCTCCAATGGCCCATCGCCTCAGCCCAACAAAGATCGCCACACCCAGCCTTTTCCACCATCGAATAGTTCCAAAGAATCGGGCCGGCCCAGCCCGCCTCGAACTCGGTCCGTGGCGAGTCCAGCCATTTCAATTTGGGCCAAGAGCCCACCGCTTACGCCACCCGTCCCGAGCCCAGAAAATTCCCAAAATTCCATTAATTCTTCCTCGAGTCATAGACCGGTCACTCGTAGTCAGCGGGGTATTTTTACACCTAAAATATATTTTAATTTACATTCTGATGTCTCTAAATCCCCCTTGCCCCGCAATCCTGTGTCCGCATTAAATGACCCTAATTGGAAAATTGCTATGACTGATGAATATAATGCTCTTATTGATAATAAAATGTGGGAGTTGGTGCCCCGTCCATATAGTATTAATATTATCAGGTCTATGTGGATTTTTGCTCATAAGGAGAATTCAGATGGGTCCTTTGCTCGGCATAAGGCGCGACTTGTTGGTGATGGTAAGACTCAGCAGGTTGGTATTGATTGTGGTGAGACGTTTAGTCCGGTGGTCAAACCGGCTACCATTCGCACTGTACTTAGCTTGGCTCTTTCAAAGACTTGGCCGATTCATCAGTTAGATGTCAAGAATGTTTTTCTACATGGAGATATCAAGGAAACAGTCTATATGCATCAACCGTTGGGTTTCAGGGATCCCAACCGACCTCATCATGTATGTTTGTTGAAAAAGTCATTATATGGGCTTAAGCAGTCCCCACGTGCCTGGTATACACGATTTGCTGAGTTTGTTTCGACTATTGGGTTCACACACAGCAGGTCAGACAATTCTTTGTTCATCTACCGCCGTGGTTCGTCATTGGCCTATATTCTGTTATATGTGGATGATATCATCTTGACTGCCTCCTCCGATGCTTTGCGTCAGTCTATCATGGTCATGCTCAGTTCTGAATTTGCTATGAAGGACCTAGGGCCATTGAGTTATTTTTTGGGGATTGCCGTCAAACGTCATTCAGGTGGCTTGTTTCTGTCTCAACGGAAGTATGCTGCTGAGATCATCGAGAGGGCTGGGATGTCATCCTGTAAGTCCACTTCCACACCGGTTGATGCAAACCCAAAGCTGAGTGCCGCAGCAGGTGCACCATACGAGAACCCGACCCGATATCGCAGTCTGGCAGGGGCCCTCCAGTATCTTACATTTACCAGACCAGATATTACATATGCGGTTCAGCAGGTGTGTTTATTCATGCATGATCCCAGAGTTGAGCACATGAATGCAATCAAACGCATCATTCGGTATATACAGGGGACACTGGACTATGGGTTGCACTTATATCCTTCATCTACATCCACACTTGTCTCTTATACGGATGCTGATTGGGGTGGTTGTCCCGACACCAGACGGTCGACGTCTGGCTACTGTATGTTCATTGGCAACAACTTGGTCTCCTGGTCGGCAAAGCGTCAAGCAACTCTATCACGCTCAAGTGCAGAGGCAGAATATCGAGGGGTGGCGAATGTGGTCTCTGAATCATGTTGGCTACGTAATTTGCTTTTGGAGCTTCATTGTCCCATTCAGAAGGCAACCTTGGTATATTGCGATAACATTAGTGCCATCTACCTTTCAGGTAACCCGGTTCAACACCAACGCACCAAGCATATCGAAATGGACATTCACTTTGTTCGTGAAAAGGTTGCTAAAGGTCAAGTTCGCGTATGCCATGTCCCGTCTCGTTATCAAATTGCAGACATTTTTACCAAGGGTCTACCCGCGGTACTTTTTGAAGATTTTAGGGACAGTCTCAGCGTTCGAAGACCGCCCGCTATGACTGCGGGGGTGTGTTAAACAACAGCCCATCACGGGCATCTCGGCAGTGTCCATCACGGGCAGAAGTTGCAGAAGTATATATGGTATATTAGGATTGTATATTGTAGTATATTGTAATGAAAAGGATACCTTAATTAGTGTTATACACTTACCATAATTGTATAGTTAGAATTATGGTAGAATAAGGATTTAGAAGTAGAATAGGAAAAGGATTTTCCTATTATGGAAATATGTAACTTGTATATATATATCTATTCAATTAATAAAAATAATCAAAAGGATTATTTCTTTCATTATCAAGTACGTATTGTCGAGGATGAAAATATTTATTTTCTCTACTCAAAATGGGGGTAGAGTTGTTACATGAACTCCATGCGTTGAGTATCCTTAAAAGACTGAAATAGCTCCGTCGACTTATTCAACACAAACTCGAGACTAGTAGCTTCTGCTGTGATTTTTTTTCCCTCATCATCTTTTCATTAATCCCAAGATTCCGAAAGCACAAAGAATTTACAGTGTCTATACATCACTTATTCTATTATATATTTTTACCTTCTATATCATAAGTGAGTTTCCTTACCTCAACAAGTCACAGTATGTTGTCATGTCATCAAAGAATACATTGAAAGATAAGCAACTCAAACAGTTAGAAGATTAAGCATATTTTTTTTAAAAAAATGGGTATGAAGTTTAAGCATAAATGTTTGAAATTTAGTAAAAAAATATTTTAACTTCAGTCATATATGTTTTAAATTTATGCAAAATATCTTAAACTTCAATCACATGTGTATGTCGTTCATGCAAAAATGATTGAACTTCAGTCATATGTGCCTTAAGTTTAGTTATGTATATCCTAATTTTTTACAAGTTTTTTGCAACTTCTAGTCGTATATTTGAAGTTATCCAGAAAAGTCGCTTAACTTTAAATTTTTATATAGTATAACTTAAATAATAATTTTGTAGTACTACATGGGTCATTTGCATTTGTGCTGGTCTTTAATTTTTTTCCCCTCATAACAAATAGTTTTCGTAGGGGCATAAGTTTATCTTTTCGCATCATAATATCCCACAAGTTATACCCTGTGCCCTTAAAAACTTATGTCCATTAGGCATAGGTTCAATTTTGAAGGACAACAATGAAATACCAGTCCATTTGAAGGGAAAAAATTATAGAATAATCCATTTGAAGGAAAATCGTGCAATTTCTTGTAGTACGCCTCATTAGGATTTTCTATGGGCTTTCACGAAATAAGTACCAAAGATCCAACCGTTGCTGGCACATATTCGAGTCTAGCCTAAGACCACATATTTTTAATGTGAAAATTCTTCTTAAAATTGAATTTGCTTGTTTGCAATAAGGGATAACTTTAACTTGATGCTGCTTACATATTCCATGACAAAAGTAGTTTCCTTTTCACTTGTCGAATATAATATTTTCAGTGTTTGTGCCGATTCAATGCGTCAAGAACCATGATGAGTCATGAAGTGTTGATTATTTATGTAGCTTTTTTAATATGTAACTTTCATTTCTGTAATATTAAAGAATCAATACTTAATCTATAGTTAAAAATTAGATGTTTTGATTCTGATTGTTCAAATTCCTACACTTGTCTTGACACAAAAAAAGAGTAATAGAAACAACAGTCATATTGCAGAAATGTGTAGTATTATCCTAATATCCAATAGTAGTAAAATGAAATGGATTTTTATTAGATACCAAATTTGAATGTACTACTAAAAAAATTGTTGTTTAGTACATGACATGTAATGTAAGTAATTGGTTTTGGTAGGGGTTATGTCCAATTTTAATAACGTTGTTTGAGATACTAAAAGGACCAATTATAGGAAAACCGCCCAAGGTTTCATTAAAGGGATGGGAAAAACCATCAAACAATCGAATACAACTGCTTAAGTAGAATGAAGAAAACAAAGATTTCAAATACAACAACAAATCAAGTGTAATTATATCGGTGGGATCTGGAAATGTTAAAATATACATAGATTTTATTTATTTTTTTATGAGATAGAAAGATTGTTTTTTATAAACATTCTGCTCAGAAGATTTCAAGTGCCAATATAAAAAGATTTAAGAAGTAAAAGGGAAATTATAATTTTTCAAAAGAGTTTTAAATTTTATGGGTTGACGGTGTAAAAAGATATTATATAATAAGATCACTTATAAGGTGATTAATTACAGATTAAATTGAATTGATCGGGTAAAAAAAATTATATCATCAATGTATATATTATGTGAATCCATTTTAAAATTCAAACTAGGAGTATAACTTCAAAAAAGGAAAACAAAGGTTAAGAGAAAAAATGAGATGGGAAGGAGAGAAATCAACCTAATTTTTAGGAGAAGAAAGAAACGAACCTAATTTTTATGAGAAGAAAGCAACGAAGTTGTATGAAATTGGCTCCAATATGACGTGTAATTAAAAGTAACGATGTTTATAATGTTTTTTTTATAGTAAAAATAGAATACTTCCAAGCAATTATTGAGTTATTCACTTGAAAATAAAACTAAGAAAATGTTAACATATATTGCTTTCTCCCTACCAAATTCTTATTTTTGCTTTCTCAAAGTTGAATCGAGTAATCTTTGGTGAAAAGAATTAATGCGTTTCCATTATTTTCAACAGAAATATGTTTTTGTATTTTCATAATTTTAAATTACTTAAATTTGACTTTTGAATTTTGAAGATGAATTCATGTCTATCTAATTTAACTTTAAAAAATAATCAAATCAATTCTCAAAACTCAAAGTAAAAGTCAAATCCAAAATGAGCATTTACTTCGTACCTTGCCTTTGTGTATATATGGTGGCTAACATTTACTGTTCTCCGGTGACTTGCCAAGAAAAAAGCATATAAAGAAATATTTTTTTGGTCAAAACATCCCTTCACTTTCTTGACAAAAACTCAAAGACTACCACAAAACAAACAGCCAAAAACCAGTTTCGAAAACCCAGTGACGCAAAAAAAAACATGTAAATGGTTTTACCAAAATTCTTCTCTATATACCATAAAAAGTTCTTACGTCTATTTTAGTGATCAGTAAAGAAATCAAGAGAAAATGTCAAGCACTGTCGGGCAAGTCATTCGTTGCAAAGGTATGACATTTGTTTAATTGATTCCCTTTCTACTTATACATAATGTAAATATTCTTGTTTCTTGGTTTCTTAATCTGGGAAACTTAATGATGGTTGCCAAGATTGATCATATATTGCTCAGACTCTTTAAAAATGTTGTCAAGTGCGTGTTGAATCATCTAAAGTAGTGCATTTTTTAAAGATCCGACATGAATATAATACCATTTTAGAGAGTCTTTTTGAAAGACTCAACACGGATATGGCAATATTTTAGAGAGTACGAGCAATATAGGATTGACCATATATTTTTTTGGCTTATTTTAAACTAATGGAAATTAATGTCTTTTTTATAGCTGCTGTGGCATGGGAGGCAGGGAAGCCATTAGTGATTGAGGAAGTGGAGGTTGCGCCACCACAAAAAATGGAAGTTCGCCTTAAGATCCTCTACACTTCCCTCTGTCATACTGATGTCTACTTTTGGGAAGCAAAGGTAAGTTGACAATCTTAAAATAAAAATGGGAAAATTATAGCCCGACGCCATTGGGTGGTCTAATGTATAAGTTTTGTATTTTTATACATATAATATAAATATAATAGACATAATCAGTATATGTTTTATATATTTCGGCCATATTGGTAAATAAGTTTGGTCGAATTATACGCTAAGTTTCCCAAAAAAAAAACTCCTAATTTAAGAAAATACAACAAGGTGGATCGAATTATTTTAACTCCTTTGAATAATTTCAGGGCCAAAATCCAGTCTTTCCTCGAATTCTCGGACATGAAGCAGCAGGGTATGTACTATGTTGTTTCAATTGATTGATTCAAATTCATCATTTACTGTCTCTAAAGCCAAAGGGGTACTGAATTCTGTTGTTTTCTTGGTTTTTTCTTTTGTGGATATTAGGATTGTGGAGAGTGTTGGAGAGGGAGTAACAGAACTTGCACCAGGAGACCATGTTCTTCCTGTGTTTACAGGGGAATGCAAAGATTGTGCTCACTGCAAATCGGAAGAAAGCAATATGTGCAGTCTATTGAGGATTAACACTGACAGGGGAGTGATGATTAATGATGGACAATCAAGATTCTCCATCAATGGAAAGCCCATCTACCATTTTGTTGGGACCTCTACTTTTAGTGAGTACACTGTGGTTCATATTGGATGTGTCGCGAAAATTAACCCCCTTGCTCCTCTTGACAAAGTCTGTGTCCTCAGTTGTGGAATCTCGACAGGTATAGTCATTAAACGACGATAAATTATGTTAGTAGTTTCTTTTGAGGGGTTCAATGGTTGATTATTATGCTTACTTTCTAGGCCTAGGAGCAACTTTGAATGTGGCTAAACCAACAAAAGGTTCAAGTGTGGCTATATTTGGACTTGGGGCTGTAGGCCTTGCTGTGAGTACTCTCCATATAGCAAATATTTTTCAATGATCTATCTTCTTCTGTTTTTGTTCTTTTCCATATGTTTTCTTTAAGGAATCTTATTAATGATCTAATCTCATTTGATCAGGCTGCAGAAGGAGCAAGAATTACTGGTGCTTCGAGGATAATTGGTGTTGATTTAAATGCTAGCAGATTTGAGCAAGGTAAGATACTGTTGTACACCTACACATGTGCCTTGATATTTTTCACCTTGAATGTTCAACATTCTTGATCCATTATCTTATTTAATTCCTTCCTTTTAGATTATCTTAACTCATTCATCCATTTTACCTCTATTCTACAGCTAAGAAATTTGGTGTGACAGAGTTTGTGAATCCAAAGGACTATAGTAAACCAGTTCAAGAGGTACCCATATTTCTTTAATTCCCTAAGGAGTTAAAGCATTTTTTAAAGTTAAAGTTGATCATCTTTTCTTGGATTCTGATTAATTATTTGATCAGGTAATTGCTGAGATGACTGATGGCGGAGTCGATAGGAGTGTGGAATGTACTGGCCACATTGATGCTATGATTTCAGCATTTGAGTGTGTTCATGATGTATGTATTCTTTCTATCATCAAATTTTATTAGTTTATGTTCTTATTACTACATTAATTTTACTGAACCTTGTAATTAATTTCAGGGTTGGGGAGTGGCTGTTCTTGTTGGAGTACCCCATAAAGAGGCTGTGTTCAAGACACATCCTATGAACTTGTTGAATGAAAGGACTCTCAAGGGAACATTCTTTGGAAACTACAAGCCTCGTTCCGATATTCCTAAGGTTGTCGAGAAATACATGAACAAGGAACTTGAATTGGAGAAGTTCATAACTCATACACTCCCATTTGCTCAGATCAACAAGGCTTTTGATTTAATGTTGAAGGGAGAAGGCCTTCGTTGCATCATCACCATGGAGAACTAAACGAGCTTCTAGTCGCTACACTTTGAGAAAATACTAATAAATTGTAATTGTGTTTCTTATTTTTCTTCTTGTTTGGTGATTGAGTTGTAATATTCCAGTCCAAGTCCACCCCATGTTTTTTGTTGCTTTTTGCTCACACATATGCTTTGTCCTTTGCAATGCCATATCTATTTCTATTCTTGCAAAATTTTACTCCACTCCTTTATTTGTTGCATCTAGTTTTGTCCCTTGGCATTTCACATATTTTTCAGTTCATTACTCTCAGCCAAAAAGTGATAGTTTCTTTTTTAAGAAAAAAAAAAGAAGACAGAGAAGCTTGTCAGAAATATAATTTTGAATGTTCTAGAATTACTAGATGCATGTTGGTGTTAGCCATGACTTTTAGGATACCTAGGTGCATGAATTTTATGTTATCTAAGGTATTATCTAGGTACATTATTATGTTTTCAAGAAAGTCAGGTTCATAGTGAGTGTGAAAATATTTACTAGTATGAGTCTAGAATTATCCTTTAGCACCTATATAAACTCCATTTGTAATCTTATTATGTAAGAGTGGAGTTTTCTCATGATATGAGATGAGCTTAATGTTTAACTCTCTCTTCCATTCTCTTTGTATCCTATGATATTATCAAGGACCTTCCTGATATTTCCAACAAGTGGTATCAGAGCGTTGGTTCGATCCTGAAAGGTGTAAAGGTGGAGATTTTATCTTCGTTGAAGGTGTCTCTGGATTTGAGGACCTATTGAGAGGCTGGCTATTTGCAAAGAGAAGTGGATCCCTCCGGGTTTATGAAGAAAGAGTAACCCGTCGAGAAGGTGTGAATCTTAAAGGACTTTGCAAGATAGGAAGAGAAGACAAGAGAATCTTCCGTGTTGCAAAAGTTAAAAGAAAATGGAGAGTGAATTGCATGTAGCATGCGATTGTTCAGTTTGAGCCAAATTTGAAGGAATTGCTAGTAAGGTTGAAGTTATAATTAGCAATTTGGGAAACGAAAAAAGTTATGCCCAGATCACCAACCTAATTCTTTGTAAAGATTATCGTTGAAGGTAAAGTTGGAAGTATGCAGAAATCATCAAGAGTGATGAAGAATATGAAAATGATTATTCAAAATTAAGGGGGAGTATTAGAAATATAATTTTGAATGTTCTAGAATTACTAGATGCATGTTGGTGTTAGCCATAACTTTTAGGATACCTAGGTGCATGAATTTTATGTTATCTAAGGTATTATCTAGGTACATTATTGTGTTTTCAAGAATGCCAAGTTCATAGTGAGTGAAAATATTTACTAGTATGAGTCTAGAATTATCCTTTAGCACCTATATAAACCCCATTTGTAATCTTATTATGTAAGAGTGGAGTTTTCTCATGATATGAGATGAGCTTAATGTTTATCTCCTTCTTTCATCATCTTTGTGTCATATATTCCCAACAAAGCTGAATAGTCTATCTTTCAGTCTTTATACAGTCATTTTGTGTGGGTCCATAGGCTAGGAGAGATGAAAGAAGCAAAATGGCCATGATCACTCAAAACTTTCCAATATTTGATGATAACAGCAAATTATTCACATCCAATTTGGAGTACTGTTAGTAGTAGTTAAGCGAGGTCCATGTGTTTATGGCTTGAAAAGGGTATCAAAAAGTTTATTCTGATCAGAGAGATCTTAACTCTTTTTAGCAAGTAATGTTGAATGTTGCTATTTAGTAGGGGACTGCCAACTACTTTCCTCTTTCAGTAGATAGCTGAATGGTCGATCAATTGCCACTAAAACTTCATATTTATAGTGAAGCTTCCTTCTTGAGGTCTTCTCCTCCCCTGTTAACTTTGTAAGAAGAGAAGCTTCATGACAGTAATTAAATGGTATCGAAAACATGGAGCTAAGTATATTTACAGAATTTTATCGATTTCAGACAGGCTGAATTCTAGTTGTAGTGATGAAATCAACATGAACTTGTATACAAGATTCTCAGAGATCTTGATTTCTGATTTAATTTGGACATTTCTACATCTTCATCTTAGTGAGCAAAGGTTAATATCCAAACAAGGTGTGAAAATGCATCTGAATTATTAGAAAAAAACAATAAGCGAGTGCAACCAATATCACAATTTTATGGAAATCGAACTTCAAGGTCAGCAGACATTGATCTGGATAATCCTTGAGACCTGATCAACATCAAATCTTGAATCTTTCCACTCACCTCGGCTACAATTAGCCTGGTAAAAAAAAACCACCAGCAACCAAAAGCTGCTTCCATTAACATTACGAAAACTGCATTCCAGCACTTAGCTGAAATGTAACCTGTTAGCAAAGGTCCAACAGTAGCACCAACTGAGCCAGTTACATCAATAATAGCAGTGACAGTTGCAAGTACTCGTCAGTTGTCCTTCAAGGAGCTATGCGTTCCCAAGTCAGCTAAGACGGCAATTGTTATCAACACTTAAGGGTCGCTCACGAACACTCTAGCAATCAACATGAGGATGATGTTTATAGGCATGGAGAGATGTGTTTGCAGCTTCAATATAAGTATAGGGCTAGGGCCACAATACATGAAGCTAGCAGCTGTTACAGCTCTAGCATTCAACTGATCAGAGATGTAACCTTCTAGGATTCCACTTACGTACTACCCCTCCAACGTCAAATAATGTTGAGAAAAGAAAGTTCAAGAGTCAACGCGCTCCTTGTCCACAACATAGAGTGCCGCTGTATATATGATCTCCGTATCCTATGCCATAACATACACCGAAACACCACCGTACCTGCCCATTAAAAATGTACCGTCAATGGCTACAACCTTTTTCATATTCTGAAATCCTCTGATGCAAGCTCCATAAGCTACGAAAAAAATATAGGTAACTCCCCTCCGTATGAAGCTTCAATGCAATCTTACTTCTTCGATTTTCACTTTCAAGTATGTAATGATATGCATCTAAAACAATATACCCCTGCTCTGATGTCCCCTTATTAAATACTTAGTAATTTCACTGCCCTTCCAGTATTTCCGGTAGCTCATCTCACAATGCAAATCAACACGAACCGTATTATTGATTTCTTTCATCGATGACCCTTCGTGATCAAACTTATTCTTCACTAATTCACCAATGACACCCGATGACGCGTATTCAGGATGGCTCGTAAGATGTTGAATCCTGCATTTGTGCTCACTATTGTACTTGGTAATATAAAACCTATCACCTTTAACATAATTCATAGCGTGCAACATTCCGTTATAATTCTGAAATTCACATTCTGCCACATACAATGATTTTGTATTCTTCTTTACTAAGAATCTATAAGGCTTGTTCACGGAAGTTAGCTTTAATGCCAAAATGTTCTCCGGTAAAAATGATTTTAACCAAAAATACAGTTAGAGATTTGTATATAAGAGTTTAAAGACAAGTAAATCGTATCCGATCATGAGACCCTCTTAAACGAGTCTAGAATGGATGATTAGATTAAGAGTGTGTGAGAACAATATGCAAGTGAAATACAATAATAAGCAAGTAAAATGAATCAACAAGCTAGATCTAGAAATAAGTTATGAATAAAGCAAGAGCCGAAGCTGAGAATGGTGTATTGGCTTGAGAGAGATCTTGGTTACAAGTGTGAGCTTAGAGAGAATACAATGTATTTTTCTTCTCTTCTAAGTCTTGCATATATAGAACAAAACTTAGACTATTATGACCCCAGAAAGTTGTGACGACGTGAGCCTAATGACGTCATCGTGACTACGCGCGCCGCGACACTATGATCTAGAGAGCCTGATGTGACGGGAGTTATTGGGAGTGGAGGACAACTGTGAAGATCCATTGGGGTTTCCGGAACCATGAAACTTCTTGTATACGCTTAACGTCTCCGGATGCATTTCTACCCAATACAGATAGTCCCCCACTTTTTAGGACCCTTGAACTTATGGGACCGGAAAGTGAAAGAGTCTACGCATTTTTTAAAAAACCTTTTCGAGGGAACCGAAACTTCACATCATTTCCCTCGATCAGATGTTTCATCAGGCGATCATTGAATGTGCACAGTTACTCATTCGACGCCGCCCTTTCTGAGACGTCGATTGACATTCGCTGAACATGCACGCTTCTTCGATTTCCAAGAGTAATGATTGTTCTCTTGGCTATATAAACCAGTGGCCACGATCACTTCTCCTCACTTTATCTTCAACCTTCATTTTCTAGCAACTTCAGTTTTCTGCCCTTTCCCTTCCCATCCTAAAAAATGTCTACTTCCTCTTCTGATACTTCTGGTGGTCTGACTCTCGCCAGAATGAAGGCAGAACTAGGTCCACCCCACCATTGGCCGTCATCACCAAGTGTCACCAGGGCTGTAGACTTGGGTTCTACGGCTTTTGAAATTATCCCTTCTAACTTCAACTTTGAGAGGGACTTTCGGGTAAACCCTGCTACGAGTCTGTGGAGAAGATGACCTTACTGATTGACAACTTGATTATCCCTCAAGTCCGCATTGACTACGGGTGGGGCCCGAATATGGATGTTTTTCCTCCTCCGTCAAATGCTAGCTCAGTATATTCTGGGGATGTCACTTATTTACACCTATCCGTTTACCATCGAATTCAGCCTCCCGATCAATCGTGTAATTGAGTCTTTTTTACCTTGCTATGGTGTATGTCTGGGGTAGTTGGCCCCACAGACGTGGAGAATAGTTTGTTGTATGCAGCACTTGGCGGATCTCGCCCATCTTCCGTTTAGTCTGGATCACCTGATCCATCTATATTCCCTCCGGGTGCTCAGTGGGGAATAATTAATGGGGCTTCATAGCCCTAATTACAAATACTGAGGACGATCACGACCAGGGATGGTGTGATCGGTTTGTGATGATTCCCACCAACCGCTAGAATGGCACTAATTTTGGTCCTCTCTCGAAGCATTGGAACAGTACTCGTAAGTAATATTCTTTTCCTTCTTTCTTATTTCTTCTGGCCTTTTCCTAACTACCTTGCCCTTTGTTTTTGAAGTGGCCCCATTGTCACCAAACCCCTGTCGGATGTCTTTGGCTAGGTGATGAGCCTGCTCCGTGACTCTCACGGCACCGAGGAAACATGGAAAGTCATTTCCGCCGATAAGTGGAAGGGTAAAAGTCATGGTGAATCTTTCTTCTTTTCCCGACTCCTCATTTTTATCTATTGCATGTTGATGTGCTGCTCTAACTTTCCTTCTCATTCTTTTCCATGAAGGCCTCCCCGCTCGAGGGGGTTCAGCCAGCAATGTGCCATCTTAGGATGAAGCCCGGGCACGCATCGCTAAGGTCGCCGTCATGGCCAGAGAGAACAAGAAGCGAAGGCTTCCGAATGATGCGGGAGCATCTACTTCTAGGATTGGCTCTCATGTGATAACACGCAGTTGCTTCCGTGCGCCTGAGATGGAGGATAGACAGAAGGTGGTCCTCATGGTGGAGAATAAATTACAGTATCCGAAGCGTGAGGGCCCCCTCGACTGAGGCCATCAAAGAGTCGAGAGTCAGCGAAGGACAACCCGAAAGCGTGGGAGGCATTGATTCGAGTGCAGGCCCTTCGGTTCCTCTCCATCCCCGTTGTTGGTTCCAAACTCGACCTCGAAGCCTCCTTGGCCTACCTTGCAGATATCTTCCTTCATGTAATTTTGAGTTTTTTTATAACGCCTTTTACCTCCAACTGGAGTGTATAAGTTGTGTTTATTTTGTCTATCTTTCTCTTTCAAGGATATGCTGCCGTTTTCTCCACCATTGAACGTTTCAAGAACATGCCCCCACCCTCTAGTGCAGAGAGGTTGCCGGAGGAGAATCGGCATCTCCGGCATAAGGTTGACCATTTCCGGGCTGAGCATAGGGATTTTTTGGAATGAAGAACCACACTATAGGGAAGTTTGGAGGAGACCAAGCAGGCGCTAGCAACCAGAGAGGAGACCTTCCAAATAATGACCAGGCTCGCCAATTAATGGGGGAGAGGGTGGTCCGACTGAGCTTGATCGAGATGTTGCTCGCGCACCGGTGCATACGTTAGTGGCTTCCCGTGCCCATGTTCGAGCCCAGAACCAGCGGTTGATACTTCGTCGGACAGTTGAGAGGCAGAGGGCCACTTTGCTTTGGGATTATGTTATCCTCCAGACCCGATTAGAGGTCCTGCAAAGGGTGGGTACGGGAGTGATTGATGTCCCCTCGACCCTCGTAGATGAAGAGACGCCCTCATCCTCCGACACTTTTGCCCGCTCTTCAGGTGGCGAAGGTGCGCCCCCTGGCTTAGCTTTGTATATCTGCACCCTTTGGTCATTGCTTTGGAGGCCTTCTAGGGGTATATTCCTTCAGCGATGATAAACAACAATGCCGGTGGTCGGTGCTAGTTTTTTCAGCCCGTTTGAGTTTATGGGGGCCTGCGTGCCTTTTTTAATATTGGTGTTTTTGAAGTGGGCCTGCACGCCCTATGTTGAATATTTTATTCTTATGATTGTGTTTGGCCTGCGTTCCATCTGGTGGTTCTTTCGGGGCCCTTGTGCCCTTTGCTATTTTTAGATTTGAGCATTTGTGCTCTGGTTTGATGGTTCCGCGAGGTTTGTATGCCCATATTAATATTCTTTTGTTGAGCGCTTGGCTCTTTTCTTGTATAAATGACAATTATTTTCTTGGCTTTTATTTTACGCTTTGACATGCGCTTTGTTTATTGCAACTATTGTGATCACATAATAACCTGCTGGCTTTTTAATTTGCACTAAACCGTCGAGACATGACCGTTGCACTTGTCTATCAGAACTATGATAATATTTGAGTGTTTGTTGTTTAAGTTAGGGTTTGAGGATCGGTGCACTCTTATGTAATTTTCGCATTTTATGTTTGAGGTCATATTGCCTTAACCCAATCCGGGAAGGTCACATCCGAGAACGCTTGCGCGAAATTGGGATTTAAGATATCTAATTTTAAAATAAGGGTTGCCTCTATTTTCGATGCTAATGGAAAAGACGTCTCAACCCCATGTAAAGGCACAAATGATTCAAATAACCTACACATGCGGACGCTCTATGGCCGTGTCGTGTTGTTTGATACAGTTTTACGGGGACGTATGTCTTTCGAGTTCGGTTTTTCCCCGAACATGTTTTTAATATACAACTCAAGCGAAGAATGAGCGAAGGCTCCTTTATTTTGTTATTTTAAAGTTATAGGGGATGACTCATCCTGTAAGTACATGATCCATTTTGGGGTATTTACAAGATTTATAAAAGAAAATGACTGAGCAAGTTAAGTGACTGCCAGTAGTCCCAGTTTGAGTGAGCCCATCTTGGAAGAGGTCCCCTTGTGGTTACACTGCTCTGCCCTCTCCCCCCGGGACTTGAGTGCGAGGACCCGAGGAATCGAGTTCCGGGATACAACACACTGAGCTTGAAGTGATTTTTGAGTTGTTATCTCGTTAAAAACCTTGCCATGAAAACCCGATCGGGACAAAACCTCGGCTAAGGAAAAGAGTGCAATGCGTGTTTGTCTCCTCTGGGAGGGTGCTTCCAGTTTTGTAAGCAATCCCTGTCAAGGAAAGGGATAATTAATCGAAAATGAATATTCTTGTGAAGGCAAAACATACATGTCTTTCTTTTTTCAAAGGTAGAATCTCTTCGGGTGGCTGACGTTCCAACTATTCTTTAGTTCTTTTCCAGACTCATCCTCAAGTCGATACGCTCATTTCCCCACGATTCCAATGATTCGGTATGGTCCTTCCCATTTCCCTTTTGATTTTTCCAACCTCTTCTTGATGCTCTAGACTATAGTTCTTTTGGTTGTCTCTGCTTGCCCATTTGCACACGGGTGATACGGTGACGAGGTGACCTTTTTTATGTTTAATCCCTTTAGGATTTCGGTGACCTTCTTTCCCCTGAACTGCCGGCCGTTATCACAAACGATCTCTTTCGATATTCCAAACTGGCAAATGATATGATCCTAGATGAAGTCTATGACTTGTATTTTGTGAATCTTTTTATATGCTTTAGCTTCCACACATTTCGAGAAATAATCAGTTAAGCTCACCAGGAACCTCACGTCTTTCACATCTCCCGGCAGCGGGCTTTATTGTACACAAATTCAATAAGGGTTAAATGATCATCCTAACTTCCTTTAAAGTCCAATACACAAGCTCGTAGCATGTACTCGAGCGTTTGAATCGTACGCTCGACCTGCCCGTCTGTCTGAGAGTGGTAAGTTGTGTTAAGATTAACTTGATTGCCTAAACCTTTTTGAAATGATTCCCAAAAGTTAGCTGTGAATTGTGCACCTCGATCAGATATAATAGAAATAGACACACCATGAAGGCAAACAATCTCCTTAACGTACCACTTCGTGTAGTCCTCGGTTGTGTAGGTAGTTTTGACCGCCAAGAATTGAGTTGCTTTGGTAAGTCAATCAAACTTATGATAAGTGCGAGGTAAACCCGTAATGAAATCCATATTAATCATTTCCCATTTTCATGTCGAGATCTCAATATTATGAGCCAAGCCACCGAGCTTTTGGTGCTTTATTTTTACTTGTTGGCAATCAGGACACTGAGCTACGAACTCCTAATGCTCCTCTTCCCGTTTCCGTCAATCTCGAAGGTTGTGGTCTTATTTTGTTGAATACTCTCTCTCTAATTCTTCCTAAGATGGGGTCTTCCCACTAGAGTTCCTTAACTTCCGATCTGAAGGACGACTCTAATGTATTCCGAACCACCAAGCCACCATCCTCCGTATTCATTAGTCAGACGCCCAAACTGGCTAACCGATGGAGCTTTCTTACTAACTCATTCCTCTCGACATGCACCGACATCGAGTTGACTATCGACTTACGACTGAGCGTGTTTGCTATAACATTAGATCTACTGGGATAGCGTAAGATATCCACCTCATAATCCTTCAATAATTCAAGCCACCTCCTTTGGCTCAAGTTTAACTATTTCTGTTTAAATATGTATTGCATACTTTTATGATCCGTGAAAATATCTACATGTGCATAGACTACTGCGGCCAACTCCAAATCATGTGTCGGATAGTTTTTCTCATGTTTTCTCAATTGCTTTGAGGCATAGGCAATCACTTTATCATGTTGCATTAACACGCATCCTAAACCTGCTTTCGAGGCATCACAATACACCACGTAGCCTTCTGGACCCTCTGGGAGAGTAAGGACTGGTGCCGATGTTAGTTTGTTCTTTAATTCTTGAAAACTCTGCTCACATGCATCGGACCACTGGAACTTTATAGCCTTTTGTGTCAACTTTGCTATAATCCTTTTGTCAATTAATTGTTGGAAGATCCAATCTGTTGGATATCATTGTGTAGTTCTCCCCTCTTTTGGTGAGTGTAATCACCACATTAGCAACTTAGACTGTTCCCCCCCCCCCCCCCTTACATTGATTCATTACATCCCATTTTCTTTTTCGCTACAACTTAGCTTCCCATCGGAATACATATCTCGTAGGACGACAATTTTAACGTCATTTAGGTGCCCAAAAGGGACATGCACATATACACATACTACATCCGACTGTGGCGGGTATTTCTTGCCCTACAAAGCTTACTAGTGTCGTTTCAAGGAAAGCTTTGGGTTTCAACCAGTAAGATAATAGCAAAGGCAGTGAAGATGCAAGTAAGGAAATCACATCAAAGGGATAGTTTTAAAGATGCTGACAATGTTCTAAACTTTAACAAAAATTGTAAGTGAATACCAATAAAGAAATTGGACAGAAACTCTCAAACAGGACGGTGCTTAAACTAAGACAACTTCAATCATCCTAAAAAAAGTAACAAATCATTCTAAGAGTTAGCATTGCCCTGAAGCTAAATAACTATCTCAGAACTCATAAGTTTGCTGCAGGAATTACTACTAATTGCTTAGGAAGACATATTTTCTTTCAGCACATAAACAAGCATCAATTTAAATAGAATTTCATATTTGCAACTGAACCTTAAAGGAAGGGAAAACCATTATCAATCTTTGAACAATTGTTCTACTTCATTTTACGAATACCAAAAGAGAGCATATTTAAATCATTTCTCACTACCAAAACAGTGACCACATATGACTCTTTGAACTTTTTCTACCCTTTTTGACAAGCAACTTACTCATTCGAAATCCAACTGCACTAAAGAAGTTTAGGTAAGAAAACTAGATTTTAACACACATCCTTTAGCCAAATTAGAATTTCCAAAATAGATTTGGCTTAACAAACAAACTAGTTATTTCATACTCATATTAATCCTCTCCTAATCATCAACCGGACAATAATGACCAAGCATGTGGACAAAATGGACGAGTCAAACAAATAGTTGAAATTACACCAAAGTTATAATCTAGTTAAGTTCTTGAACCATCTTAGCCTATATGCATGTCATTCATGCATACACAAGCAATTTGAAACAAAACAGACATATATATTCACAACACTAAACTGTACAACAATCTTATCAACCCACATACAGAATCCAAATATTTCTTCGATTAATCCAAACATATAACCACGTATTGGTTAAGCACAATACATGATCTACTTAAAGGTAACTAATTTAATAACCTTATGGGCTATTAGGATAGGCGCTAGGAAAATGTTGTGATCCTGGTAGTGTACTTGCACTGTCCTGTCTCGGTCCTATATATGAGCCTCGATCAGACACACTTTGAAGTGGAACCCTCCTATCCCTACTAACCATTCGTATCCTCTTGTCCTTCCTACTTTCCTTCTCCTCCGCGTATCTCATGACATAAATCGACGAGCTATGATTAACGGACTCCTAAGACTGTGGACTATCCAAAACCTCAGAAGAGTCAGTATCAGTGAATGAAATGAATACCTTATCATGACGCTGCACCTGAGGGGAACCCGACTGTGCCAATCCTTGTGCTGCCCTACTTACACCATGATCAATGGAGCCCGATACTGAAACTAAGGGCCTTGGTGAGGTCGGAACTTCCCTCACCCATCTTCCATTGGTAGAACCAAAATTGTTCGAGTGGGTGACTCATATGGATTCTCCTCAATAGAAACTATGATCTCTGACGGGTTTGACTCCATAGTGTAACTTACGTCTTTGTTCTCTACCTCCGTAGCCCTGTGACCCGTACCAGCGGGTAGTACCTGTCTAATATCTTCCCTCACAATAATACCCGCACTCTTACTAACCTGGGTCTTTCTCATCATAGACATCGCTGCAGTTTCAAATGGGAAAATAAGATTAAGAATAATTTTTCTAACGACTCGGCTCTATCGAACGATCTAGGTTATGAAAGAAGGAGTATATCATAGATGCCATGTAGCCTCCTGCTTATAAGTGTGGCGTGCTACACACCCATAAACAAGACTCTACCAGACACAACTTGTAGACATCCCTAAGACAGACCTGCTCTGATACCAAATTTGTCACTACTCAACTCGATGGGCCATGACGGGCACCCGGGCCTTGCTTGCCGAGTACCACTAGTCACATATTTAGCAGATATCCGTAATTTTGCATGGTCCACGAGGCCACCACGAGATACCCTCTGACATATGAAAATAGTAAGCTAGAACAGAGATGCGTAAAATCCTACAACCAGAAGGATCCCGCCTAAATATATATACACTTACCAAGCCGACAAGGCAATACATGACTGATATACACAAGACATTGTCTTCAAGCCTCTAAAGAGTACATGATATCACAAGGTCGGGACAGGGCCCCACCATACCCATATGCACATGCAAAAATATTATCGTACCAAGACTAGACCGCAACTCCGGAATAAATGGAGTGCTCCAATATCAGCTGAATTGGCAACTTACTGGTGCGGACCGTCGTCCTATCTACCTGGACCTGCGGGCATGAAACGCAGTGTCGCCCGACAAAAGGGACGTCAGTACGAATAATGTACCGAGTATGTCAGACATGAAAAATAGCATAATAGAAACCTGAAAGTAACATGAGACAAGAAACAACCAACCAGTAGAGAATGCATCTGAGGGCCATAATATGCCTAAGTACCATGTCTGTACAGAATGCCTCTAAGGGCTATAATATGCCTAAATTTCATGCATAATGCAGTCATACATATACATCTGCGTATATAACGACATCAAGCCTCTGTGGGCATCCCATCATATCATATCAACCGTTGTGGGCATAATCATCATCGTGTATATCTGTACCAGCTGCAGGTGGTGTGCGTATATAACGTCTTCCCTTTTTCGATATCCCATACATATATAATGCATACATATAGTAAAGTATATAACTTCTTTGAGGTTAAGGTATGTACATTAATACAATGCATGAATGATATGATAATAAGACACCATAAGTTTGTCGGAGTGATGTAATGTTGCTTCACCTCCGATTAACATTATGAATACTAACATCTTTCTCATATACCTCAATAGGGGTTTAGGAACATATTTAGACATGCTTTGAAAATAGGAATGATTAATATGAACATCCTTAACTACTAAGAGTAGAATCATTTATGGGTACAATGTCATGTTTACATTTCGTACTTAGAACATGCCAAAAGAAAGAAGGATTTGCCTTAACATACTTTAAACCATCTTGAACCAGCCCGCTCTACCCAGAGATTTCAAGAAACAAGTGAATTCAAATGAAATATAAGTTACTGCCTACATATTGTTGCCCAACTTCTTCCTAAACTAGATATATGATGTTGCTCACCTTATTTTCATTCTCAAATAAAGTAGCTACGTTGCTGCTCCAATTTGCTTAAGAGACAATATACTTAATTCCATTCTCAAGAATTGAATAAGAGATATATTCATGCACTTTCCAATTTTTATACGTGTCTCTCACATGCCAAATCCCTTTATGATACTTATCATATGTGTGCCACAACACCACTTAGGTGTATGTATATAAGACTTGCTTCCAGTTATCCATGACATGTATCCACCTAATAATTATCCATAGTATCTATTAATCAAGGGCCCACATAAATTAATCCACACAACTAATTATCCATAATTCATTTGAATGATAATTATTTTCAACACTTCATATACTCATTGTCATGATTGTGTGACATAGCACTAGCCCATAGCCTCTTTAGGCATGCACAAAATATTATTTCCAATCACCGTCGTCATACTTTTAAGTCCTAAATCATTTTGGAACTTTATCCTTTTATACACCAAGCTCTTGATGTGAACACTTAAATATAACAAATTTTCACTAGGACTCGTGTCTACTTCCATATGTCTAGAGACTCAAACCCTTGTCCGAAAGTACGGGGTGTTACACTAGGTCCATATTTAACTTGTGGAGGGCCAACTCCGGGGGCACACCTGAGATGTCCAATATCGATCAAGTGAAGCTACTAATATTATTATTAAAAAATGCAATCAAATTTTTCCTGAGCCTGGGGTTTAGGCCCGAGCTTAGGTATATAAATGTTCCCCAAGCATGTTTGGTTGACAAGAGGTAAGCTCGAGATCTTCTGTTGCGAATCTTCCTGCATCTGATTCTTTTGGTGCCACAAAGCCCTGAGATATCTGATCTTTCTAATCTTTCGGGCGAAGGGATCCCACTGGTTCCTGCCTCTGAATAACTTTAGAGTTGCCCCTCAAAATCAGGCTTCTGTGATTGTTAGTTGTCGTTTCCGACTGAGTCTTCTTGCTTGTAGACCAGAATGATTTATGTCGGGTCATTTTCAATGTCTTCTTGTACCGCGGCCACTCCCCAGGGCATCGGGAATTTCATCACCTAATTAAAAATAGATGGGACTTCCTTTATGGCATACAACCATGGCCTCCCAATTACCAAATTATAAGGCAGTCCCCCTTCAAGGACATCGAACAAGGCTTTCATCGACACCCCTGGCACGTGTGTTTCCAGATTGAGTTGCCCATGGGTTATTTCACTAGACAAGTTAAAATTGGTCAATACTTTCACTACCGGAGTCATTTGCCCAGTTAGCTGCATTTCCTTAATCACACAGAGTTGCACAACATTTACAGTGCTACCTGGGTCAACAAGTGCACGCTTAATGTTAAATTGAAATATATGGATAGAAATTACCAGAGCATCGGCGTTCGGGCTCTCGGTGCTTTCTTTTTCCACTATTGAAGACGATAGGGTCTTCGGGCTTATCTCTCATCTTTTTTCTAGATGAGGATGGCCCCTCATGCTGTAGCTTTTGAGATACTGCTCTCACTATCACTCATTGGGTGATCATGTTAATCGCTCCCTACTGAGCCGAGCGTTTCCGCGAAGTCCTTATCTCTTATTCTCTGGCGTACTTATATCGGTTACTAAAGAACTCCTTCAAATTCCCCTCCTCATCAAGTCTTCTACTTCGTACCTTAAGTGTTTGCAGGTTTCCATTGAATGACTTAGGATCCCATAGAACTCGCACCAAAGCTCAATATTTGTGCCCTGCTTATTTGGGTTAGACCGGACTGCTATTGGGAACCGGGTTTTTCTTATATTCTTCATATCCATGACCAGATCCACGATCTATGTATTAAAGTTGTAGGAGGCCACGTTCGGCGGCCCTGAGTCGTTTGCGGACTTTCTCTGTGGTACTTCCTTTTCTCTTCTAGGCTGACCTTGATCATATCTTGGCTTATTCAATCGACCTTCATGCCTAGGGGATGGTTGAATTAAATAAGATTCGTACCATCCTCTCGGGTCCCTTTGCTTGTATGGGGGGACATTGTGAGATCTCCCATGTTGCCCCCCTCCGATTTCGATCCCATGATCAGTTTCTATCCTTATTTTGGCGGTGTACTTGTTGTTTACTTCGTCCCATGACTTGACTGGGAACTCTTTCAAGCTTTATTTTAATTTTCTCGAAGCGTCCGAACTATCGACGTTTAAGCCATCAGTGAACGCTACGGCAGCCCAATATTTGGAGATCGCAGGCAGCATCATCCTCTCCCGCAGAAGCGCTCCACAAAGTTGTAGAGTAACTCATCCTTCATTTGCTTTACGGTGAATATATCCTCATTATGGGTATTGACCCTTTAGGCCCCAGCATGGGCCTTAACGAATGCATCTGCAAAAGCAATAAAATAATCAATAGAATTTTCAGGTAAGAGAGTATACCAAGAGAGTGCTCCATTTGTGAGCGTTTAGCTAAACGTTTTTAGCATGACGGATTTAATTTGGTATTGCTGCAAGTCATGCCCGGTGATCGCGGCATTAAAAGTCACGATGTGTTCGTCCGGGTCTGTTGTCCCGATCGCACTCCAACCCAACAGTATCCGTCGACTTCAAACTTTCCGTCGACTTCAGGCCGCCCGTCAACACCTACATATACACCGACACAACTATTTTTAGATATACCTAGGTATTCATTCCAGTCAAGCTAGAATGCGTACGTCCGTGTACGTGATAACATGAATTGGGCTTCTTATGACGCAACAATGCGCGGGGAGCGGCCAATTCGAAATGTAGAGGGTGGCAGGGAGCAGAACTACGACTTATCATTCATAGACTTTGACGAATTTCTTATCCCAGATGTTAGTGTTTAAAATACTTATACTGATTATTTCATAATTTTTCATATCTCAGGAGTCATCTCCAGCTCCAAGTCTAGCTCTAGCTCCAGCTCCAGCTTCAGCCATTCAGGATCTCATTTATAATACTACTTCGGATCCTACACCAGACTTTTCTCAGGAGTTCGCTCAGGAGCCCGTCGACGTACATATTTGATTTTTACCAAAAGTTAATGTATTAAATATAAATTAAACTTAATACTAATTGTTTGTATATTATTTCAGCTTCATCCTTCTGCGCTTGTGGTCCCGTCTCCTCATGAGGACGATGTTAATGATTATGATCCTACTGATTCCAACAGATTGGTTCTAATCATGCCAATTAAAGGCGATCATGTGCACACCATGGTTCGAACTCGAAGAAGGACGGTAAGAAAAAAGAGTGGTGGATGATCATGGCTTAGAGCGTCCTGCTATTAGGAGGAAGAAGGGGACGGAGACGACAGTGAGGGTGGTGGGGATCGTATTAGCCTTAGGCCTAAGGTTACTCTAAAGTCTACTACATGTGGACCCATTGGAGATTGTGTATCAGTTAAAGTTAATATTATATTTTTTTGCGTATCATTTTCTTAATGATAATTAGTTATCTTAGTCTTTATTATCGTTTAGTATTAACTCGTGTGACATCCCAAATTAATTAGGGGGAAAATCTTGACATATGCAAAATAAAGTAGTGCATTGACTAAACAATAAAACACTTAAATCAAAACCTTAAAATGTAAAACACTTAAACCTAATGATAACAAGTTTTCAAACAAGACTTACTTCAGGCAGTTTACAACCCCTAAAACGACGATCCGACCGTTTAAGTATCATTGATGTCTTGAGCCTACATTATTGTTCGTATTTAAAAAACATCATGTTCTATATAAAATATTGACATTCCGGAGTTTTGAGACATGACTAATTTTTTGTCAAAGTATGAAAAAACGTAAATTTCAAAGAAGAAAATTTCCCTCAGCCCTTAACCTATTACATTCCTATTTTCTCCTTAAAAACATCTAATATCACCAATAAATTTATCTACAAAGAAGAAAAGAATAGAGAAAATGGGTGAAAAAATAAAAAAATAAAAAGCATAGAGGATCTGAAGCTAATCTTCGAGAAAATCGGCGTGGAAAAACGAAAGAGTAAAGGAGGAAAGAGAAAATAAAGAAACAAAAAGGGAAAAGAAAAAGAAAATTTAAAATAAAAAAATATATTAAGAGAAACTAATTAAATATCATTATTTCAATATTCAATTAGAAGATGAGACGTGTATAGTTTAGATAATTTTTAGTGCTTTTCTTTTCTTCTCATGCGCTGGTAGGAAGTTGATAACAATTTTTTTGCTACATCACCTTTTAGGATGGTAGTAGATCCACTTAAATTAAGAATAGAGGGATAATAGGTTGTTCGGTTAATTAAAGCGTTAACTTGACTTTTCGGATGTAATTAATGACGAAAATTATGTCTTTTGCCGATTTTTGTTAGATATTGTCAATATGATATGTCAATATGTATGCGCTTCATGTCGAAATAGTGTTGATTGCTATTGTAAAGCAGTACGGGAAGTAAATAAATATTACAAGTGTCCGAAAGGATAAACAAATAGTCAATCTTCAGAACTGCCGCAAAGTTGTTGAGTCTTGAATCTTGATAACCTGAAATCAAGAAACACTAAATCTGGATGGTTACAACTGTGTGTTGAGTCGAGTGATTGCATTCTGTCCTTAAGACAAGATTGCCCCGTATATATGCTTAGCGGGCAATAGTCTCCCAAGATAAAACAACACTTTAATCTCAACACTATAAAGCAAATAGGTTGAGTCTGACGAAGAAAACAAATACGAATCGACTTGCTGAAGAAATGGAATAGGAAGGAAGAGTTTCTGTTTTCGTCCAACGTTATTGGACTGACTTTCTCTTCTGTTTTGTCTCTGTGTATATAGTGTGTCTCTGTTGTGTATATGTGTGTGTTTGCTCACTGTTTTCCGTCATTGTTTTGTGCTGCTATTTTCGTGTATATTCTATCCAACACAATTGAGCCAAAAGGCATCAATATATAGCATGGAGGAGGGACTCCTCAACTGCCACAAACATGGTTGTAAATAGTCATTAGGAGGGTTGTTAATGGCTATTAGGGAGGTTGATAATGGCAGGTTTAATGCCATTAGTGAGGATGTTCATGGTCATTGAAGGAGGGTTGTTTATGGAGGAGTTAACAACCAAGTAATGGCTGGTTAATGCTCCAAAAAACAACTCAAACGGTAGGTAGAAAGTTTCTGCCTTCCGTCATTCCCAAAATCAACTTTACAGAAACTCTAGGGATCAAACTGTAAATATTAAGCAATTTGGGGTCCAAAAAGATAATATCAGAAAGTCTCCACAGCCCAAGCCCGGACGGGCGGCGGCAACGCGCGTGTGGGCTTAGCCTTGAACCCAAGCACATCTAGGTCCTCCATCCTTTAAACACATGGGATACCCCTTGGGGTCCTAAACCCTCAATTACTTTAGAGACTTATAAAGAGAGCAATTCTTCATTTTCCCACCGATGTGGTAGATTTGTCCCACACCATATTTTCATGCCTCAAACACCTTACTTCGTGGACCAATATCTCTTTCATTTCTCAACGAAATTTGACTATTCTTGGCCCTACGGTCATCTACTCACTTAGTAGATTATGCATGTGAGAAGAGACAAAGCCTCCAACATGCGGAACACTAGTGTTTAATTCATTAAATATGTGTGGACGCACCTCCCCGTCAAAGGCAAATTTTCAACAAATAGATATGTCATCATGCCTACATTATATGCATGCATGTTATCATCAAGGTTAGGGTTTCTTGTAATCCAGGTTCGGCTGTCGTCACTTGCATCAATTAAAGGAACCATTCTTGAAATTACTATCTCGTCCTTCGCTTTCTCCTAGTGTATTCTAGCGACAACTTCAACAACCCGAAAAGACTAATTTGCACCCCAACTATTTATTGTTTTGACACCCCTTAGTAAAAATTCTAGTTCTGCCATGACATATATAGAATATAAATAAATAAATATATTGAACATTACCTATATAACGTACTATCTAGCTTTGTTAATAGTAAATGTTTGTTTTGAAATATTACTTAGCACAAAGGAGGGAGGACGCTTACAGATACAGTTTTTTCATTAAAATGAAACTTACTGATAATATGCTATTTATAATTAAAATGGAGGCTAATACCTTATACGGTCTAAGAAATCGAGAGGTATCGCTAAATCAGTTAATCAATTAGAAAGAGTGGTTGTAATTAATTAATTTTCTAAAAAAAAAAAAAAACAGACAAATGTACTGATAGCACCTGGGCAAAGGAATTTGGACAATTTTACTTTGGTTTGTATATATACAGAGGGTATGGCATATGGTCTCATGACTCAGCAGAGACTAATATCCATCTGTTTTGTTCTTCTCCAGGTTGGATTGTTTCGCATGGCACATTACAGATATACACTATATGGCAGCCTAGTAAATACAGAATCCAGACTTATAACTATCTAGGATTTATTAATTCGATATATTCAACTTTTATGTTTTCATTGACCACACTACACTTATAAATATGCACATTTTATTTTAAATACTTGAAGAATCTTTGTCTGAATTTTATACCAAAATCAAATGCTTTGATCTTTGTAATAAATATTTTCCAATATTCTTTTATTAATTTTACCTAAAATAAAAGATATATACAATTAATGAAAGAATAATAAGACGTGGGATCTAGTACCCCGTCTACCTGATGCTAACATTATTCGTTCTATGTGGATTTTTAGACATAAAAAGAAACCTGATGGTTCTTTTGAGAGGTACAAGGCTCGTCTTGTAGGTGATGGCAGGTCTCAACAGGTGGGAGTGGACTGTGATGAAACGTTCAGTCCGGTCGTAAAGCCCGCAACCATCCGGACCGTCCTCAGCATTGCCATATCCAAGTCTTGGCCCGTTTATCAGATTGATGTCAAGAATGTCTTCTTACACGGGGATTTTCATGAAACGGTATTTATGCATCAGCCTATACGTTTCAGGAATCCTATTCATCCGGATTATGTGTGTTTGTTGCAGAAATCACTCTATGGACTGAAACAGGCTCCTCGAGCATGGTATCAGCGTTCGTCGATTATGTCTCTTCTATCAGTTTTTCACACAGCAAATCTAATCATTCCCTATTCATCTACAACAAGGGCACAAACATGACTTACCTATTATTATATGTTGATGACATCATCCCCACCACGTCATCTGATGCTCTCCGCCGGTGCATTATGTCTCTCATTTCCTCTGAATTTGCTATGAAAGATCTGGGGGCCTTGAGTTATTTCTTGGGCATCTCTGTCACTCGACATTCTGGCGCCCTATTTATATGTCAGAAGAAGTATGTCAAAGAGATCTTTGACTGTGCATGCATGACATCTTGCAAACCATCCCACACCCCTATAGACACCAATTCCAAGCTCAGCGCTGATTCCGACCCTTCATATTCAGACCCGACTCACTATCGTAGCCTGGTTGGGGCCCTGCAGTACCTTACATTCACGAGACCAGACATATCATATGTCGTGCAACAAACCTGCTTGCACATGCACAGTCCGACGGAAGCATACATGCATGCCCTCAAACGTATTTTACGATACGTCCAAGGTACACTTCACTTCGGATTACATCTATACAGGTCTTCGCTCACTGGTCTCACTGCTTATTCTGATGCTGACTGGGGTGGATGTCCTGACACCCGACGCTCCACGTCTGGTTATTACGTTTTCCTCGGAGATAACATATTGTCTTGGTCTTCCAAAAGGCAACCTACACTATCCCGATCCAGTGCAGAAGCAGAGTACAGAGGTGTCACCAACGTCGTCTCTGAGTCTTGTTGGATCCGTAACCTGAGCTTCACTGCCCGATTCAAAAGGCAATACTGGTCTACTGCAATAATATTAGTGCAATATATCTTTCCGTCAATCCCGTCCAACATCAGCGCACTAAACACATTGAGATGAACATTTATTTCGTTCACGAAAAAGTGGCTCGTGGTCATGTTTGTGTCCTTCATGTTCCTTTCAGATTGCCGACATCTTCACCAAAGGACTTCCGCGCATACTATTTGATGATTTTCTTGTTAGTCTCAGTGTTCGTGAACCTCCCGCTTCGACTGCGGGGGTGTAATAGAATATTTTCCAATATTCTTTCATTAATTGTATATCTCCTATTTTAGGTAGAATTATAATCATTTTATAATTATGTTAATTAGTTACCTAGTTTGTATCAAAGTAAATATTTCTGTAATCTTATATATATTATAAATCATTCATCCCTAAACATCCCGTAACACTTTGTAATTCGAACCTCCCCAACATAAAAGTGGAATGAAAGAACTAATATAAATTACAACATTGTATGGTGAATTATTTGGATATTAATTTTCACTTATAACTTAAAAATGTTCTTAGTTTTAAACTCAAGAAGGGAGAAAGTAGAAAAAATAAAAGAAAAGGAAGATAAACAACATGAGAAGTATATTTTTGGTGATAGATAATAAAAACGAGGCAAGGTGAGGAAAAGCCTAAGGTCAAAGAAATAAATTAAGAGAGACTTCTTTTGAAATTCCAATAATACCCTTATCATCCTGAAGAAACTAATGGCACTGGTGGTAGCATGAAAATATATATGCTCCTCCCTTCGTATTTTGTTTGTTCCAGCTATATTCCACATTAAATTCTGTGAATTCCCATGTGACGTTATCATTCCCCTTTCTACACCCGCTGTTTTGGAATTTGGAGTAGTTAATTGTAGGGGTGGCCGGTGGGCCGGGCTCGGGATTGTCGGGCCGGGTTTGGCTCGATCGTGGTGGGATGGGGATGGGGATGGGGAAGGGGCGGGATCGGGATAGGCGGGATTTGTTGAAGTCCCGCCCCGATCCCGTCGGAATCGGGTCGAGTCGGGATTGGGTCGGGTCGGGATCGGGATCCCGGACGGTTCTTTTTTTTTCCACTTAATTTAAAAAATAACATATATATAAAAAAATTCAATAATTAAACAAGACAAGATAGTGTAATAAAAATATCCCAAAGCTTTTTTTGTGCCTCTTATATTATTTAATAGACATATGATTTTTTTGTAATACAAATACAATTGTCAAAATTGCAACTTTGTGGTGTTGTTCAAAAGTTGCAAATTGTAAATTACATTGTAAAATTGCAATTAAAAAATTACATTCTGAAAAAAACATGTTCTAGTTTCTTGATAATTTCCTGTGGTTCTTCGGTTGAAATTGGTATTTATTGATCAAATTGCTCCACGTCGCTTCCACCACCTTCGAATAAGATTTCGTTGTAGTTTTCGTCTTCTTCTTCGTTGATCTCCAGTTGACCGCACATTCTCCGCTCCGCTCGTATCCAATCTCTGAATAATACTACAATCTCCAAGTTGTCTCCGGCTAATGAGTGTCTGTGCTCTCCTATTTGATATCTGCTGGCAGAAAAAGCGCTTTCAGACGCCGTTGATGACGCGGGAATGTTCAAAACATCTCGGGCCATCATTGAAAGTGTCGGAAAGGTCTTCTTATTCCCCTCCAGTATTTCAGCAAGTCTTCACGTCCTTCTTCATTGAGAATTGCTTGGTACGGTACAGAACCCTGTAAAACAAAAATATCAAACTCGCTAATTTGGTTAGTAGTGGTACGGTCGCACATTCTATTTCTGAGGCTTTCAATACTAGTCGCAGAAACAACATGTCTTTTGTGAGGTTGTGTTGAAGAAGAAGAAGATGGTATGGAAGCCGGTAGGTTACTAGCACTTTCTTGTTGGTAAAACCTATATACTTTTTTGCATTCGTCTTCTACACTAGACAACACTTCTTCTTTAGTTTGTTCAATAGGTGGTGGGTGATTTGGATTTTTGGGACTTGGAGGTGGTAGTACTTCTATATAATCGTAAATAGTTTCAATAAGTGATTTAGTACCGTCTATTTTAATAGTCGGATTTAATACAACACCAATAATATAAATAGTGGGAATAAGAATAAAATAGTTTTTTAATAGCTGCCTTATAAGCTAATTTTTCCATATATTCACTAAGTAATAAAAATATTAGAGCTATATAAAACAACATAGTTGAAATAGTAGGATTATATATACCGAAAAATTCATTTGTTGCTTGAAAAAATTTCTCTAAAAATACAATAAGTTCGAAAAATTTTCCCTAATCGCTATCTACAATCATATTAGTTGGATTTTGATTATGAGAGTTAAAAAATAAAGTTATAGGTTTTCTATAGTCATAAGCAACATGTAGTTGCTCGTATAAAGAATTTCACCTAGCGGGTACTTCTTCTAGAATTTTTCTATAAGGTAGTTGGCAATCGTGACAAATTTTTTTATATTCTTTTCTTCGTTGTATTCTATTATTTTTAAAAATAAAGTTTATAGCAAATTGTATTTTACTAAGAATGTCTTCAAAAAGTGATAGATCATCTTTACAATTAAGTTATATATATGGCACACACATTTTATATGAAAATGATCTAAAAAAGATGGAGTTAACCTATTTTTAAAAATTGTAATAGCGTAATTGTTAGAAGAAGCGTTATCTAATGTAATAGTCATAATTTTATCAGTTATTCCGTAATAATCGCACACTTGATAAATATTTTCTGCAATAAAATTACCAGTGTGCCTATCATCTATATATCTATACGCTAAGATACGTTTTTGCATAGACCATTTATAATCTATCAAATGACAAGTTACCGTTAAATAATCATGGTCGTTACTACAACGGCCTATATCAGAAGTGATAGCCACTTTGCCATTAAAATGATATAATGAATAACGTAAATACTGTTGATATTCATGTGCGAATTTAAATACATCTCTCTTAACAGTTAATCTAGGAAAATCGTTAAAAGCATGTTATACATATCTCTAATGTAATGAATAAAATCGGGAGATGAAGGAAATGAAAAAGGCAAACCCTCCACAACAACTAATTTTGCTATTGCTTCCCTATCTCTATGTTTATCGTATTTAGGGCCTACAATTCCCCTTGTCATAGGGTTAATTTGACCATGTACTTGTTCCGGGACAATATGTGAACCTTGTCCCGATAGAGCGGACGTTTGCGCATTCGATTTTGAAGCCTCTTATTGGGCATAGCTAGCAGGATGAGACCTTGATACGTGTCTCATTAACCCCCCCCCCCCCCCCTCCTGTCCCATCCCACCTTGACCTTTTCCAGTTTTAAAATTTAAAACATCTTTACAAATTTTACATCTACCTACTTGATTCTCTACGTCCCTATCAAAAAATGTCCATGCATCTGATTTTAATGTTCGTTTTGCTGGACCTCGTCTCATACTAGGGGCAATAAGAGGCATTTCAGTTGAAGGTGCACTAGTGGGTGTGTTGTCATCTACATTAGTGGGTGTATCATCTAGATCATCGTCTAAATTAAAGTCTTCTTGAGTTCCAGAAAATAGCTCCTCATCTAAATCTAATGGTATTGTAGGAAAATGTTCAGTATCAACAAAATCATCTTGTGTAGGAATAAGATTCTCTCTAGAAATAGGACCTTTGCCCTTGTTCCCCCTACTAGAAGAAGCATGACCCCCTACCCGTAAACATTAAATCCTTCCATTATAAATTTATAATTATACTAATAAATAATTAAAATAACTGAAATTAAGTGCGCTAAATAAAATAAACAGACAATAATAATTTAATGAAGGAACGAATGTACCAAACGCCGACGTAACGTCGACGTGTAATCGAGAGGTTGAAAATTGAAACTTTGCTCGATGGAAGATCCTCAAGCTAGTTGCCAACTTCACTCCCAAATGAATAAATAAAATTGAATATTTAGTAGACAATGTAGACTTGTAGAGAGATAGATTGAGAGATTGTAGGAAGATTTGTGAGAAAGATGAAGAGAAAATGATGTATTTATAGTTGAAAAATTGGGTTAAAGTGTAAATATAATAACTTATGTGTTAAAAATAAATATTAAGGGGGTAGGGGTAGGGGGAGGGGGAGGCCAAAAATAAATATTAAGGATCAGGGCGGGACCGGGATCGGGTCGGGACTAGCGGGCTTGGGCGGGCCGGGATGGGTCGGGACGAGACCATGTCCGTCCCGGTTCGAGTCCCGATATCGAATTTTTTAATTTTTTTTTAAAATGTCGGATTCGGGGCGGGACCAGGCCGACCCGGCCCACTGACCAGCCTTAGTTAATTGCTTATCACACATTGGATGACACCATCCTAGGTGCTATTTCTCCTCCTGTTTTCATTTTATTGACAAAAATATCCTCCTGCAATTTTCGATTTTAGGTAAGGTGTTTTTAGAGCTACGTCAATATTTCCTCTGTCATTTTAGATTAAAAAATTTATCTCAACAAAATTACTTATTATTTTAGAAATTTAAAATTAAAATTATTAAATATTTTAATTATAATCTTAATATTTAAGAAGTATGTATAAAATTTAAGCATATATATGTGAAAAAAACTAAAACAACAATTAAATTGGAAAGGAGGGAGTACATAGATTAAACTCGCTGTTTCCTTATTAAAAATCACACAATTAAAATTTGTGAGGACACTATAGTCCACTTATTCTGGTCTGGAAAGGATTTAACATTTTTTCATTGCATTAAGTAATATTCACTCCACTTATATTTATTCAATAATCTGTTACACTAAATTACATCAAGGTGACGCATAGTTAGAGGAATCGTGCAAAGTTTTCTTTATTAATTTTTGTAAACTTTTTTGTTTCCAGCTTTCTTAGAAAATGTTTGGAAAATTGAAAAAGTTTACTTCAATCATTATCTAAACACTAACTTTGCTTGGTCGAAACTTATCGCTCGTGGTGAAGATCGAGATGATCCTTTAATTAACTAGAAATAAGACTAAAATAAATTATATATATATATATATATATATATATATATATATATATAAAATCGGTGCACCAAGCTTCCGTTATGCGCGGAGTCTGCAAAGAGTCCGACCACAATGGTCTATTGTATATATTATAATAAATCATAATTATAATTAAAATTAAATACCGTTGGAAATTTGCCTTTGGTGGAAGTTGCGTCCACCCATCTTTAATGACTTAAACACTAGGGTTCCGCATGTTGGAGACTTTGGTTCTTCACACGTGTATAATCTACTAAGTGAGTAGATGATTGTAGGGCCAAGGATCGTTAAATTTCGTTAAGAAATGAAAGAGATATTAGTCCACGAAGTGGGGTGTTTGAAACATGAAAATATGGTGTGGAACAAATCTCCCTCATCGGTAGGAAAATGAAGATTTGTTCATTTTATAAGTCTCAAAAATGGATAAAGGTTTGGGACCCTAAGGGGTAACCCATGTGTTTGAAGGAGGGAGGACCTAGGTGTGCTTGGGTTCGAGGCTAGCCACACGCGCGCCGCCGCCCGTCAGGCTTGGGCTGACATTATCTTTTTGGACCCAAATTGCTTAATATCCATTACTTTGCACATAAACTCAGTCATTTACTTGGCTGAATATAACTCCTCACTAAGTGTCATTACATGGCTATTAAAAGCCATTAGTTGGCTAGTTGAGAAGTCACCCTCCTTACACTATAAATTGAAGACTTTTGCTCAATTGTTCTAGAGAGCACGAGACAGAGAGTCATCTCTCGACTCAGCCACAGTTGTAACAATCCAAATTTAGTGTTTCTTAATTTCAGGTTATCAAGATTCAAGACTCAACAAGCTTGCGGCAATTATAATCTTGACTGTTTGTGTATCCTTTTGAACACTTGTAATATTTATTTACTTCTCGTACTGCTTTGATTCCAACAATTATATCCAACAAATACAACCTGGACTACCAAGCTAATTGTCTATGCAAAGGTAACGAGGTTCAACTTATTTTCAGTATAGACTTTCTAGTCTCATTTGTTTGTGCTCTAAAAAAAGTGTTGGAAATTTGTCTTTGGCGGGGAGGTGCGTCCACCCATATTTAATGAATTAAACACTAGTGTTCCGCATGTTGGAGGTTTTGTCTCTTCTCACATGCATGATCTACTAAGTGAGTAGATGACTGTAGGGCCAAGAATCATCCAATTTCGCTGAGAAATGAAAGAGATATTGGTCCACAAAGTAAGGTGTTTGAGGCATGGAAATATGGTGTGGGACAAATCTACCACATCGGTGGGAAAAGGAAGAATTGCTCTCTTTATAAGTCTCTAAAGTGGTAAAGGGTTTGGGACCCCAAGGGGTATCCCATGTGTTTAAAGGAGGGAGGACCTAGATGTGCTTGGGTTCAAGGCTAAGCCCACAGGGGCGCCGCAGCCGCCCGCCGGTCTGGTCCGGTCCGGTCTAGGGTCTCGGGTCACGGGCTGTGGACCCTAAATTGCTTATTATTTACAGTTTGGTCCCTAGAGTTTCTGAAAAATTAATTTTGGGAGTGACGGAAGGCAGAAACTTCTTGCTCCATTAACAACCCTCCTTCAATGACCTTAAGCAGCCCTCCTTCAAGGCCATGAATAGCCACACTAATGACATTAAACCTGCCACTTACAACCCTCCTAATGGCCATTGCCAGCCATGTTTTGGGCAGTTGAACAGCCCTCCTCCATGCTATATATTGATGCCTCATTTGGCTCAATTTGTGACTGAAAACAAAACATACATAGAAATATAGCTTAAATAGACACAAAACAGTGAGCAAAACTGTGACGAAAATCAGTGAGGAAAGACTCACATATACACAAGATATACACAACAGAGACACACTATATACACATAGACAAAACAGAAGAGAAAACAAAAACTCTTCCTTCATTTTCCATATCTTCAGCAAGTCAATTCATATTTGTTTTCTTCGTCAGGCTCAACCTATTGGCTTTGTAGCGTTGAGATTAAAGTGTTGTTTTATCTTGGGAGACTATTGCCCGCTAACGTAAAAACATATATACGGGGCAATCTTGTCTTAAGGACAGAGGACAATCACTCGACTCAACACATAACGTTGTAATCATCCAGATTTGGAAAATTCTTGTGAACATGAGATACTGATGACAAATTAGAAAATTTCTGTTGTATTGGATGATCAATTCACTGTACAGGCTCCTATATTTATACACTTGATTTGGAATCTAAAGCTAACGGACTGTCACAACTGTCCTTTTCCTATTTGTTATTCCCTAACTAAACAAATAAAATAATTACAAGTGTCTAATCTATTTAAAAAATAAATGAAAATGCCATTTGCTCTCATTTCTCTTGTTCTCTTTGTCGGAATTATCTATGTTCACCGGATATATGCCATTATCGTAATCAACAAGGTACTAGAATTTAAAAGCTCTCATTATTTGTAATAAAAATTGTACAGTCCCAAATCTGCAAAAGGACTTAACATGCTAGATGTCTAAAAGGAAGCCTGTACACTAAACTCTTGCTATGCGCGAGATTCGGAAAAAAGACTGGACCACAATTATCTATACCTAAATAATGTTGCTATATGCAAAAAAAATATGGAAACCTATACAAATAAAAAGACAAATTATGGGTTCAAAAGATATACACATATTATATAAAGGAGAGGCGTGCTTTAGGATACTTATCAAGAACAAGCTTCATGGATGATCAAAAAGATTTTTAAGGCCGAAAAGTACTTTGAGGAGGTAGGGTATGCTCTAGGAGAAATCCATACACAGAAACATTTTCTATAAGGAGAATGTATCATAAATTACTTGGTGTATTCCAAAAGTTAGCCTGAAGGAAAGTAATATACAACAACTAACTATTGATGCCCCTATATGAAATTTTATTTTGAGGCTAGTTGCATGGGAAAGACTGTATATGGAAAATAGATTGGTTAACTGAGAAATATATCAATCAAGAATGTTTTCTATATTCCTGAGAAATATGTATCAATCAAGAATGTTTTCTATATTCCTAAGAGTTAGAGACCACCTCTCATCTGTTCTTCTATGTTCTATAACAACTCAACCCTTCACCTTGTTAAAATGTAACTAGAATTGTGTTTTGAAGTTTTGGATAAGTTTGTATACATTTTTGAGACTTATAGAGTTGATCGGGGTGAAAATTTGAGGGCTCGAGCCTGTTTTCGCACATGTTGAATCATGTAAAATGACAAATTTTCTGCTGGTGTCTGGTGCATCACATCGCGAGATCAGAGTTACGATTGCGAAAGAGAATTTAAGGGTTGAGTGGCCAAGGAGGAACCTTTCTCGCAATTGCGATCTGTTGACTAAAAATGGGAGACTCAACAAGACTTTAAGGGCGACGATCCGATAGCGACAACAAAGAGGAAGCGGAGAGTTGACCCCGGGTCAAACACTCTCTGTGATCACGATATGTGTTACTGCAACCGTTGTCAATGTGGACTATGCTTCATGATTGTGATGAATGTTCTTCGATAGTGAAGAAGGGAATTAATTATCTGATACATAATAAACAATGAAAACTTTTATATGAGGATATGGGTGATCCAAGGTATGATTTTTGACTTGAATCATTGATGTATTGTTTCTTTAACCCCCTATAGTGATTATACTCTATTATGAGTAATTTTATTCATGAACTCATAAGATTATATAGTAGAATTTTGGAATATTTGACCTAACTAAACTAATAATTTAAGAATTTGACCATGAAATTGGACTCTTAATTGAATTAATAACAATAGAATGAAATTCACAAGCTTATGTGTAATTCGTTCATGTAACTTATTTTGAAATTTGACTAAGTTGCGAGAATTGATTTTTGAGGGTTGACGTTGACTTTAACGTTTAAGTTTTTTCAAAATTGAGGAAATTAACCATACAACATATCCAAAAATGAATTATTTGTACTTTCATCTTGAAAAGAAAACCACGAATAAAACTTTTAGAACATCCAATTTTGCGGGTCAATTGATTTTGCAAATTTATATTGATATATAAGAAATTTAAAAACAACACATGACACGATATACACATGTATATTGTGTACATTTAACACACACCCGCAGTCATAGAAAGCGGTCTTCGAATGCTGAGACTGTCCCTAAAATCTTCAAAAAGGACCGAGGGAAGACCCTTTGTAAAGATGTCGGCAATTTGATGTCTCGATGGGACATGACATACGCGAACTTGACCACGAGCAACCTTTTCACGAACAAAGTGAATGTCCATTTCGATATGCTTAGTGTGTTGGTGCTGAACCGGGTTACCAGAAAGGTAGATGACACTAATATTATCGCAATAAACCAAGGTTGCCTTCTGAATGGGACAATGAAGCTCTAAAAGCAAATATGTAACCAACATGATTCTGAGAGCACATTAGCTACCCCTCGATATTCAGCCTCGGCACTTGAGCGTGACAGAGTCGACTGACGTTTTGCAGACCAGGAGACCAAGTTGTTGCCAAGAAACATACAATAGCCTGACGTAGACCGTCTGGTGTCGGGACAGCCACCCCAATCAGCATTTGTATACTAAACAAGTGTGGACGTCGAGGAATGATAAAAATGCAAATCATAGTCAAGTGTACCTTGAATATACCGAATGATGCATTTGAGTGCATTCATGTGCTCAATTCTGGGATCATGCATGAACAAACACACTTGCTGGACATCATATGTAATATCAAGTCTCGTAAAAGGTAAGATACTGAAGGGCCCCTGCAAGACTACGATAGCGGGTCGGATCCTCGTAAGGTACGCTGGCCGCGGCACTAAGCTTGGGCTTAGTATCAACTGGAGTGGAAGTGGACTTACAATATGACATCCCAACCCTCTCAATGATCTCAGCTGCATACTTCCGTTGAGACAAGAATAATCCATCGGAATGACGAGTGACAACAATCCCCAAAAAGTAAACTCAAGGGCCCCAAGTCTTTCATAGCAAACTCGGAGCTGAGCATAGGCATGATAGACTGGCGTAAGGCATCGGAAGAGGCAGTCAAGATAATATCATCCACATATAACAAAATGTAGGCCAAGGATGAAGCACGGCGGTAGATGAACAAGGAATTATCCGACATGATGTGAGTGAACCCAATAGTCAAAACATAGTCAGCAAACCTTGTATACTAGGTCCGGGGAGACTGCTTAAGCCCATATAATGACTTCTTTAATAAATAAACATGATGAGGATGTTTGGAATCCCTGAATCCCAAAGATTGATGCATATAGACTGTTTTCTTAAGATCCCCGTGAAGAAAAACATTATTTACATCTAACTGATGAACATGTCATGCCTTCGAAAGAGCCAAGCTAAGCACAATGCGAATGGTAGTCGGTTTGACCACCGGACTAAACGTCCCCCCACAATCTATACCAACCTGCTGAGTCTTACCATCACCCACAAGCCGTGCCTTATGTCGAGCAAATGAACCATCTGAATTCTCCTTATGAGCAAAAATCCACATAGACCTGCTAATATTAATACCAGATGGACGGGAAACCAACTCCCACGTCTTATTATCAATAAGAATATTATATTCATCAGTCATAGCAATTTTTCAATTCGGGTCGTTTAAGGCAGACACAGGATTATGGGGCAAGGAGAATTTAGAGACATCAAAATGTCTTTTTGGTGTAAAAATACCCTGTTGACTACAAGTGACCGGTCTATGATTCGAGGAAGAATTGGGTGGATTTCAGGAATTTGTTGGGCTTGGGACGGACTGGCCAGCATGCAGTGGTCCTGTTGGCCCAACTCGGGAAATAAGAGCATGAACTGGACCAGTTCCAGTATTGGGCTGGACTGGCCCAATCGCTGGAACTGGCCTAGTGGCGGTACTGGTCCAGGCAGTGGGTGACAGATAAGTGGGGCCAGCGGGCAGTGGGCCCGCTGGAGAATTTTGGGTGTGAGAGACGTCCGAAAAATGCTGAAAAATATATAGGGATATACTATCATCCAAAAAATTATACGAACTAGGCACGGGAGTATTAACTTTAGCAAATGGAAATTGGGATTCAACAAAGATGACATGGCGATTAATGATGATTTTATTAGAGGATAAGTCAAAGCATTTGTAGCCACGATGATTAGATGAAAATCCCAAAAACACACACGGAGTAGACAGGGCATGAAGTTTATTAATTGTGGTGGACGGGAATAATGGATAACACAAACACCCAAAAACCCGAAGATGTGAATATGAAGGAATTTTATTATATAAAATTTGAAGGGGGGAAGAATATGTCAAGCCTTTGGAATGAATTATGTTAAGGAGATAGTTAGCCATTTGGAGAGCATGATGCCAAAAAGATAGGGGTACGGAAGCATGAAACAATAAAGTTCGGACAATGTTATTTATGGAACGAATTTTGCGTTCGACTTTCCCATTTTGTGAAGACGTATGAGGACAAAAAAAATAAAAATTGATCCCATTATTAGCAAAGAATTCCCGAAACATCTCATTGTCATATTCTTTGCCATTATCACACTGAATATTTTTGATTTCTCGGTCGAATTGAGTTCTGATGAATGCTCTAAATTTTAAGAAGACGAAAAAAACTTGAGATTTTTTCACTATTGGAAATGTCCATAAAAACTTAGAATAATCATCCAAAAAGAGAACATAATACCGATGACCCACAGAACTAAGAACATGAGATGTGCATAAGTCGCTATGAATAATATCAAATGACATTAAAGTATGAGAATTTGAGTCTACAAACGGCAACTTAACAATTTTTCTTAAAAAACAAGACTGACAATTTGGAGTACTACTCGTACCCTTACATGAAATAAAACTATTTTTATGTAAAGACGACAAAATAGATGATCCCGGATGACCAAGACGAACATGCCATAATGAAGGAGAAATGGCTGCAAAAGCGGATGGCAGGGCTTGACTTGATGGACCGGAACTGGGTGTGATAGGATAAAGATCTCTCCTACTAACACACCTCATGAGAGGACTCCCCGTCTTGAAATCCTTCACAGAGAAACCAAATAGATCAAATTCAATAGAAACAGAATTGTCAGTAGTGAATTTACGGACATAGACTAAGTTTTTAATCAATTTGGGGCGTGTAGGGTGTTTTTCAAGATAAGAGGTGGATGAGGGGGAGATAACATTTTATGACCATAACTACGAATTGGAATGGAATTACCATTACCAACAATTATACCGCGATGGTTGCTCAAATTGGAATAAGACGAGAGCGTACCTGAATCGGATGTCATGTGGGTAGTGGCACCAGTGTTCATATATCAATTTAGGTCGGGAGGATTTAAACCAAGCGTGTGCATTGCGACTTCGATGTCGGTAGATGTGGGTGCCTCTGCGTGATAGGCCTGCGGGGGCCGAGGCCCAAGCACCCTCGCTGCGCCTCGCCCGTATTGTCGATCGTAGTCAGCTGCCAGAGCCGGGCCTGGATCGTCACTGGTAGCCCACTGCCAGTTGGGCAAAAATTAGCTGGGCCCAAACTGTGGCTGTGGGGCCCAATTCCATTGCATAGAGGCCCACTATGGGGCCCAGAACTGATGCTGCTGCTGACTACTGCGGTGACCACCACCGCCACCACCATTCTGTCGGTTGCCACCGTGGTTTTTGCCATTATTTTTCTTATTTCCATCCTTTTTGCCACCACCAATGTTGCGAAGTTGGTCCGCTAATTCCTTTAATCTTTTGCAATAAGCCAAAAAATTAGGGAAATCTTCCATATTGACGTGGGAGAAATCCTGCTCAAGGGTAACGACCCTATAATTTTGATTATTTTGGAATATATCACGCAGTCTATCCCAAGTCGCATGTGCCGTAGCGTCAGGTTCAATAATTGTTTGCAAAAGGTTGGTGGAAATTGTGGAATATATCCACTGAAGGACGGTAGCATCAAGAGTCGTCCACAACTTAGGATCATCCTCACGTTTTGGCACCTCCGTATCCTCAGGAGCCGCGAGGATTATGTGATGGATGACTTGATGCGATCGTGCGTGAATTTTGAACAGTTTGACCCACATCGACTTGGATACTAACTATACATTTATGGTAATACAATTATTATGGTAAGTGTACAATACTAATTACATTACAATATTACCTAAACTAGGAGACTAAATATTATCTAAATATATACTCTATATACGGTAATTTGCAAGGGAATCCGAGAGCAATATACACATGTATATTGTGTATATTTAACAGGCAGAGGTCAGCTGGAGAAGAAGCAACATTGAGGGTAACATGTTGAAACTATTTAAAGGATGGGATAACAGGTACGGGTTACCAGTATGGGTTAAAAGATCCGTGTGGGAGCTTACGTGGCGTCTACGTGGATTCGAAAGTCAGAATTCCATCCGACTGAGGGAAAATTTAATAAGTTTACTAACATGAAGGGTAAATTTGATCCCAAAATTTGATAGAGGATAATGTTAAACTATAAAGCATAGTTAAACAATAAATTTGACTCTTTTCCCATAAATAAATATCTGAGGGTATTCCGTAAATATAGTCGACATCGAGTGTCATTTATGAAACAACACAGGGCAGTGGTGATGTTATGCCTTGAAGTATCCATCATTGGTCTACATGCCTATGTGTAAGTTAACACCCTTCTAGCAAAGCTAGAAAAAAAAGAAAAAGAGAAGAATTGGTAAAGAAAACAAGGAATGATATGATGAAGAAAATACAATCCGATTGAATGCAATTTTGACGTCCGTAAACACACACACACACACACTCTCTCTCATAAACCAGCTAAGAAGCTGAATCTATCAACTGAAAAGCAGCACAGTGAACTTCAGAAAAAACCTTTATACGTATCATTACATACATGCTCATCTATATTCACATATACATACAGGTCACATTAATATATATTTGTGTCTATATGCTTGTTAGTTCCGTTTAATTAATAGCCAATCTGCCGAGTGGGGTTAGTCGGTGTTGAAATTGTTGTTCTGGCAAGTCTTTTTTATTTTATTTTTAATTTTTTGGACCCTTTATTGCTCATTTAAGCTTTGGATCGACTTATTTTATAATTTATTGAGTGATTTAGGGCTTGATCAAGTGGCTTATAAGGTTGTATAGGTTTCCAGTTTTTTTAGTGTTTCTATTTTGTTGTGTGTTCAATTAATTACAATGGCTTATTTTATTTTCTTTTGTTTTGGAAATTTTAATTTTTTGAGTTTTGGGGTATATTCTCTCTACTGTTGCTTTTGTGAATTTTGTGTACTAAAGTGATAAGAATGAAGTTCAATTTGGGGTTTTGTGTGTACAACATTCTGATTTGATGATTTAAAGTAAGGGAGGGAAAAATTGACACAATATTGAATAACTGTTGCAGTGGATGATGAGGAAAAGACGGTTATTTGAGCAGAAAGAAGTCTGGTTTAGTTGTTTCAGAGCAAAGGTTGAATCAAAAGTGGAGACTTCCTCCCTCAGATCCAGATAGTAAATTGACTCGCTTAATTGATTGATATTATTGGTTTTGCCATTTTAGAAGTTTCTATATTTGCTCAAGTGGTGTAGATTGTGTACTTCTGGTTGAAAAATGGTTCAAACAGGGCCTCCTAATCAGCTTGGAGGTTCTCAGTCTGTACCGTCTTCATTACTGCGATCAAATTCGGGTGTAATGGGTGGTCAAGGGGGTACAATGCCTTCACCAGGTGGTTTCCCTTCTATGATGTTTGGTAACATGAATATGCTAGGGAATGCTCCCAATGGTTCACATCGGTCCTTTGCAAATGGAGGTCCTGATGCAGGTTCTGAGCGTGGTCCTGTTGATAATGGGGCTGAGACTGATCCGCTTTCTGGTGTAGGAAATGGGGGAATGGGTTTTAGTACTCCTTCAACGTCATTTATGTCATCAGCCATGGCGACAAATCCCAATAGCAGTCAAGTTCAAGGACATCAGTTCCCTAACTCCTCTGGTAACCACATGTTGACTGACCAACAACGATCCCAACAGCTTGATTCCCAGAATTTTCAACATAATCAACAGTTGCAGCAGTTTTCTTCCCCTATCAATTCCCAAACACAGCAACAGCAGCATCAATTCCAATCCATGCGTGGTGGATTAGGAGGTGTGGCACCTGTCAAAATGGAGCCACAGGTGACTAATGATCAAACACCACAGCAGTTGCAAGTTCTGCGAAACATGGCAAATGTAAAAATGGAACCGCAACAGATTCAAAGTATGAGAGGTCTTGCGTCTGTCAAAGTAGAGCAACAGCAATCAGACCCATCTTTATTTCTACATCAGCAACAGCAACAGCAGCAGCAGCAACAGTTCCTTCAGATGTCCAGGCAGTCCCCTCAAGCTGCTGCTGCTGCACAGCTTTTGCATCAACAGAGGCTAATGCAATTGCAGCATCAGCATCAGCAGCAACTCTTGAAGACTATCCCTCAACAAAGAAACCCACAACAACAACAATTCCAACCGCAGAATTTTGCTATAAGGCCTCCGGTAAAACCAGCATATGAGCCTGGGATGTGTGCCCGTCGGCTGACTCACTATATGTACCAGCAGCAACATAGACCTGAAGTAAGAAGAATGGGTCAACTATATCATTATGTGGCATCTATTCTATGCACTACACCTTACCCCACAGCTTCCCCAAATAATAAAAAAGAAAGTACGATATCAACTCTAATTTTTTAACAAATTGCTCTACCTTCTTTATAGGACAATAACATTGAGTTTTGGAGAAAAATTGTTGCTGAGTATTTCGCTCCCAGTGCCAAGAAGAAATGGTGTGTCTCTATGTATGGAAGTGGTCGGCAGACTACTGGAGTTTTTCCTCAGGTTCACAGCTTATATAGAAGCTATTTAGATTTTGGTTTTTGTAATGTTTGTTTGTTCTCCCATCAAATGAAAGTAGAGTTATAATAATTTTCATGCTGCAGGTATGGTATGCTTTCACAACGTAGAAATAATGTTTTCATCTTATATCCTCCGTTCTGTGCTCGTTCATAAATACTGCAGATTAATTGCAGAACATCTGTTAGCAAATCAGTTTGTATCTTTGATCAATATTGTGTAATTTGCAGGATGTGTGGCACTGCAAAATATGCAACCGCAAGCCAGGCCGTGGGTTCGGTATGTTCTTTGCACATCAAGCACTTGAATTAATATTTGGTCCGAGAAACACTTATTAAACTTTGTGGCTTTACAGGACCCTTGCTTCAATTAATTCATCTTATTTCGTTGGTTTTCCTCTCAGCTGATAATTCTATTTCAGCATCTGATAGTTCTCAACTCATTTTTCCAGAAGCGACTGCTGAGGTCTTGCCCAGGCTTTTCAAGATAAAGTATGAAAGTGGCACTTTGGAAGAACTTCTCTACGTTGATATGCCCCGTGAATATCCGAATTCATCTGGGCAAATAGTCCTAGATTATGCAAAAGCGATTCAGGAGAGTGTCTTTGAGCAACTTCGTGTTGTCCGTGATGGTCAGCTTCGCCTAGTGTTCTCACAACCTGATTTGAAGGTTAAATGAAGCGCTGATTGTTTTATATTCCTATTCATGGATAATTGAGACCTAGCATGATGCATATTAATGCCTTTGTTTGATCCGGATTCCTTTTGTATCAACTGGCAGATAGTTTCTTGGGAATTTTGTGCTCGGCGTCACGAGGAGCTTATTCCTAGAAGATTGTTGTTACCTCAGGTTAATCAATTTTACCTCTAAACTACCATTCCACTGATGTATTAAAAAATCATGCTTCAACTGTGTTTTGAATCATAAGCTTCTCTTCGCTTATAGCAGAAGTTTAGGTGGCCTTTGTTTAAAACTAGGTTAAAAAAATTTCAACCAGATGCAAAAACTGAAGAACTTTTCTCTATAGGTGTTTGGTTAAAGTTTTTTTTTTGCAAAAAATTGAAGATGCTTTTCAAAACATTTCAATGCTGCTTGAAAAGTAAAAGAACTACCATCTAATTTCTTGCCTTTTCTGCAATATCAGAGGCTTTTTTGTTTCATTGCCCTGGAACTATGTGCTAATTGCTAAATTCTATGTGCTTGGTCTTTATTATCGACATTATTTGATATGGAATTTGATGAGTATGGTCATGTGAGTGTTTCTGGTCACTATTTCCTTTTTTATGTCTGTTGGTACAAGTTCAATATACATGGAAGTACAAAATTTCAGTTTCATTTTTTTCTTTTCTAATTTCGAAGTTTACCCTTTTTTTCGTGTTAGCAATATAGAACGGTTTAGAAGCTTCTTATTCTCTTTCCTCATCTCGTGATATTGAAGCGGTAAGGGCTGCTGGATAGACAGCTCTAAATTGCTTATGGTTGCCATTTCTGTCCATTAATGGGAAAGAACTGCTGTTCATATGGCATTTCTACTTGTTTTTTTCCAGTTTTGCGAAGTTTGTTCCTGGAAATATATCTGGAAACAATTGCATGGTTGGATTAGGTGTTGGATTGTGTTTCGATTTATGTCTTTGTAAAATATAACAGTTAAGATGTGACGGGGAGAAATTCAAAACGGATTTTTTTATGGGTGTTGTTGATGCTATCTGAGGTCCTTGGAACAGGACTTTTGATGCTCTAAGCTGTGCAATTTTTTTAGGAAATATGTGTTAGCACAGGATAACAAATTAATTAAGCTCCGACTTCAAAATGGAAATTGAGGGCTTCGAAAAAAGGAGTCGAATTGATTGTGTGTATAATGTGATCACTTGCCATTCTAGCTATGCCTTGGTATGTTGTTCAGTCGCAAGTTACAACTGGATTCAAATGCCTTATATTAATAACCCCCTCCGTCCCAATTTATATGACACTCTTTCCTTTTTAGTCAGTCCCAAAAAGAATGACACCTTTCTATATTTAGTGACAATTCAATTTTAAATTTACCTTTATACCCTTAGTGAAATGATTTCTAGCCACAAATTTCTATGGATTGTTTTAGACCACAAGTTTCAAAAATCTTCCTTCATATCTTAAACTGTGCCAAGTTAAAGACCATATAAAATGGGACGGAGGGACTAGTTATTTTCCTTGATGAAATTTAAAATCAAATATTCTCTCTCAGTAAAATTGTTAAAAGAGTAGTACCAGGTGATGGATCTTGGCGCACCAAATTCGACACAACTCAATTGAAAAAAAACAAGCAGCAAAAGCTAGATCTAAGCTAGTAAACACCTGAATTCATTTCATATCTTCTGATTTTGTTATCTTTCTGCTTTGGCTATTACGCCTGTGCCGGTGTATTGGGAGCTGCTTTGCTATGCGCCATTCATGGTGCTACCGTAGAAAATACTTTATAATAGCGAACTATTATATGATAAAGGTGTGCTACAAAACGTGAAAAAAATGTTAGAAATTCAACTTCAAGTGACCAAGTAAAGAAGCATGGACTGAAGTAAGCTTTTAATGTGATCGTTGTAGGAGAAGGATTTACGTAAATAAATCTATGTTTGCTATCTGATAATATTAACATTTGGATTTCCACGAGACATTTAATTAAATATAAGCTTTTAATGTGATCGTTGTATGAGAATGATTTACTTAAATAAATCTATGTTTGCTATCTGATAGAATTAACATTTGGCTTTCCATGTGACATTTAATTAAATATGCTATAATAGTAAAGTTCCTGGCTTTCAGTGTTAGTTTCCAAGGTTTGTCAATGTGCAGTAGTGCGGGGTGAGGAACTTTTGGCCCCGGATTGGATGCAACTTAATTTAAAGAAAGTAAAGACAAAACAAAAGCTAGATTCGAACTGGTAAACCCGAAATTCATTAATTTTTTCGCTGGAGTTGCACTATTTCAGATTTTGTAATTTTTTTTCGCTTTTACGCCTGTGTATCGTGAACTAGGATATGATTAATGTGTATAAATGATAAAAACTCATTTGCAAGTAACCAAGTAAGGGATTCAACTGAGCTTTAAATATTAATCTGTATTAAGAAGTACTTAAATGAATCAATGTTTGCCATCTGACAGTTTTAGCTTTTAGATCTGGAGGTGACATCTAAAAGCTATGCCATGTTAATAAATTTTCTGGCTTTTGTTCCGTAGGGTTTTGTCATGCTATTTTTTTCGTGTGTTTGGTACACATTAGTAGGTGTATTGAAGAACTTGTATGTAAGTGTGTGAACATGTGTGTATAACACATGAAATTGATACACATACACGTGCGCATGTGTGATTCTTTCTCATTTTCGTAGAGTATTGAAGAACTTGTATGTAAGTGGAGGGTGGCTCTTAATTTGTTTGGGATGCAATGGGTGATACCGGACATAGTGAAGGAGGCTTTGCAAAGTTGGACTCACATGAGGGGAAGTGAAAGCTAAGGGCATGGAGTGTTGCCCCCTTAGCAATCATGTGGGTTATTTGGAAAGAGAAATAGAAGGGCTTTTGAAGGGGTGGAACAAGATTTTGTAAAAATTCCAAGTAGTATGTTGTTTCTAGTTTCGTTTTGGTGCACTTATGAGGTCCCTATTTGTATAGAGGATTGGATCTCTTTTGTTGAGAACCATATTTTGGTGTAGGTTCTCTTCTTTTGGTATATGTCTTGTACACTGAATTTTCACAATTGTCAATAAAATTATTACCTTATAAAAAAAAAAAGAACTTGCAAGTGTTGAAAATATAATCAAATAGTATAAGTGTGCTCTATCTAGCCGTGTAAGCTTTTAGATGAGATGGTCACAGACTTCAACTTGGTATTAGAGCAGGCAAAGGTCCTGGGATCGAATCTCGCCGCCACCCATTATCAAAAAGAATTTTCACGTGCTTGGACCATGAAAAAAAATCAGGCCAACACGTGAGGGGTATGTTGAGAATAATTAAATATTAAAAGTGTGCTCTATCTAACCGCTTAATCTTTTAGATGAGATGGTCACACTTCAACAGTAAGTGTACAGTAAGTGTGTGCTCATGTGTGTATACTGTATACACACGTGAAATTGATACATATACACGTGTGTGTGTGTAAATATTTCTCATTTCCAAAAGTTTTAAGCTTTTACATGAGTTTGAGGCAGTTAGTACAATATTTTTAAGATATCTTGTGTGATCAGGTTTTTTTCTTCAGGATGTCTCTTTGAAAGCAGTTCTGAGATTATTGCTTCTGATTGTACTTTTGTGGCATCTGTTTGTTTTAGCATATATTGTTATCTTAGCAGGATGAAGTTTTAGCTTTGAGTGTTGATGTTGCATACAAAGTAGGCCTATTAAATCATTCTGATTTGCCTTTTATTATTTTGACATGCTGTACAGGTTAGTCAACTAGGTGCTGCAGCTCAAAAGTATCAGGCCGCCACCCAAAATGCATCATCCAGTGTGTCTGTTTCTGAGTTGCAGAATAACTGCAATATGTGAGTCCAGAAGCTTACATTATGGCGTTTATTCTAAGTATTGGGACTGGCAATGTTCCATAACTTTTTTTCATGGTAGTTGTTTCCTAATAATTTCTATTTAGCATATCTAACCCCCCTCCTTGTTAAAAGCTCTAGCTAAATTTGTTTTATGGTAGTTGTTGCCTAGCAATTTATATTTAGAATATCTAGCCTCTTTATTTAGAGATTAGGGAGTATCTAATTATTAGATCATGGTCATTAGTGGGCAGTGATGATGAGATAGGCTTTATTTGTATTTCTCACTTTCACAACTCTGTTTCTGGCGTTGAGCTTTTATGGTCCTTACTGGTGCTATTTCCCGCTCTTTCTTACCTTAGGTTTGCCTCTAGATGCTAAGGTTGTTCTACCAATGAGTTGCCCTACAAAGGTTTTGGCACTCTCATAATTGTCTTAAAGCTGAAACATACTGTGATTTTACCGGGTACATACTTTCTTGTCTACCATTGTCGGCAGACATAGCTTAGAATTAATTGTAATGGGGTACAGTCAATTTGTCATACTTTTGAGCCTTAGAAGCTGAACCTCTTGAAACATGATTATGAATGTATGTCTAGTTGATAAATGTGGTTAGGTGCATGGCTGTCTACCTTCTTTTGATACGCAAAATTTTGTGTTAAACCGAAAGTTGAACTTTAGAGTGTCTGTTTGAGTTTTCATGTTTCGGGGTGTGGGTTGGGGATGCTGACTGTGACTCGTGGGAGTGTCGCTTTAAGTTCGACGAGTCCTCTCACACTTATCAAACTTCTTCAATTAGTTTGCTTCAGTCTTATGGTGACATATGGGAGGGGGTTTGGGAGCTAGGGGTGTCATCTGGTGTCTGGACCTACCAAAAGGGAGAGTGAGGTTTGAGGAATAAATCTTCTTCCCGTGGAATTACATTAATCTCAGGAGCTGTGTGTAGTGGTTTGAGGCGAGGGGAGGGATGGTAAAAATATGCATGCCCTTTGTACGTCACAAGTGATACATGTAAGCATACAACAACAACAACAACAACTTAGATGCCCTTTGTAAGCATAGAGTTGTAGAATTTTGGTAAGAGTTCTTTGATTCTTGGAAGTTCCATTAAGATTGTATATCTGCTATCATCCTTTGTTCCTTTATTTTGCTTTAGATGTGCGTGTTATTTAGTAATTTTGACTTCTAATTGCGCTTCAGGTTTGTTGCTTCAGCTCGTCAGTTAGCAAAAGCTTTGGAAGTCCCGCTTGTAAATGATTTAGGATATACAAAGAGATATGTGAGATGCCTTCAGGTATGAACCTTGTCCTGAGACAGGGAGCTCCTTTTTTTCCCCTTCTTCTCTGTCCCTTGTGCAGGTTTCTGCTTCAGGAGTGGAAATAGTCCTCGTGCATCCATTGACATCACTAAATCTTATTGTTAGAAACTTTGGCTACTATAATAGTTTTAAGTGTCCGGGCCAGCTTATGCGTTTCACTTTTTATGTCTGATTTAAAAGTCAATTAGTCCTGTCGACCTGTCTTCTATTCCTTTCTTTCCATATCTCGTCCCGTTGTATTCAGAGCATACTTGAAAACTGTGGCAAATTCAGTTCTTTTAGCAGCAAGCAGGTTAGAGATGGTTGTTAATGTTGTGGGTTTTGGAAACCCTTTTTCAGTAACGCCTATAATTAACTCATGTATAAATGCTTCATCTTTTCTCTTGGGATGTAATGTTTTTCCTACTGTTGGGAATTATTGTTTCACTTTCAGAACTTGACCTTATTTTAAAATGTTTGTTCTAGCGGGAACTCAAGGTTTATTAGTTAAAGGCTCTTCTGATTTAGTTTATTTATTTTCCAAATGTTAGTGATTGTTAATTTTGAAACCAAAAACAAAGCTGCTTTTGTGTGATATCATCTGGCCAGTTGATAAATTCTTGTATTATAATTTCCGTTCAATTAAAAGAGCTTGTGATTAACTACGGATGTGTTGTGTTCCTGGTGGATTGCAGATATCGGAAGTGGTTAATAGCATGAAGGATTTGATCGACTATAGCAGGGAGACAGGGACCGGACCCATGGGTAAGTTCAACCTACTTAGCCTTTCTATTAGTTCCTGACATCACATTTCAGTTTCCATGACCATGTGACAAACCATTGACTCATGGAAATAGGAGGATAGATGGGGTTGTTTTCCTTTGATTTAGTGCTGTAAAGATAAGAATATGACTGTTTTTTCACAACAAGGCATCTGATTGTCCTTTAGAGGTGTTTGGTTCAATGGGGAAGGTGGTACAACGAGAAATGTGTGGTAGGTTGCTGTTGCTCCAAGTTTGGTATTTAAGTGGAGAAGGGTAGAGAATTAGGCCCATTATCTTCTTTTTACAAGTAAAGAATGGCATTTGTATAAAGAGGATTAGGACCATTATCCTGAGTTTCTAAGCTGAAACAAGGGATTTCTCAGCCAACCCAAAAAAGCAGCAAAATAAGGGGAGAAAAAGAAAGAAGATTGCCATTTGAAGTAAATTTTGCCCATGCCGTGAAATTGCTTCTGGGATTGGAGAATAGAAACTATCATATCTGAGTAGAGAACCCATTGCGATTGTACGACAAGGCAGATTCCGTTGCATATCTAGTAAACATTGTTGGTAATGTAATTGTCCTTAAATAACTTGAGCCTCGCAATATGCATGAATGGAGAATTAAAGACTCGGACAGTCCAACTTTTGCAAACTAAGGCTTACTTTTCATGTTGGACATAATGTATAGTTAATTTTCTTGCTGGTGCTCATTAGTCCAGTAGCACAGTTTTTCCCCTGAATTTATTATAAATTTCATCTTTTCCCCCTAAATCTATCACTATTCCTAGTTCCATTCTGGATTTGGTGTTTTATCTTTTTTTGATAATGAGGATTTGGTGTTCTATATCTTAGTGCTACCTCTTTCTGCTTTGGAGTTTGCTGTGACATTTAAATCCCAGAAGACTGGATAAGTGGGAAGTGTTTCCCTAACATTCGTGAAGTTCAAGTGGTAATTAACTAACTAAATTTAATTTGTGGGGGTCATCGAGTCTTATCAATAATCAATTTTTATGTCTTGCCCAGTGTTATCCATCCTCTCAACCTGTGATGTGTATCTCAGTGGACCATTTTTGTGTGCTAAATTGATAATTTGGCACATCCAACTTGTCATGATGAAGTTTTCTATTTTTATCTAGTATTTATTACATGCCTACCATATTTCCTGGCGTCCATGTTTTACATGTTATTCTTACAGTTAACATTGTGCCCGACTTTTAATTTTCCAGTGAGCTTGGCTAAGTTTCCTCGTAGGAATGGCTCTTCAGCTGGGGTACAAGGTCCAGTTCAGTCATCTGAGGATCAGACTCAGCAGCCACAGCAACAACAGCAGCCACAGCCACAGCCACAGCCACAGCCACAGCCACAGCCACAGCCACAGCCACAGCCACAGCCACAGCCACAGCCACAGCAACAGCAACAGCAACAGCAACAGCAACAGCAACAGCAACAGCAACAGCAACAGCAACAGCAACAGCAACAGCAACAGCAGCAGCAGCAGCAGCAACAGACACATCAAACAGTCAGTAACTTGAACCATGGGACCACTTCCCAGCCTGGTGTGATGCAACTAGCTTCGAGCAATGGTATCAATGTAAACCACTCCTTGAACCAAGTACCTGCTACTTCGTCTAGTGGTACTATTGTTGGACTGCTGCACCAAAATTCCATGAACTCCAGGCAACAAAATCCAGTGAATGGTGGAAGTAGTGCATACTCAGGAAATGCTGTCCAAATGCCTTCACCAAATTCTTCAAGTACAATGCCTCAGTCTCAACCCAACGCTTCTCCATTCAAATCTCCAACACCATCATCATCCAACAATCCACCACAAGCTTCACACAGTGGCTTATCATCAGTACAACTCATGAACTCTGCAAATTCCCCAAAAATCTCAATACAGCAATCAGCCCATTCAAGTGATGTGGATGCTAATGACTCTCAGAGTTCTGTACAAAAGATTATACATGAAATGATGATGTCTTCACAGCTCGGTGGCGGTGGCATGGTTGGTAATGGTACTATTGGGAATGATATAAAAAATGTACATGGGATGTTGGCAACAAGTAATAATTCCATTCTCAATGGAAGCAACTGCCTTGTTAGGAATGGGACAGCCAGTGCTAATGTTGGTACTGGATTTGGGAGTATGAACAATGGACTGGGCCCAGCCGCAATGGTTAATGGAATTCGGGCTGCATTGGGTAATAACCCTTCAGCCATGAATGGGTTAGTGGGCATGACAATGGAGAGAGAGCGAAGTATGAGTCAACAGCAACAAGATATGGGAAACCAATTGCTTAGTGGTCTAGAAGCAGTCAACGGTTTTAACAACCTTCAGTTTGACTGGAAAACATCTCCTTAAAAAGGTTCAAGTTGGCAATTATTAGTCTTCGTTCTGCTGCTTGTGCTGCAAAGATAATTTGAGGAGTTTGCCTCGCATGCTGAGAGTAGCCATGGTTGCTGAAGCAGAAGTGGTATCAAAACTTGCCTCATCTGTACTGACGCGGGAGAGAAGGAAAACGGATAGTGTGGCATCTTAACGACTGAAATGTTATTCATCCAAGATCGAATACACTTTTCTAACTTCGATTTTGCCTGGTTTATCACAGCTGCTTAACATTGAATGGGACATTCAGGGAGTGACTTGATTAATGGACCGATGCATGCTATCTATTTATACCATGTGGAGGCGTTTGTAAACTACGTATCTGCTGAGCTATCTATTGCCCCTATCGTGGCTGAATCTCCGCCACCACTCCAGAGCATGCGGGTGTATATAGTCGGGGTTCTGTTGTAGAACTTTCCGGAGCTGCTAGAATTGGCGTCCGTAAAATTGTCGTTTCTTCTCTTTCCACTTGTCTTTCTGTTAGGCTTAGTTGGAGTGGTTTGATGGGGAAAAAAAATAGGATGAGCCTATCTGAAGGAATTGCATTGGCACTGGAATTTTGTAGGGGCATAATTTGAAGTATTTCTATTAACCTGTTGATTTGGAAATGAATAGCTTTTTCTTCACCCATACAGATCTTTATTCTAATTGCTTGACAAAGTACAAAGAGCCAGTTGCTCATGTTTTTGCACGAGAAATTCAAACTCGTGATGGATTTCATATGTGCAACTATACTCTTGATAATTTCTTTAATCATGTACTGAATTGCGAAAGGAGTGGCTCGTCAGTGCAAGGATGCTACTCACAAAGGAGAATCTTAACAAAACAGACCTCCGCTGCCAAATCATACATATATAGAAGCGTACCATTGCAGGATGTGCTTTTTGCCTCTTGGTTGAAGCAACCTGTGCTATTCAACCAATTTCTGGGTATAAAAGATGGATAGTGAACGACTTTTATGTTGGCATTTAATTTTATTCGATCGAGATGTAACCCAAGCTGCTAAACCAACAAGGTTTGTTGGTAATAATAGAGGGTGGTAACATATTGCAATTGCCAAAATATGTTCGGCGACCACATGCTGGGAAGTACCGCGTACGCATGCACAGATAGATTATTCTTTAGCAAACTTCTTCCTTGTCCTACAACATTTGTTTCGTCAAAGGACAGCTCTTACTGTAGCACCAACCAAAAAAAGATTTTCGACCGTCATACCATACTACGTACATTTTTTGGTATTCATTTTTGTTGTTCCTTGGCATCCAATCTTATGCGAATGAATTACTATAGGGTGGTCATGTAATGTTATCCTTGTAGAAGAAATACTCACAAACAATAAACAAAATGAGTAAGGTGAGCTAGAGGTGGCTGTTATTATGCTCAAGTCAAAATGTTTGTGTAAGAAAAGTCAAAACAATTATAAAAAGTAATGGAAAGAATGCAAATACAAAACAGAGAGCCCAGATGGGAGAAACTTCATTTTGTGCCCAATTGTGGCAAATGGGCGGGTATATCTAGTTTGGGCGGGTTGAAGAAGAATTAAGGAAAATAGGGGTCAATCGTATAATTTGTGTCAAGTCTTATCATTAGGTACAGATTAATATTGTCGTGAATTAATATTTTAGTATTGCTTTCGGGATTAGTAAATTAAGTATATTAAAATATTTAACCAATTGAAATTTACTTAAATGATCTAAACTAAAAAGCTAGATGGTTTTGATTGTTATCAACTAAACGGGAAAAACTTGTGCGGGTTTCTTTCCATTATCTTTTCTTCTTTTTTTATGATAATTATGAACAAAATATTTAGTATAGTTACAAGATTTCATATTTTAAGTTGATGTTGACATTCTCCATAAAGTTCTACACTTTTTATGTACTATAATCCACAGAGTTAGTTTATCCCATATTTTTAGATGATTTTGATTTTTATAGACAAGATAAGATATATGAAAGATCAATAATTTAGAAAATCAGTTAATTTTCTTTACTATTTCCCTTTTTCTTATGACGATTTAATTTCATTAAAAATTGTAAAAGAAAAAGTAGGATCCCGATGCTCTTTTCCTAATGAACATTTTAATACAGAAAGTTACCACTATGACGAATGTACCCATGCCGTGCATGTCAACACTTGGGAGTATATGTAGCCAAATGAATGACCAATTAATCTTCCAACAACGGTGGAGACTAAATTTGAGCTCATTATTGTCCGTTTTTTTTAAAAATCCAATGGCTCATTATTGGGTTCGTTTCAAGAAATATGATTCTAGCGACCTCTTTATTCATTAAATTTAGGCCACGTGAATTCATAATCTCTCTGTAAAATTAGATATTTTATGTATATAATTTCTAAGATTAGTATAATATTAACTGCTGAAACCATGCTACAAGAGGACTAAATGGTGCACTTGATCCTACTTAATACTTTTTTTTAGTGGTGCATCAATGTTCTAAAAATTCTAGATTTATCCCTACCTTAATGATTTTTTGTGAGTTAAGCTTAATTCCGTTTTTCCTTTCTGAGTTTGTTTGTTTGTTTTCATATTATTTCTTGATTTTTGTACTTGCATGCAAATAGTTTGCTTCTCATTTGCTGGGTTATTGGTATTTGATGGTTGGAGAGTTGGAAAGTGATTGTATCATTACAGAGAGAGAAATCAAAGGGCTGTAATCGAAAGTCAAAGCCCAAAAGTACGTATAAGATCATATATTTGTTGCTTTCTGGTTGTCGGAATATTTGTTCTGTTTCATATTTTGGTTGGTCGCATGAGCCTCATATTCAAACTTTTATTTGCCAAAAGAATGACATTTAATTTTCTGCAACTTCGTGTTGTCGGTGAAGGTCAGCTTCGCCTAGTGTTCTATATTTAGTAAAGTGCTTATACATGGAAGTACAAAATTTCAGTTGCATTTTTTTCTTTTTCACACCCTTTGGGGTGTGGTTATTCCCCAGACTCTGCTAACACGGGATGTTTTGTGCACCGGGCTGCTATTTAGTAAAGTGCTTTATACATGGAAGTACAAAATATCAGTTGCATTTTTTTTTTCACACCCTCTTCCCGAACCCTGCTAACACGAAATGCTTTTTACACCGGGCGGTTCTTTTTTAATTTCAAAAGTTACCCTTTTAACTTGTCTTAGCAATATAGAACGGTTTTGAAGAATCTTATTCTCTTTCCTTATCTCATGCTATTGAAGCGGTAAGGGATGCTGGATAGACAACTCTGAACTGCTTATCTGCTGGAAATATATTTGGAAACAATTGCATGGTTGCATTAGGTGTTGAATTGTGTTTGGATTTATGTCTTTGTAAAACATAACAGTTAAGATGTGACGGAGAAAAATTCAAAACGGTTTTTACTGATGTTGTTGAGGCTATCTGAGGTCCATGGAACAGGACTTTTGATGCTTTAAGTTGTGCAATTTTTTAGGAAATATGTGTTAGTGTTAGCACAGCATAACAAAGTATAATTTAAATAAACTCCGACTTCAAAATGGAAATTGAGGGCTTCGAAAAAAAAAGGACTCGAATTGGTTGTGCTTATAATGTGATCACTTGCCATTCTAGCTATGCCTCGGTATGTTGTTCAGTCGCAAGTTGCAACTGGCTTCAAATTCCTTATATCAAATAGTCCTTTTCGTTGATGAAATTTAAAATCAAATTCTCTCTCAGTAGGATTGTTAAAAGAGTTGTATCAGGTGATGGATCTTGGTGCACCAAATTCGACACAACTCAATTTAGTAAAAAAGAAAAAACAAAAACAAAAACAAACAAAAGCTAGATCTAAGCTAGTAAACACCTGAAATCATTTCACTATCTTCAGATTTTGTTATCTTTCTGCTTTGGCTATTACGCCTGTGCCGTTGTATTGGGAGCTGCTTTGCTGTGTGCCATTTATGGTGCTACCGTAGAAAATACTTTATAATAGTGAACTATTATATGATAAAAGTGTGCTACAAAACGTGAAAAAATTGTTAGAAATTCAACTTCAAGTGACCAAGTAAAGAAGCATGGACTGAAGTAATCTTTTAATGTGATCGTTGTATGAGAAGGATTTACTTAAATTCTACCGACGATGGCTCGGAACAACCCATCTCAGGGTGATTCTGCAGCCACGTCTTGGCAAACCGAGCATCGGCCAGCCAGTCCCACCACCCCTACCCTTCCTCATCTTCTCGGTAGCCCGCGGAACACCCCACTTCCATCCTGCATCCCTAGACACACTCTAGGACCATGAAAACCCATGCCATGCACGAAATTCATAAACCTAAACGGCTATTTAACCTATCAGTTTCAGTTGTCTCTTCCCATGTCCCTCGAAATCCGAAGGATGCCATGTCCGATCCTAATTGGAAAGCCGCAATGATTGACGAATATAATGATCTTATTGATAATAAGACGTAGGACCTAGTACCCCATCCACCTGATGCTAACATTATTCGTTCTATGTGAATTTTTAAACATAAAAAAAAATTTGATGGTTCTTTTGAGAGGTACAAGACTCGTCTTGTAGGTGATTGTAACATCCCGTACATTCGGGTTACGGTTTGAACCGCTAAGCGTATGTAAAATCGCTAGGTGTGTGTAAATGGATCCGAGCGTTGGAAAATTTTTGGATCATATTTACATATACTAATAAAGAGTTTAGCATATAAAAGGATTAAACCCCGAAATAATTTTGGACGTAAGAAGTGTGACGACGGGGATTAATAATAATAGTTGTATATCTCCAAAGATGTTATGGACTAGTATCATATCACACAAATTATGATATTAAGAATATGAAGGTTTTATAAATTATGAAGATTTAAGTGAATTGAGATCACATAATTAATTATGTGTGTGATTGATAAATTTTACGGAGGCAATGGGAAGGTAATGTGGCGTCAATTGAGGTCCCCACCGCCAAAGAATTGGCTGGTGGGAGACCAAATGATGAGATTCCATGTTGGTTACAATTGAGAGATTATATTAGCCTTAGGAATTCTTAAGGCCACTACTCATTTGTATATGGCAGAGACAATTACTTTGTCATTGGAGGAACAAAACGTGCAAAGCTGTAACTAAACCAATTCATTTTGGTTTTGAGAAGTACGAAGCAGTAGTAGAATTAGGATTTTGGGCAGCAAACGTTCTCCTTCCTTTTTCAAATATAGAGGTATGTTAAGGTAAATTATTTTTTTCATTTGGCATGTTTCATGTAACGAAATATAATTGTGATATTGCTCCATAATTTATTCTATTCCTAGTAGTTAAGAATATTCATGTTATTGATTTCTATGCTAAAAACATGTCTAAATATGTTTCTAAGACCTTATTGAGGCATAGGGAAAGGATGTTGATATACACAGTGTTAGCCAAAGGTACAAGGAGATTATGTCACTCATGATTTTTTAATGTTATTCATGCATTTTTATTTGCATTATATTCATATATTACCCTGGACCACTTGTGCTATGCATGCTACTATATGGTAAATATTGTATATATGTAGGGGATATGGGAAAAGGAAAAGGCGTTATGTACGCACACCACCTGCCACTGGTACATACTATCACAAAAGAGCCCGAAGAGGCCAATATGATGTGATGCCCTTGTGTGGCGATATAACCTGATGCCCACAGAGGCGGTTATGGAAGGATTCCTGTGTGGACATTAGTATACCGCAATTACATTATGTAAACATTCATTAACCATTATATGGTATGATGCCCACAGAGGTTGTTATGGTAAGGAAGATGCCCGATGAGGCTGATGTATATGGATACTGCATTGTGCATAATATTTAGGCATATGTATTAGGGCCCTCAGAGGTATTTACTGCTCGTCGACTGTTTCTGTTTCAGTATTTGCTATATCCTTGTTATGCTATTATTCATGCCTGACATACTCAGTACATCAGTCGTACTGACGTCCCTTTTGTCGGGGGACGCTGTGTTTCATGCCCGCATGTTCAGTTAAAGAGGGTGACGGTTTACGCTAGTAGGTTGCTAGTTCAGCTGATATTGGAGCACTTTATTTGTTCAGAGTTGTAGTCTTGTCGTGGTACAGTATTTTTGCATACGCATATGGGTATGGCAGGGTCCTGTCTCGTCCTTGTGATGTGATGTACTCTTTAGAGGCTTGTAGACAGGTGTCCTGTGGTTAGTTGTCATGTGTGGCCTTGTCGGCCTTGGTATGGGTATGTATTTATAAAAATTGTATTTCTGGTTAAGATTTTCTATAATCTTTTTCGGCTTATCCCGTATTCAATTGTGATTAGAAGTTGGTTGTACGATTAGCGATACTCGGCGGGTGGGGTCCGGGTGTCCATCGCAGCCCTCCGGTTTGGGTTGTGACAGTGATGACATGTCTCAACAGGTGGGAATGGACTGTGATAAAACGTTCAGCCTAGTCGTAAAGTCCGCAACCATTCGGACCGTCCTCAACATTGCTCTATCCAAGTCTTGGCCCATTCATCAGCTTGATGTCAAGAATGCCTTCTTACATGGGGATTTTCATGAAACAATATATATGCATCGGCCTATGGTCTTCAGGGATCCTATTCATCCGGATTATGTGTATGTTGTGGAAATCGCTTTATGGACTGAAACAGGCTCATCGAGCATGGTACCAACATTTCGCCGATTATGTCTCCTCTATCGATTTTTCACACAGCAGATCCGATCATTCCATGTTCATCTACAACAAGGGTACATACATGACTTACTTATTATTATATGTTGATGACATCCCACATCATCTGATGCTCTCCGCCGGTCTATTATGTCTCTCTTTTCCTTTGAGTTTGCTATGAAAGATGTAGGGCCCCTGAGTTATTTCTTGGGCATCTCTGTCACTCGACATTCTAGCGGCCTATTTATGTGTTAGAAGAAGTATGCCGAAGAGATCCTTGACCGTGCAGGCATGACATCTTGCAAACCATCCCACACGCTAGTAGACACCATTTCCCAGATCAGCGCTGATTCCGGGCCCCTATTCAGACCCGACTCACTATCGCAGCCTGGCTGGGGCCTTGTAGTACCTCACATTCACGAGACCTGACATATCATATGCCGTGCAACAAATCTGCCTACACATGCACAATCCGACGGAAGCACACATGCATGCCCTCAAACGTATTTTACGATACGTCCAAGGTACACTTCACTTCGGATTACATCTATACATGTCCTCGTTCACTGGTCTCACTGCTTATTCTAATACTGACTGGGGTAGATGTCTTGACACCCGACGCTCCACGTCTGATTACTGCATTTTCCTCGGAGATAACCTATTGTCTTGGTCTTTCAAAAGGCAACCTACACTATCCTGATCTAGTGCCGAAGCAGAGTACAAAGGTGTCTCCAACCTTCTACTTGAGCTTCACTGCCCGATTCACAAGGCAACACTGGTCTACTGCAATAATATTAGTGCAATATATCTTTTCGCCAATCCCGTCCAACATCAGCGCACTAAACACATTGAGATGGACATTCATTTCGTTCGCGAAAAAGTGGCTCTTGGTCAAGTTCGTGTCTTTCATGTTCCTTCCAGATATCAGATTGCCGACATCTTCACCAAAGGACTTCCGCGCATACTATTTGATGATTTTCGAGCCAGTCTCAGTGTTCGTGAACCTCCCGCTTCGACTGCAGGGTGTAATAGAATATTTTCCCGAATATTCTTTCATTAATTGTATATCTCTTATTTTAGGTACAATTATATTCCTATTGTAATTAGGTCTCCTATTTTAGGTAGAATTATATTTTCTATTGTAATTAGGTCGATTAGTTACCTAGTTTAAATATTCTTGTACTACTATATATACTGTACATTATTGATGAATACAATCAAAAAACATATTCCTTTAATTTATGTCACGCCCCCTAATTGAGATGGATGTTAATGACATCCGACTAAAACTACCACTAGAGTGAATTCTGAGCTTATTTGTTATGAATAATATTAATACTGAATTAACTGAAAGGTATTATCATATCATAAATTAAAATTAGAGCAATTGAATATATTTTGTTATTGTATGGAAGACAATCGCATTCCCACAGTAGCAAATTTCTTGAAACATGAAACATCTGAAAACCCCATTAGTTAAGTCATGAGCTTCTAAAGAATACTGAAAACTACGATTACATGTTAGTTTCGGGCAATATTAACAGAATATTAACAGGTCATTGTCCTGAAGTTTAAAGAAGGAATATTTTTTAAGTTGTGATTACATTTTAAATACATTACAAACGATGACTAGGTATTAGAAGTAGCTCCAAAAGTTGTTACTTGTGTAAGAAACTGCACGGGTTGCCTTTCAAATGGGCTGGTCTAGAATTTTTGAAGAAAGGACACTACCTAGCCATTAGAGATTTAATTTGCCCATCTTTGGATTTAATATCGCTATATGGCCTTTCGGCTCAAACTAATTCCAGACGCTAGCCCACCAACAACCCATTAATTCACTACAAAAAAATTCAAACTTTTTTTTTGTGTCGACCTCAAAGATCAAAAAATCGCCACTAAAGGTTGACAAAAGAATTTATATTGAGCTTTCAAAAAATATCCCAAAACATGTATAATATGTGTATAATTAGTAAGTATGCATTGATTGAACCTTTAATAAATATCTCAAAACATGTATAATATATTTATAATATGTGTATAATTAGTAAGTATATGTTGATTATATATTTATTAAACATAAATTATATAATAATGATACATTTTAAACACATTGTAGGGATAAGTATTATAACAATGATACAATTTCTATACATATAATAGATTTTCTAGACAATAACGATACAATTTGTATACATATGTTGAAATTCGTTGAAAAAAAGTTAAAAATGAAATTATTTTAAAAAGGCTAGCTAATGGGTTTTAAACATCTTGGGTCATCCTACTGTCATTAGTTTGGGCCGGATGGCCATTTTTGTCATTTTCCCTTAATTTTTGCCCCTTAAATGAAACTTATGCCTTCTGGGGCAACGGATCCTCTAAAGAACTTATACACTGAAAGACATAATTTTTCTTTGGGGGGCAAAAATTAAAGACCAGTACAAAATAGGGGCAAAGTGCAATTGACCCTTACTTGTGTAAGTAGGTCCTTCACGATTCTCCCATTAAGAAAGTATTTATTAGTGGTTTATTTTATGAAACTAGCCTCATTAATTATACTTTGAAAACCTAAATTTGACTATTGTTACTTTATGTAATTATTTAATGATAAGGATAGAATTGGAAGAAGATGATAAATTTTTCTTGATTTATTAAAATAGATAAGTAAAAAGAAAAACTTATTTTTAGTATTAAGGTCAAGTAAAATGAAAGTGAGGGAGTAAGTCATAAACGACAGTCAACATTCCGGATTCACCCCTCCCGTGCAATATCATGTTCATTAATGTGATAATCCATCAAATAAAAAATAAAAGTGAACCAACGCAGGGCATGAGCTCATTAATTGCACCTCCTAAAATATGAACAACTCATAAAAAAAGGCAAATTGAATATAACAACGAACAAAAAACATGACACATCGGTGGTGAAAGTAACTTTGATGAACATGTGGAGTTAAAAATGTTTAAAACACATGTTTTATACATATTTGGGTGCTTAAGGGAGAATGAATTTAACTTAAATACATGGTCACCTTAATATATCTACACATAACCCTTCATAAAAGTGAAATTAGTATATAAACTCTGCAAAGTTTTATATGTAAGTAACATCACATTAACCCTTTCTATTCTATCTGCTATGATTTCTAAGTAAATACTCTGTATTAACATAAGTCGACTATGTCCTGAATTTGTTCCATTTTGATAATTTTTGGAAAAATCTGAAGTAATTAAGTTCACTACATTAAAGTTTATATTAATAAAGTTAAATCTCACATGAATTTGCATACTTTCAATCCCCAAAAAGTTAAGCTATACATGGGCATCAATAGGGTAGTCTTTAGGATGTTTCTTGATTGTATCTCTAATAGACCTCTCTTGCTCATGGAGATTAGGTGGCATTTGTTCATACACATCTGTAAACAACTCAATCAATTGAGGTTTATCCATTCCTTCTGCTGTTTTAATTGCCTGTAATACCTGTGCATCAATGTGAAAATTTGATTTAAAGTACATTAACAACAACATACTCAATGAAATCCACAAGTGGAGTCAGGTGGTAGAGTGTACGCAGACCTTACCCCTACCTTGAGAGGTAGAGAAGTTGTTTCTGATAGACCCTCGGCTCGAAATAAAACAATAACTAAGCAGGTCATTTAAAGTACATTTCAATTTCACAATAGATATGCCCATATTTCTGTGAACTATTACCTGTTTCTTGACATTTCTGCAGAGTTCAGATTCCTTATCATCACTCCACCAACCATTTCTCTGAATATATTTTCTGAATCTTGCAATGGGACTTCTTGCTGTTTTCCAGTATTCGATTTCATTCATTGGGCGATACTTCGTGGAATCATCAGATGTCGAATGGTGTCCCACTCGATAAGTCATTGCCTGAAATTTTCATGAAAATTAGGACATATAAGTACAATTTTTCACCTTATAGTTGGTCATATATCCTTCAATATGATGTATTCCAAAAGCCAATTAATGACAGTATACAAGTTTCACCTCAACTAGTATTGGTCTTTCTTCACTAATTGCCATATTGCGAGCTGCACGAATAGCACTATAAACTGCAATAGCGTCATTTCCATCTACGCGAATACTTCTTATTCCATAACCTATCCCCTTTGCCACAACGCCATCACCTGTCACAACAAAGAAAAGGCGGAGGAGGACACAACATAGATTAATCACATTAATTCTTATGTGTCAGAAGTCTTTCTTACTTGCTTAAAATTCATGTCTAGTCAAATATCGTCGTATAAAATACAACATATAGAGTAATTTTGTTTCCTTAAAGAAATAATTCACGCTTTATTTTCTCTGATATCGTCGTATAAAATGAAATAGATGAATTTACTTCGAAATTGTTCGTGTACAGGGGTGCTTATAGCCCATCCATTATTCCGGCATATGAAGATAACAGGAGCTTCCATAACAGCGGCAAAGTTCAATCCAGCATGAAAATCTCCCTGCATTGTTTTTCACCAGAATTACCTTTTTAACTGTAGTTGTGAAAGAAAGTTAATTATTTTAAAGCGCTCATTGCCGTTAATTGATTAATTACCTCACTAGTTCCACCATCCCCTGTAAAAGCAACAGCACAAGCATCGCTTTTATCCATTTTCAGAGAATAAGCCACACCAGCAGCCTGAGATATCTGAGTGCTGAGCAAGGAAATTAAATAGAGTTATAAGTAGTACATTATTATCGCGATTTCAACGAGGAATTTAGATTAGGTTCTGAAGGGATCATTAATCTGTGAGTATAATTATCTTACGCCAAAGGTGAAGATATGGTAATAACGTTGTGTTTCTTGGAACCATAATGTACTGGCATTTGCCTGCCTTTTCCTTCATCATCCTCATTCCCAAAACATTGGTTGGTGCATTCTTGTACGGTGAATCCCCGCCATAGTAACACCCCCGCTTCTCGATACTGCAATTTTGCATTAGTTTAAGTTCTACTCACAAACCGTATAAAAAATATTTACACGACCAGGTCACTTAATTAAAAGGTAACTGCTTGTGAGTAACTTTATTTAATAATATTGACTTGTAAGCTAGAATAAATAGTAAGTAACATGTTGTTACAAAGAGTTGATATCATAATTTAACTCTGATACAATCATATTGTAGTTCAATATGTGCAATAAAAGTGTGAATTGGGATATTACTTGAGGTAATACAATGTCATGTGGAGATAGAGCAGCAGCAGATGCAATGTTGATGGCCTCTTCACCAAAAGAGGTCATATAAAAGGAAATCCTGCCTTGCCTTTGTGCTTCATAAAGGAAGGTGTCCATAGTCTTGAGAGTAACCATCGCACTATACATGTTCACAGCCACTTCTTGCCCTACCTAATTTGAATTAGAAGAAATTTGCCTTATATATCAGAATGTACATGACTTTTACACAATTATTTTAGTTTAACATGCTATAGAAGATAACTTGATTCGTTTTTTCAGGTAACTAAAATTATTTATTATGGATAATTACTTTTAATTATCTTTAAGGTGACCTCCCCACCTTGTTACAAGTTTATAATGTAGGACCATCCCTAACTTCGGCGTGATAGATAAAAGTGATACTAATTCTTTCCGTCCTAAGGAAAAACTGACCACTAAACCAAAAGGTATCAAGTCATATATTTCAGTTCTACATTATTTTCTTTGTTTCAATGGAAGTTATCTTATTCTTAAAGTAGTGAAATAAACTCTAGCTTTGCAAACTATATTATAATTAAGTTAGTGGTAAATTCTATATTGTACTTAATATTATATTGAACCTTAGGCCTAATTAGTATTGGACACATATAATATGGGTAAGGCTAAATATAAACAGAAATTTTGGATTTTCGAATATATACTAAATCTGATATCCAATTTGAAATCCAAAATTTTTAAAATAATATCTATAGTCCAATCCATAATCAAATATCCAAAAAAATTGAATTTCGGGTTGGCCCAAATTATGCCCACCCCTATTACAGATACTTGTTTAATATGAATTTGCAAGCACATGCTAGAGGTGAATCCAGAATTTAAAGTTTATGATTTTTTATAATAAATTCAGGATAATATACAATAATAACTGAGTCCACAATTAAATATTATAGATATTTAGTAATTTCTTAATACATATTCAGGGGTAAATATAGGAGGAACTCTATGGCTAAAAAGTAAAAAAGATATATCGAAGAGGGTAATAGAATATATTTTCAAAGAATTGATTGATAAGGGTGTTCACCCGAACCCCCTCGGCATAAAATAACACTACATATGTATTTTTTTTATTCTTTATGTAAATATATTGAATTTGAACCCCCTAAACACAAGATTAGAGGTTGGCTTAGTGGTTTAGAGGGTTCAAAATTTATCTTGATTTTTCAAGTTCAAACCCCAAACATTACATTTTTATTTTTCGACCCCCTTAATGAAAATCATGAATCCGTCACTGTACATATATGAGGTATGAACAAGTCAATGAATTCACGTGAACCCATACATTACATGCTAGATCCTCCTCTGGCACATACCACTTTAATTTAAACACATATTGTAAGTAAAGATCAAGTAGTAATCTAGTAGTAGGATTAAATCTTGGTACCTGCTCGTGTATGTTGTTAGAAATTAGAGAGCCATCGTCATTTAAAACTCGATAACATGGTAATCTCTTATCGGATGCCTCTGAAATAAATTTCATCTGTGATGTCAATGGAATTTTTCCACCAGGAAAATTTAAATCCTGTTGAATGAATAGTACTTGTTAGCGAATATCAGTTTACAAAAGTATATCAAAACTTTAACCTTAACTAAATTATGTACGAATTTATACACTACGCATATTTAAGTCTTCACTAAGACTAATTGAGCACATAAGTAATTTAAAGATCTAACTATTTAACAAGTTTCAATCTTTAGGCATTTTCAATTTATTTACATCTACTTTTTGAAAGTCTTCATTTCTTAATTAATTATTTTTTTACAGTTAATAAACAGATAAATGTCAGAAATAAATGCATAATATTAGTTAGAATGACTGGATAAAGAAAAAATAATGTGAAAGGTTCAAATTTACCTTCCGTTTAAGAAAATTAACATTTAATTGTGGGATACGTGGCATCACCTTGTGCTAAGCTTCCGCCGTTTAAAAATAAGGAGAATATAGCCTATTTTAATAACAAGGAGGTATATTTGATCCCAACTATTAAGAAAGGGCAAATCTATTCCATTTCTATAGTTAAGATGCACATTTGACCCCTTACCCTTAATTCTAAGAATATGAGATTGAAAAAGGGTCAAAATATCCCTAACGTATTGGAATTGGCTTAAATTTTCCCTACTTCCACCTATTCGACGCCAATTACCCTTAATGTTATTTTTAGAGTTAAAAATATCCCTCTATCAACCTATTGAAACTTGCCCTTGACGATACTATTTATGTTAAAAATGTCTCTTCTTTTAATGAAATTATGAGATGATATATGTGTGACTTTATTTAAATATGTGACACTAATTTATTAGTCTACATGGCCCCAACCATATATAATCCGTCCAATCCGGGTTAACCTAGAAATAATTCCTTCGGAGCTTCACGTTTTGTGATTGAATGAATTCAAAAGAAAACAATCTTCTTCATTTGAAGCTGCGATATTTTGGTCAAAATCAGTGCAAATGAGCTCCAATCGATTTCATATCTACATTCAACGCAGTTTCTTCATTCTTTAACAATGGTGGATTCTTCGAACCATCCCCCACAATTCCGAACATCAATATTCTGATAATATCCACGTGCATCAATAAATGAGTACCACATAAAGTCTCACATATGTCATCTCATAATTTTGTTAAAAGGATGGGCATTTTAAATTGTAAAAGGCAATTCGGGTCCAATAGATGAAAGAAGAGACATTTTTAATCCCAAAATTAATGTCAAGGACGATTGTGGTCCAAGGTGAATAGAGGGGCAGATTTTAACCATTTTCAATTAGTTAGAGATATTTTTGACCCTTTTCCGATATGAGATTTATAAGTCGTTCATAAAGTTAAGATAGCATGTTTACTTTTTTGACTACGTTTATGTGATAACATGTATTTTCCCTTAAAACAAAAAGAGAAAGAAGAGTATCATGCAAAATAAAACAGGTGAAAAGTTCACAAATTTGACGTTCCCTATCAATTTATATAACATAATTGACTGTATCTCTTTATAGAACTTAACAATCTTCTCATTTTAAACTGAAATAGCCAAGCTATACTGTTAATAGTCGATGGCTCGATGCATGATATCCTAGTTGTATATAGCTTAGAAGATTATGACTCAACTAGGCCAGAAATAAAAATAACAACAACGTACCCAGTGAAATTCCACAACGTGGAATTTGGAGAGGGTAGATTGTACGCAGACCTTACCTCTACCTTGGTAAATAGAGCGGTTGTTTTCAAAAGACCATCGGCTCAAGACAAAGCATAAGCACAAGCAAAGCAAACAGTCAGACTTGGACAAGAAATTTAAATCAATATGAAAATGTTGGTAACAAAAGAGAATAAGCCATGAGAGTGTTTTCTGAAAAAAGAAGCATTAACTAACGTAGATAAAGGCAAGAAATAAAAATGACGACAATATATTACTCCCTTTTTCCCAATTTATATGACATAGTTTGGATTTCGAGAGTCAAACAAGAAAATCTTTGACTGAGATTTATTAGTATGCCCTTTAAATATTATAAAATAGCTAATTCTTGTAACTTATTATGTACTACTTTTTTTTTACATATATAAATTATTTTTCAAAAACCTTAAAGATCATACACCCAAATGCACGGTTAAAATAAAGAGGTTTGACTCTCGAAATTCGAACAATATTATATAAATTGAAACAGAGGAAGTATGAAACAAGAAAACAGTTCAAATGTTGCCTGATTTTGGTAACCAATGTCACGATAATCCTCCTCAGAACTGCATGGATCCAGTAATTTCTGTCCAGCTTCCATCGACACGAAACGTATCCATACGAGAACGCCGGTACACTCACAGGAGAAAGCCACCGGCAGCTTTCTTAAAGTACTTCTTGTTGATCTTAAAAGCCAACTTGCCATATTGAAACTTTCTTGAAGTAAAATGAAAAGGCTTTACTATTAATTTGCAATGTATAAACTCTATTAGTGAATAAGATAGTGAGCTGAAGGTTGAAGTCTACTTACTATCTATACCCATCAATAGGAGGAACAAAAACCGTGATCTCCACTTTTTTCCTTTTCCCCTTTTTGGAAATATAGTATGATCGCCATTATGGACTATGGAAACAGATTTGCAGAAAATGGCTATTTATTCAATTATTCTAAAAGTAAATAGAGAGCAAACGACAAAGATGATCCCTTATTTTTGGGAATAAGTTTTAAATAGTCCCTTAAATATACTCCTGATCAGTTTTGGTCCTTTAAATTTGTCAAAATTGTACGTTTTTGGTTTTTATCAAATATTTTAACAAATCGTCTGTTAGATTTTAGGGACGCAATTTGAACAAAAAAATTTAACCATAAATAGGTCTCATCAAATCCTAAAAAGGCAACATAAAGAAGAATTATATAATTGACACAAAAAATAGATAAAAAGTAGCATAAGTTGAACCTCATAAAGTAGCAGATAAAATTTGTTAAATATTTGATGAATATCTAAAGTGCTCACTAGGCAAACTTGAAGACTATAACTGCTTAGGAGTATATCTGAGTGATACATTTAATGAACCCCAATTGAGGTTGATGTGTATAATTAAAGAAGGTGTAATATTTATGTGGTTAATAACTTATCTATGTAATGCGTGTAAAAACTTTTTCAAAAGTTAAGACATAAATATCTAATTATAATAGAATTGTTTATCGTGTGTTTGGATACTTAATGAAAACAAGCTTTAAAATGAGTGTTTAAATAAAATTTACTTGAGTTTAAAAAGATGTGGATATATTCCGCCTAAATTGGAACATGTGTATCATAATTTTATTTTATGATACTAATGTACCTAGAAATGTCGAATATCTTTAATATCCTATAGTGAGAAAAGATAACTTTTCAAAACAAGTTTTTCAAGGATAGATCATTTTAGCCTTTTTTGTACCCTCTCACACGCTTTCATGAAAGTATGTATACATGCTCCGCCAAGTCCTCGTTTAGAGAGATATTGATTTCTCTTCAAATAAAAATAGGGATTGGGCTAAGAGGTTGTTCGTAAAGTTTAAGTGTATAAATATCTTTTCAGGCCAAATTTAAAGGATAACTTGTGTATCTTTCCTAAAGTTATTACCCGTCATGCATAGTTGTCAACTTGTCATCATTCTACTACCTCTTGGGTTTCAATCTTGTGATATTGTTTGAGAGAGAAGCATTTAAGAAAGAAGATATATGGTATTTTTTAAATTTATAATCTTAAATATGTTATATATTTATATAAATATAACATTTCTTATTTAGAATAAAATATAGATTTAAAAATAAATTATTTTTAATATAAAATATGTTATTCTTTTTGAAAACCTAATATCTCACAAATTAAAAGCAAACACCTTTTTGTCGACATTTATTCAAACACCTCTAATTTTCTTTTCAATTAATCCCTCCGTATCTCCTACAGTTGTAGTAGGACTACTTGCCCTTAAAACGTGGGCCCCTTCGATACTTCCCATTTAATAGGTTAATTTTTTTTCCCCCACCCGACCTCCCGTATTTATATTGGGGTCCAACTAAATTTAAACTCACGCTGGAAAGTCTCACATTAGGGGTAATGCTCCCTAACAAAGACAATTCCGTACCCAGGGGACTCTAACCCGATATCTTTGATTAAACATGAAAGAGTACTTACGACTCCACCACAATTCTGATGGGTTCACAGGTCAATCTCAGTTTGCTGGTTTTTAAAATTTTGCATTCCTTTTTTATCTCTTACTGTTAAAGCTACAAAACAAATAAGCATTAATAGTATTCCTGGAAAGTGAAGAAATCAAAGCAGGCAACAACCACCTTACCTAAAATATTTATTGTTTGTACTATTGAAAATTCATACTATCCTAATGTACAAGGCAGGCTGTTTGAGTTTTTTACCAACAAAATTTACAAGTATGTACTAGGATTATTTGGTTCACTGGACAAGCCTGTCTCTTACCTGTTGAAAGTTGAGGTTTCGGACAACCTCATACACATGACTTTTCACTCGGGTCGATCCAGTGCTTTAATTATATTCGTGATAATCCTAGTCAGGTTAAGGACAAGATTCAAATGACACAATTCAAATTCAAGAAGATCGAAAATTAGTTGCTTAATTTTGTCCTGCAATGTAAATTAACTACCTTACACCTAAGTCAGGTTAAGGGATAAATTATAACTAGTTTTATGTTTTTTAGCAAGATAGTTAACTAGTTTAACCATCATTAAGATTATATATTAAGTTTAATTCTCCTTTGTTTGTGAAAGAAATAATCCCCTTGATTATTTTCATTGATTGAATAGATATATATACAAGTTACAAACCTTCTTCTACCATAATTCTAACTATACAATATGGTAAGTGTATATCCTAATCTAGGTAACACATATACTACCATATACACACTATACTTTTCTTAATATTCGAATCTTGTCCACTGTTTTGCTGCCCTAAATACTGCCATGGGCTGGACGTTCTGGGCTAAGGGAGGCCCACTGCCGAGAGGCCTAACTGGGTCGCTGCTGCTTGCTGCTTTAGTCCATTGATATACATGTGATATACACTGCTGTATATTCAGTGTATATCACATGTATATTGCTCTGTTTAACACACCCCCGCAGTCATAGCGGACGGTTTTCGAACGCTGAGACTGTCCCTAAAATCTTCAAAGAGAACCGCTGGTAGACCCTTTGTAAAGATGTCTGCAATTTGATAACGAGACGGGACATGGCATACGCGAACTTGACCCTTTGCAACCTTTTCACGGACAAAGTGAATGTCCATTTCGATATGCTTGGTGCGTTGGTGTTGAACTGGGTTACCTGAAAGGTAGATGACACTAATGTTATCGCAATATACCAATGTTGCCTTCTGAATGGGACAATGAAGCTCCAAAAGCAAATTACGTAGCCAACATGATAGAGTTGCCTGATGTTTTGCTGACCAGGAGACCAAGTTGTTGCCAATGAACATACAGTAGCCAGAAGTTGACCGTCTGGTGTCGGGACAACCACCCCAATCAACATCCGTGTAAGAGACAAGTGTGGATGTAGATGAAGGATACAGGTGCAACCCATAGTCTAATGTCCCATGAATATACCGAATGATGCGTTTGATTGCATTCATGTGCTCAACTCTGGGATCATGCATGAATAAACACACCTGCTGAACCGCGTATGTAATAATCGGTCTGGTAAAGGTAAGATACTGGAGGGCCCCTGCCAGACTGCGATAGTGGGTCGGGTCCTCGTATGGTGCACCTGCTGCGACACTTAGCTTTGGATTTGCATCAACTGACGTGGAAGTGGACTTACAGGATGACATCCCAGCCATCTCGATGATCTCAGCAGCATACTTCCGTTGAGACAGAAACAACCCACCTGAATGACGTTTGACAACAATCCCCAAAAAATAACTCAAGGGCCCCAAGTCTTTCATAGCAAATTCAGAACTGAGCATGGACATGATAGACTGACGCAAAGCATCGGAGGAGGCAGTCAAGATGATATCATCCACATACAACAGAATGTAGGCCAAGGACGAACCACGACGGTATATGAACAATGAATTATCTGACCTGTTGTGAGTGAACCCAATAGTTGAAACAAAGTCAGCAAACCTCGTGTACCAGGCCCGTGGAGACTGCTTAAGCCCATATAAGGACTTCTTCAACAAACATACATGATGAGGACGGTTTGGATCCCTGAAACCCAACGGCTGATGCATATAGACTGTTTTCTTGAGATCATCGTGTAGGAAATCATTCTTAACATCCAACTGATGAATTGGCCAAGTCTTTGAAAGAGCCAAGCTAAGCACAATGCGGATGGTAGCCGGTTTGACCACCAGACTAAACGTCTCACCACAATCAATCCCAACCTGCTGAGTCTTACCGTCACCCACAAGTCGCGCATGTCGAGCAAATGACCTATCTGAATTCTCCTTATGAGCAAAAATCCACATAGACCTGATAACATTAATACCACAAGGACGGGGCACCAACTCCCACGTCTTATTATCAATAAGATCATTATATTCATCAGTCATAGCAATTTTCCAATTAGGGTCATTTAAAGCTGACACATGATTGCGGGGCAATGGGGATTTAGAGACATCTGAATGTAAATTAAAATGTCTTTTAGGTGTAAAAATACCCCGCTGACCGGTCTATGACTTGAGGAAGAATTGAGTGAATTTTGGGATTTTTCGGGGCTCGGGACAAACGGGCCAGCAGGCAGTGGGCCTGCTGGCCCAAATCGGTAAAATGGGTTGTCCGCTGGATCTGTTCTAGAATTGGGCTGGACTGGCCCAATTGCTGGGACTGATCCAGAACCGGAACTGCATTCTTGGCGGGATCGTGGGACCAGCAAGGCGATGGGCCATTGGAGGATTTTGGGTGCGGGAGATGTCCGAAAAATTCCGAATAATATACGGGGATATTTGGTCATCCAAAAGCTCATACGACCTAGGCTCGGGAGTATGCACTTTTGTAAACGAAAATTGGGTTTCATAAAAAATGACATGGCGATTAATTATGATTTTCTTGGAGGATAAATCAAAACACTTATAACCACGATGATTCGACGGATAACCCAAAAATACACACGGGGTAGACCGAGCCTGAAGTTTGTTAATTGTGGTGGATGGGAATAACGGATAACATAAGCACCCAAAAATCTGAAGATGAGAATAAGAAGGGTTCTTATTATATAGGATTTTGAGGGGGAAGAATATGTCAGACCTTTAGACGAAATTATGTTAAGAAGATATGTGGCAATTTGTAGAGCATGATGCCAAAAATATGGAGGTATGGAGGCATGAATTAAGAGAGTTCGGACAATGTTATTTATGGAACGAATTTTGCGTTCGGCTTTCCCATTTTGTGAAGATGTATGAGGACACGAAAAACGAAAATTTATCCCATTATTAGCACAAAACTCCCGAAACTCCCTATTGTCATACTCTTTCCCATTATCACATTGAATATTTTTTATTTCTCTTTCGAATTGAGTACGAATGAAAGCTCTAAATTTGATGAAGACGGAAAACACTTGTGATTTATTCGCAATTGGAAACGTCCACAAAAATCTAGAATAATCATCTAAAAAGAGAACATAATATCGATGACCCAATGAACTAAGAACCGGAGACGTCCATAAGTCGCTATGAATAATGTCAAATGGCATAGAAGTATGAGAATTGGAGTCTACAAATGACAATTTAACAATTTTTTCTAATGAACAAGACTGACAAATTGGAGTACGACTCGTACCCTTATAAGAAATAAAATTATTTTTATCTAAAACTGATAAAATAGAAGATCCCGGATGACCCAGGCGAGCATACCACATGGAAGGAGAGATGGCTGCAAAAGCTGACGGCAAGGCTGGACTCGATGGACTGAAATCGGGCATGATAGGATACAAATCCCCCCTACCATCACACCTCATGAGATGACTACCCATCTTGAAATCCTTCACAGAGAAACCGAAAGGATCAAATTCAACAGAAACAGAATTGTCATTTGTGAACTTTCGGACAGACACTAAATTTTTAATCAATTTAGGAGCATGCAAAGTATTTTTCAAGAGGAGTGGTGGATTGGGGGGAGAAAACGTTTTCTGACCATACCCTAGAATTGGAATAGAACTGACATTACCAACAATTATCCCCCGAGGGGTGCTCAAATTGGAATAAGATGAGAGAGTACCTGATTCGGAAGTCATGTGAGTAGTGGCACCGGTGTCCATATACCAATTGGGTCCGGTTGAGATAACCCAGTGTGTGCATTGCGGCCTCGATATCGGTTTGAGTGGGGGCCTGCTGCATGATGGGCTTGCGGAGGTCGGGCCCCAAGAACTCCTGGCCGTGATGGGTGAGGCATGCTTCTTTATTCTTTGCCCATTGTTGGGCAGTGGCGATGGTGCCACTCTTGGGTGTTGGGCACTGGGTGTTGGCGGCCAGCTCTTTGGAATCTCTTCTTTGGGTGATGCGAGTTCAGCGACATGGGCCCCATTCTTTGGGCCCGGGGTGGTGGTGGGCCATCAGACTGGATGGGACCCACCGCCTGCTTGTTGACCACCGGAACCGCCACGTAACCGCCGCGTTTGCCCCCGCGGTTTTTGTTATTATTTTTGCGATTATTCTTGCCGCCACCATTATTATGGTTTTGGCCCGAATTATTCACAAAACCCGAAGAACTAGGAGAGGATGCCACCATGACGACTGGGCTTGCTCCGGTAGCCGCCTTTTTAGCCAAACCGGTTTCTTCCAACGTAAGCATGTAGCGGGCTTGATAGAAGTCGGGAAGAGGGTTGCTTTGGCGAAGGAGAGTTCTCACACCATTATAGGCCTCCAAAAGATCGGCAACCAACTGTAGAACCAGACGATTATTTGTTATCGGTGCGCCAACATTACGGAGTTGATCTGCCAACTCCTTTAGTTTCTTGCAATATACAGAAACGTTTTGAAATTCGTCCATTCGAACGAGAGAGAATTCCTGCTCGAGTGTGACGACACGTGAATGTTGGTTGTCTTGGAATATGTCACGCAATCTATTCCATGCAGCCATAGCCGTGGTATCCGGCTCAATAATCGTCTGTAGAAGGTCCACCGAAATAGTGGCGTAGATCCACCGGAGAACGGTAGCATCAAATGTAATCCATAACTCAGGATCCTCCGCAGGAAGGGGTCTAGCGGGAGGAATGATGTGATGAAGAACTTGATAAGAGATAGCGTGAATTTTAAACAACTCCGCCCACGTCGCATATTGGACGTTTTCCATCTCAAGGACAATAGGGATACTGCTCTTGATATTGGACACCGTGAGGGCAGGGTGATAATTGTTCTTAGACATATTGGAAGAACAAAGAAGGAAGGGAAATTTAAGAGAGGTGTTTTTTAGAGCGGAAGATGAATTTTTGAAGAGAAACCCGAGGGGGGGGGTGTCTCGGCCACAAGGAAGACAAAAGTTTGAGAGAAAAACTTTTGTTTAGACCTAGTCTTTTGATACCATGAAAGAAATAATCCCCTTGATTATTTTCATTGATTGAATAGATATATATACAAGTTACAAACCTTCTTCTACCATAATTCTAACTATACAATATGGTAAGTGTATATCCTAATTATGGTAAGTGTATATCCTAATCAAGGTAACAAATATACTACCATATACACATAATATACTTTCCTTAATATACAAATCTTGTCCACTGTTTTGCTGCCCTAAATACTGCCATGGGCTGGACGTTCTGGGCTAAGGGAGGCCCACTGCCGAGAGGCCTAACTGGGTCGTTGCTGCTTGCTTCTTTAGTCCATTGATATACATGTGATATACACTGCTGTATATTCAGTGTATATCATATGTATATTGCTCTGTTTAACTGTTTGTATCTTTTTTTTTTGTTAATGTATTAACTATCAATGTTAAATCTCTTGTGTTATCATGAGAGGTGAAAGACTGGGTGGATAGATTTAATTAAAACTAAAATTAAAAATGTTATAAATATGTATAATCTCTTGAACTCTTTTACCTAGAAATGTTAGCAAGTTTAGTGTTACCAAGATTGGGTCTCTTACCGGCTGTTCTATCTATGACTTCAGGAGGCCATATTCACGTTGGACATATGCTTGCTCTGACTGAGATCTTTGGGGATAGTTTTGTACTATAGTTCGGTGAAGGGCATCCTTGGGGTAACTTGCTAGGTAGGTAGCTGATTGAGTTGGTAATGTTAGGAAAATTAGCTCAATCGTATCAATTATAATTATAAATTAGTATCACATAATTTAGGATGATTAGGATATGATTGTAAATTATTATCACATAATTAGGGTATGATTACATAGATCTTCCCTTAATATTAGGCTTATACATTTATATATATATATATATATATATATATATATATATATATATATATATATTACAAAATTGGAATGAAATAAACTCATGAAATTCATTTCCTTCATGGTATCAAGAGCCACAAATTAATTTTGCCCACCCCCCTTACTCGGCATTACCCACCATTCCCGAATTGTTTTTCTTTCTCTTCTTTTTCGGCTGAACCCTAAGGATTTTTCCTCACAAACCCAAAACCTACACTAAACCTAACCCTAATACTTTCTTTGGCTAAACCTAAAACCACCCTAATACCGCCCTTCCTCCCATTATTCCTTATCTGACAACCACTTCCGGGTTAGGGTTCCTCAACCACTCACACATTATTTTTTTCTTATTATCTTCTTCTCCTACCTTTATTCTAGTATTTTTCGTGGGTATCTATGACCGACAAATAAAAGTTTCATCCAGCTCTTGTCGTAAACAATGTCAAGAACATTATTTCAATTACACTAGAGATGGAAAAAGGGCAATACTCCTCGTGGGCGTAGTTATTCAAAATCCATTGCCGAGCATATGAAGTAATAGACCATATCCTCCCTTCTGAGTCTTCATCGGACACCACCGGTGTTGACAAAAAGTTATGGTCTCGCTTAGATTCTATAGTCCTTCAATGGATTTATGGCACCATCTCCAATGATTTTTTGCATACTATTTTGGAACCAGACTTTACCAGCAGCAGGGGCAGTGGCAGGCCAGCCAGTGGCAGTCGCAAGCCCTATCCGGCGGGGGTAGTACCCGCCTTGGGCTTGGGAACCACAATGGGCTGCCCCTCCGTGCCCATACCCCACCTAGTCGTGGGCCAGGCTACCATCTTCAAATCTATAGTCCGGAGTTCTAGGTTCTCGTCTGCAATAAGCTTTTGCAGCCCATGGACCATCCTCCGCAAGTTATGATCCCACCTATATCGAACAGGCCATGAACAACATGAATCTGAATATTCCTGATGATTCATGGTACATGGACAAAGGGGATGTGTCACACATGACGGTTTCTCAAGGTAATCTCTCATCTTATTTTAATATGAGCAGTAATAGAAATATTATTGTCGGCGGGCAAGAAATTCCAATTCATGGTATTGGTCAAGTCAAACTCCCCCCCACCCACTATTATATTTGAAAAACGTCTTACATGCACTAAAACTAATTAAAAACTTGATATTTGTACGATGTTTTAAAACTGACAACAATGTTTCTGTGAATTTTGATCCATTTGATTTTTTTGTGAATGATTTTCAAAAGGGGATGTCGCTAATGAGATGTAATAGCATGGGGGGAATTGTATCCCATCACTACCACTTCCAACAACCAAGTGACCAAACCATCAACCTTTGCAGCTATTTCCCCTATCGTATGACATAATCGGTTGAAACACCCGGAAACACCAGTGTTCAATACTCTTAGGAAAAATAATTTTTTCGCTTGTAATAAACTTTTGGACTCTTCTATTTGCCTGGTTTGTGTGTTTGGGAAGCATGCTAAACTTCCTTTTTCATTATCTACTTCGCATAGGCTTATGCCATTTGAACTTATGCATTGTGATTTGTGGACTTCCTCGGTTTTTTATTCTGCAGGTCATAAATATTATATGCTTATTTTTTGTGATTATTCGAATTTTCTGTGGACATTTACCTTAGGGAAAAAGTCGCAAGTCTTCACCATTTTTAAACAATTTAGTACTTTTTATCAAAACCCAATTTGACAAATTTATTAAATGTTTTCAATGTGACAATGGGAGGGAATTTATAAATATCCAATTTAATGATTTTTGTCACCAAAATGGGATGTCTTTGCGTCTTTCATGTCCACATACATCACCTCGGAATGGGAAAGACGAAAGAAAAAATCAAACGATTAACAATATCATTCACACACTTCTTGTGCATTCGTCCACACCACCAATTTTTTGGCATCATGTACTTCAAATGGCCACATATCTTTTAAACATTCTTCCTAACAAACTACTCTCCAACATATCAACTACACAAATGATGTACCATCGTCTCCCGTCTTTTACACATTTGAGGGTTTTTTGGTGTTTGTGTTATCCATTGTTTCCGTCCACAACCATTAACAAATTACATGCCCGTTCCACTCCTTGTATGTTTTTGGGATACCCATAAAATCATAGGGGATATAAATGTTATGATATGATGACCGGGAAAATCATTATCTCTCATCACATTATTTTTTATGAGTCTACATTCCCGTTTGCTAATTATCATATGACATCCCACCTTCATATAGTTTTTTGGATGACAGAATACATCCAATTTTACATCATCATCTCCACACCCATAATCAGATGGGACCAGCCTAAAATACTCTCTACACCATACCGGCCCAACCACAAAATGAGACTGGGCCAGTCTGTGCTAAGGAGGTCACTGCATCTTTACCGTCGGCCTCAGCTCAGTCCACATCTCATGGCTGGCAGGTCCAACTGAGGGAGCCCACCGCTCCCTCACCCGTGTCCCCAATCCGATAGCCAGACCTATCTTTTCAGGCCCAAAATCTTGACATGTGTTGGCCCAGTCACTAAGCAGAAAGCCAACCATCAGCTTTGGCCCAAGATTGGACCTCCCTTGACCCAATAGCCTACCTGACAGCCCAAATCCCCAACTTTAGACCATTGAAACACGTTCCATGCACGGGATTTTTCGGCCCAAGCATCATTTTAACCTAACATCTTCAGTCCAACTATCACCTCTTCCAAAAAATCCCAAAGCGGCCCTATCAGACCCGAATTGAAAAGTTGTCATGTTAAATGAAATTGATGCTCTTATTAAAAATAAGACGTAAGATAAACATGTGTACAAGCTCGTAATGAAGGACGTGAACTTGTTGCAGAAGGTAATGAAATTATTCGCGAGGTTAGCAAATAGATCCCATAACTAGTTGTTGCTTATGAAATATGGAAATAGATCAGGTCTAATTTTCCAGTAGTGAATACTTTGGATCCGGAATAGACACTAGCAACTAAATTACCGGGAAGAAGAATTCAAATAATTACGTTTCGTTCTCTTAATTTAATTGAAACTTGGCCATATATTTTACAAATAGATTGAGCGGAATACAACAAAAATTCTATTGCATATACTTGACTAAGTATATAATTACCTAAATATACAAGAAATACAAAATCTAGAAATAACAACAACAACAACAATATACCCAATATAATCCTACAAAGTAGGGCCTATGGAGGATAACGTGTACGTAGATGAAAGAGAATAATCTCTTGATTACTTTCATTAATGAAAAGGCGTATATACATGATATACAATATCTAATTATGGAAATTAAATCTACCTTTTTCTAATACAAGACTACTACATTTTCCTAATACAAGACTACTATCATAATTATATATGTATAAGAACTCTAATTATACATGTACGAGAACTCTAATAATTATGGTAAGGAATATACAAAATATACACACGATATACACGATTTTGACCGTGTATACCGTGACCTGCTTTCATACCTCTACAGTCATAGCAGGCGATTGTCGTACGCTGAGACCGTCACTAAAATTTTCAAACAGAACTAAGGGAAGACCCTTAGTAAAGATGTCAACAATTTGGTACCGTGAAGGGACATGCAAGACATGTACTTGTCCACGAGCTACCTTTTCGCGAACAAAGTGAATATCCATCTCTATATGTTTAGTGCGTTGATGTTGGACCGAATTCCCAAAGAGATAGACCGCACTAACATTCTCGTAGTAGACCAATGTAGCTTTCTGAATAGGAAAGTGAAGCTCAAATAGGAAATTGCGCAGCCAATAGGACTCAGACACCACATTGGCTACCCCTCGATACTCGGCCTCTGCACTGGATTGCGATAAAGTAGCCTGATGTTTAGCTGACCAAGAGATCAAGTTATCACCAAGAAACATACAATAACCAGATGTCGAATGCCTAGTATCTGGATATCCACACTAATCAATAGCTGTATAAGACACGAGAGTAGATACGGAGGATGGATACAAGTGCAAACTATAATCAAGAGTGCCTTGAATGTAACACATAATGCATTTGAGAGCATGCATGTGCTCGTCCCTCGGATCATGCATAAATAAACACACCTGTTGCACTGCATAAGTAATATCGGGCCTCGTGAATGTAAGATACTGAAGAGCCCCTATAAGACTACGATAGTGGGAATGATCCTCATAATGTGTGCTAGAATTAGCACTCAGCTTCGGTTTTGTGTCGACCGGAGTAAGAGAGGACTTACATGATGACATGCCAGGCCATTCTATAATCTCAGCTACATATTTCATCTGGGATATAAATAGACCACCTGTATGACGAGAGATAGCTGTACCAAAAAAATAACTCAAGGACCCCAAGTCTTTCATAGCAAATTTAGAACTAAGAAAAGACATGATAGAGTTGCGTAATTTATCAGAAGAGGAAGTTAATATAATATCATCCACATATAACAGAATGTATGCCAGAGAAGTACCACGACGATAGATGAACAGAGAATGACCAGATCTGCTGTGAGAAGACCCAATAGTAGACACATAATCTGCAAACCTTTTATACCACGCCCGAGGGGCCTGTTTTATCCCATACAAGGACTTCTTAAGCAAACAGACATGGTTAGGATGATTAGGGTCCCTGAAACCCAATGGTTGATGCATGTAAACTGTTTCCTTGAGATCACTGTGTAATAAAGCATTTTTCACATCCAACTGATGAATAGGCCATGCTTTCGATAGAGTCAGACTGAGAATAGTTCAAATGGTTTCCAGTTTGACCACCGTACTAAATATTTCTCTACAAGTCATGCCAACCTGTTGAGTTTTGCCATCACCTACAAGATGACCTTATGCCTCTCAAAACAATTATCATATTTTTCCTTATGAGTAAAAATCCACATAGAACGAATAACATTGACACCAGGTGGACGGAGCACTAACTCCCACGTCTTATTTTCAATAAAAGCACTATATTCATCATCCATGGCCATTTTCCAATTCGGGTCATGAAGGGCAAACGTTGGGTTACATGGTAGGGATGATTTAGTGACATTGGAATTGAGATTAAAATATCATTTTGGTTTAAAAATACCCCATTGGCTATGAGTAATAGGCCCTTGACTCAGAATAGACGTTGTCCCGACCCGAGTCGGTGTATGGGTGTCGAAACTCGCTTGGTTTGGGAGGTGTGGACCCTGATCGAGTAGTGGGCCAGTAGGCAGTGGGCCTGTTGGCCGATACACTGGATCGGGAGGAGGCATGGATGGGCCAGCAGGCAGTGGGTCTGCTGGTCGAAAAACTGGACCGAGTAGGTTATTATATGGGCCAGTAGGCAGTGGGCCTGCTGGCCGAGAAACAGAATCTGGACCCTGGACAATTGGGCCAGCAGGCAGTGGGCATGCTAGCGAAAAGTGGTCACGGAAAGGGATTGGGCCAGTATGAGAACAAGAAAACCGAAAAGATATGCCCTTAGCGTTACAAAATTCCCGAAACAGACCATTAACAAATTCCCTTTCATTATCACATTGAATATTTATTTTTCATTCAAATTGGGTACGGATGAATGCTCTAAACGACAAGAATGCGGAAAAAACTTGTGACTTTTTAGACAACGAAAAAGTCCAAAAAATTAGAATAATCATCCAAGAATAACACATAATAACGATGGCCCAAAGAGCTCAAAACGGGAGATTTTTACAAATCACTATGAATAATATCAAATGACATCAAAGTACTAGAATTAGAGGCTACAAACGGTAATCTAACATATTTCCCAAGCGGACAAGAAGGACAAATATTAGTACTACACGTACTATTACAATTAATAAAATTATTATTTTTAAGAGAGAAAAGAACAGACGCTCCCGGATGACCCAAACACACATGCCATAAGGAATGTGCTAAAGCGGCAAACGTTGACGGTGTGGCTTGATTAGTGGTAGTGGTGGTGGTAGTGATAGGATAGAGCTCGCACCGACTATTACATCTCATTAGAGGTATTCCCATTGTGAAATCCTTCACAGAAAATCCAAAAGGATCAAAGTCAACAAAAACCTAATTATCAGTTGTAAATTTTTGAACAGACACCAAATTTTAAATTATGTGAGGAGCATGAAGGACATTTTTCAAGGATAAAGGTGGATTTAGGGGAGATAAATTTGTGTGACCATAACCATGAATTGGAATTGAATTACCATTACCAACAATTATGCCACGATTTTGCTCAAATTGAAATAAGACGAGAGATTACCTGGTGCGGACGTCATGTGAGAGGTAGCACCAGTATCCATGTACCAATTTGCATCCGGAAGATTTAATCCAAGTGTATGCATCGCTGCTTCGATATCCATATGGGTCAGTACTGCTGCTGGGCCCGTAGCAGCGAAGGCCGAGGCCCAAGCAGGCCAGCCTGCTGCCATGACCCAGTTGGTTGCTTCCTGTTTTGGCCAGTGGGCCTCTATTGTCCTGCGGCCCAAGTTGATGAAGGAAATGGGCAGGAGGCAGACATGGGCCACTGCTCGTTGGCCCAAGGCATAGCCTAGGGCCAACGCCCAGCGGCCCAAGCCTACCAAGGGTTCAGTGGCGAGGTCCCCAGCTGGCCGCCACTATCACCGGTCCATCCGCCACTGTCATCGCGGCCACCACCCTTGCCATTGCCACGTCCACCACCGCAATATTTCCCATGGTTTTGACCCTTTTTTCCACCCCCGTTATTATGGTTTTGACCATAATTTTCGAAATATGATTGAGAGTCATTAATTTCACGGGATGTGGCCACAATCATGGCGGAATTTGCTCTGTTAGCATCCTTTTTAGCCAATCCTGCTTCTTCTAAGGTGAGCATGGAACGTGTCTGGTAGAACGGTGGGAGAGGATTGCTTTGACGAAGAATAGTGCCAACGACATTATATGCCTCGGAGAGGCCTGCAACCATATGAAGAACGAGACGATCCTTAGTGACGGGTGCGCCAACGTTCTTGAGTTGATCCGACAACTCTTTGAGTTGTTGGCAATAGGCTGAGACGTTCGGAAAATCCTCCATATTAATGTGGGATAATTCCTGCTCGAGGGTCACGGCACGACAATTTTTGTTGTCTTGGAATATATCACGCAACTTGTTCTAAGCTTTTATAGTCGTGACATCGGGTTCGATAATAGTCTGTAAGAGGTCCGTAGAGATGGTGGAATAAATCCATTGGAGCACCGTAGCATCAAGAGTTGCCCACAACTTTATTTCATCATCGGTGGTAGACACCTTCTCCTTGCCTTTCTCTGGTGTGATGATGTGATGGAGGACCCTATTAGACCTTGCGTGAATTTTAAATAATTCTGTCCACGTCGCGTATTGGACGTTTTCCATCTCAAGAACGATATGGATGTTGTTCTTGATATTGGAGACTGCAAGGGCAGGATGAAAGGTGTTCTTTGTAGTAGACATAGTGAAAGAATAAGAGGAGAATTAGGAATTCGGAAAAATAATTTGGAAGGGATGATCGGCCGAGGCTTGGAATCCTAGAGGGTGGTGGATGAGAGAGTTTTTGGAGAAGGAAAAATTTGCCCTAGACTTCTGATACCATGAAAGAGAATAATCCATTGATTATTTTCATTAATGAAAAGGTATATATACATGAAATACAATATTTAATTATGGAAATTAAATCTACATTTTCCTAATACAAGACTACTACCATAATTATACATGTACAAGAACTCTAAGTATACATGTACAAAAACTCTAATAATTATGGTAAGGAATATACAAAATATACACATCATATACACGATTTTGACCGTGTATACCGTGACATGCTTTCAGTAGACCTTACCCATACCTTGGAAGGTAGAGAAGTTGTTTCGATAGACCCTCGGCTCGAAGAAAAGCAAACCAAAGCAGTCCGGAAAAAGAAATAACAGAAGTAAAGAAGTCATGAAAAAATACTAGGTAGAGCATGATACAATAGTCTGAAAAAGAAACAATAATGTAACTACCAAAAAAATCATACGAAAATCGAAGTAACACTCATAATTTAGAAAACTAAATCAAAATCTAAGAATCAAATGTTTTTGTTATTGTCTTGAATCTATAATTAATCCTATTAAATAAGTAGTGTTTGAAACTTTGTCAAAACAGACACCGTGTAACAAGCAATTGATCAAGAATCAAGATATTCAGTTAATTAACAAGTCAATACCAGTAATATCATTGGTGGTTTAGTATGTACACCTTAAGACTCTAAAACGAAATTGAATATAAAAGTGAGAGATACATGAGTTCAATAAATTGGAATAATTACTTTGGTCCAGGTGAAATCTATTTCTTGACATTTATGCACAAAGCTCACAGCTATTACAGATAACCCATCTTAATATATCACAAATGTCAGGGGGAAATAGCCTATTGAGGTACGTCAAAAGGATACTCTTTTGGGTATCTTTTAATTGTATCTCTAATAAACCTCTCTTGCTCTTGCAAATTTGATGGCATTTTGTCATAAACATCACTAAATAAGTCTGTCAATGGAGGTTTCTCCACTTTCTCTGCAGCTTGAATTGCTTCCACAATCTAAGATATCAGAAATCAGGACATAAAAAAAGTAGTACAGTATTAATTAGTAATAAACTCTTGGCGTATAATATATAGGTATGAATTTATGGCATGGTTGTTGAATCTTGAACCTGTTTTCTGCTGTTTTTTCGAAGTCCAGTTTCATTTTGATCAGCCCACCAGCCATTTCTCTGAATCCATTTTCGGAATCTGGTTATGGGGCTTTTTGCTGTTTTCCATTGCTCTATTTCCTTTACGCACCGATACTTTGTCGAATCATCAGACGTTGAATGGTGGCTTACTCTATACGTCATGGCCTGAGAGTTATGTAGGGAAAAATGAACAGTTTAGACAAATACTCTTAAAATTAAGGCTATTAAATGTATGTCTTAGAAGTTGTGTAAAAACCTTAAGAGACAGATAATATGCGTATTTTAACTTCAACTCATTTTACTCTGTTACAGGAGTTATAATTTCACCTCAACCAATATTGGTCTTCGTTCCTTTATAGCCATTTGACGAGCTGCGCGAGTAGCACTGTAAACTGCAAGAGCATCATTGCCATCTACACGAATGCTTCTGATTCCATAAGCCTGCCCCTTAATAGCAATGCCATCACCTAGCATTGTTAAAGCATTAGTATTATTTTACTTTTGAGGCATTTCAATATTTTGCACTGTTGTACATCACAGACACTAAAATGGCGAAATTATTAAATTGATGATGAGCTTGGAATTACTTCGAAATTGTTCGGTTACAGGAGTGCTAATAGCCCATCCATTGTTGCGGCAAAGAAAAATGACAGGAGCTTCCATTACTGCTGCAAAATTCAAACCAGCGTGGAAATCACCCTGCAAAGAGAAAAAAGTTAAAGCATTCATTAATTCTATATAAGGAAAAAAAAACATCATGTTAATACTCCGCGTTTTTATCACCTCACTGGTGCTACCGTCACCAAAATAAACAACAACACAAGCTTCCTTTTTATCCATTTTCAGGGAGTATGCCACGCCAGCGGCCTGTGGAAGCTGTGTGCTGAAACAAAATGGAATTTGTAGCTGTTAATTGCTAATTAGATGAGAAGTTCTGAAACGTGTACTTGGCAAATTAAGGAAAAGGACATACGTTAGAGGAGAGGAAACAGTGAAGTAATTGAGCTTATTAGAACCATAATGTATAGGCATTTGCCTGCCTTTCCCATAATCAGCTTTATTTCCAAACAATTGATCTGCAAATTCTTGAAGAGTGAAGCCCCGCCATAAAAGAACCCCTGGCTCCCTATACTGCAATACATATAACAAGAAACTTCTAAATCTTTTTATGTTTCTCTCAAATTGGAAGATTTCTTGATTTGTGCGTGTCATCCTTGTGCAGATCATGGTAATATTTTCTGCACCATTCCAATTCTATTACTTAGATGTCCTTGATTGGCCAATTAAAACTATTTTAGGTAATTATTTAGATTTTATTCCTATTTTGAAAAGTTGTGCCAATATAATCCTTGGGAAACTGTTCATCCGGATAACATTAAACTCGAGTCTAATATTGCTCATATATTGTTCATGAAAGAGAAATGAAAGAGAATAATCCCCTCATTATTTTCATTAATGAAAAGATATATATACCTGATATACAAAACTAGTTAAGGAAATTAAATCTACCTTTTCCTAATACAAGTCTAATAGTTTTTTCTAATACAAAACTAATACCATAATTACACTTGTACAAGAATTCTACAACTATGGTAATTAATATACAAAATTGGCCTATATGATATACACGGTTTGACCGTGTATATCATTGTCTTTCAGTTCAACCCTATGGACAAAACATTAGACTGTTGTTTAAAGATTGCAATAACTTATAAAATTAAAAGGTAGTCATTTACTAAATATTTAATCACAGAACAACTGGTGAAAATTTCAGTAAAGGATGTTAGAAATTTGTCTTTGGCGGGAGTTGCGTCCAACCATCTTTAATGACTTAAACACTAGTGTTCCACATGTTGGAACCTTCGGTTCTTCACACATGCACAATCTACTAAGTAAGTAGATGACCGTAGGGCCAAGAATCGTCAAATTTCATTGAGAAATGAAAGAGATATTGGTCCACGAAGTGAGGTGTTTGAAGCATGGAAAAAGGTGGGAAAGAGCAATCCTCCCTCATCGGTGGGGGAATAAAGATTTATTTAGTTAATAAGTCTCAAAGTTGGCTTGGGGTTTGGGACCCCAAGGGGTATCCCATGTGTTTAAAGGAGGGAGGACCTAGATGTGTTTCGGTTCGAGGATAAGCCCACACACGCGCCGCCCGCCCATCCCGTCCGGTCACGGGTCTGTGGGTTGTGCTTCTTCTAATATTATCTTTTTGGACCAGAATTTTTTCGTATTTACAGTTTGGTCCCTGAAGTTTCAAGTAAGTCAAAATTGGGCATAGAACTTGGTTGTTGGTATTTGGAACGTTAATCAGCCTTAATTTGCATTCAATTCAGTCATTTATTTTGGCTGAATTACTCCCCCTAATGGCCAATCCGTTGCACATCAATTCACCATTTATTTTGGTGAATTACTATCTCCATAATTACCATTACTTGGCCAGTAACAACAATTATGTGGGCAGTTGGTAAGGCCTCTCCTTCAACTATATAAAGGAGTCTTTGCACAATTGTTGAGACACGCATAAACACACAAACGAAATCAGATTTCTTCCTACTACTTTCCAGCATCATTTCATTACTCAAAATTCTTCAAGGTAACACTTGAGTTTCCTTTGCTCATTTGTTGAAGTTGCTGTTTTATTTTGGGAGACTATTGTCCAGAACGTAGAAAGGATATATACGGGGCAATCTTGTCTTAAAGACAGAGTGTCATCACTCGACTCAGCATATCAAAACTGTTCCAGTTCATTGTTCAAGTTCATTGAAATTTCAGATTGTTGTAATTTCATTTTGTTGTAATACTTAGCAGTTACTTATTTCCGTTTCCTACACCATTGTAACCAACAAAGGATTCTTAAGTTGGTTTTTATCATTATACTGATGCTGAATGTTTTTACAAAATTCTGAGAAAAAACCAGTATCTATGTCTGATCAAAATGATCTTGAAGGACGATTAATTTGGTTTACACATTAATTACAGAGGGACGAGTAGATTAATTAGGAGGACAAAACCAAGTACCTGAGGCAACACAATGTCATCTGGGGTGAGAGCAGCAGCAGAAGCAATGTTGATAGCTTCTTCTCCGGTACTGGTGAGGTAGAATGATAACCTCCCCTGCCTTTGTGCTTCATAGAAAATGGTGTCCATTGTTTGAAGGGTTACCATTGTTGAATACATATTTAGTGCTAATCCTTTGCTCACCTACCATTTTATGTCCAATAATTCCATCAAAAATCTGTTTCATAATTCCTAGAATCCGAAATGATTTGTAGCACTTTTGGTCCCTCCGTTATTAGTAAATTTTGATTTAGTTCTTCTCATATTGACTAGCACGTTTAACCTTCATTAATTAATTGAAAAGTACACTATTAATTCCTTTGATTTGTAAATATTCATAAATTTACAGAATTATTAACAGTTTGATCATTTAATTACTCATGTTATATTAAGTTTGTACTATTATTCCATATTTGAGGGTAATGCAGTTTTTGAGACAATCTAAATGTAATAAATTTTCCACTTAAATGGACCAAAAACACATATTTTGCTTAATTGAAGGTTAAATATGGTGAGCCATATATATCTCACGAACTAAAATCAGAATCTATCAATAATGGGAAAGGCAAAAAAATGCTATTATCCCAACTCTACATGTATTTAAAGAATTTACGCATACCTGCTCAAATATAGTGCCTGGAATTAGATAGCCATCATCATCAAGGACACGATAACAAGGTAACCTCTTTTCAGATGACTCTGAGATGAACTTCATCTGAGATGTAATTGGAACCTTCCCTCCAGGGAAATTCAGGGTCTGTTGATTCAATAGAAAATCAACTTCCACAATTAAGAGAGCATACAACTCATTTTTTCCCAAAATAGTTTGTTGTTGAGTGTACTATAAAATCTTTTAAAGAAAAAATCGTTTATTGTATGTCGATCAAGATAACAAGAATAATAGCAGTTACTCCCTATTACTTGTCCATTTTTAATTTTACACACCCCTTAAAAAATTAATGAAGTATATATTTTATCATAATACTCATATTAATTGGTGTATAGTCTCAATAAACTTGAAAAATAATTTGAAAATGAATAATTAGGTAAAACAAGAAAAAAAGTTTGTCTTTCTCTTGATATACTAAAGTGGATAAATAAAAGTGAAGCATTTATTTTTAACATAGTGGACAAGTAAAAGTAAATGGAGGGAATATAATGCATGTGATTTTTGTTCTCCAGAATGGAATTTTGGGAGATGCTATCGACTTGCTAGTGTTTTAGATATTTTCTAATTTATACTTCTTCAGTCCAAAAGAGATTGTTTTAGTTACTATTTTGACAATTAAAATATATTTGTTTTATTTTTTTTTCAAATACTTTCTAAATATTTTGAATCGTTAACTATTGTGGGTTACAATATTTTTTATGTGGTTTTTAAATATGTAAATTTTAATTTTAAAAAATTAAAAAAATTATATCTAAATTCACACCAAATATTAATTAGTTTGATCCTCATAATCTGAATCAAGACAATCTTTTGGATGGAGGGAGGAATTTAAGATAGAATGCTATCTGATTATTAGCTACTACGCCATCCGTTTTCTTTTAATTTCTCAATTTGCATTTTGCACTCTCCTTCTTAATTAAGTGTTTATTTTATTAAACTATCCTTATAAATTGTACTTTAAGAATATTAATATAACTATAATATTTACTTAGTTAATTTGGGAAATAGTTAGTTAACTATAAGAGTAAAGTTGAACAAAAATAATTAATGCTTTTAATTTGGTAAAATGAATAAGTAAAAAATAATTATTTTTAATATATTTGATAAGGAAAAGGAAATGGAGGAAGTATACAAGCTTACAAAGTTGCACCTCTATATAATATTTTGCTGACTTAGTACTACTACTACTTATTTTTGTTGTTAGTTTAATTTCACGAACACAAGTTGATCACTCGCATAATGATGATAGTAGAATCTACGTTGCAGGAAAATGACAAATCAACAAGCAAGACATAAGGAAAATCTCATATGGAATTAGTTAATTACCGATATTACTCATCAATAGTGTTAGTAGAAGTGAATGATTAAATCAATAAAAGAAATAAACTGCAAAACGACGTATATCAATAAACTTAAATAAATCAGGAAACAACAAAGGCAAAATACGATATTAATTGATATGTGAAATATATTTAGACGTCAAAACCACAAAAATAATTCACTACATAATTGAAAGAGACAAAACACTTCCTTTATGGAATTAAATAAACAAGTAAATTTGTGTCATGTAGCGAATCACATCACTGAATAAAAGTTTGCATGGTTTTTTTCGACATTGATATGCTATTAAAATTCAGACATGCTGTGTCCAGACGTCGGTAGTAGATTTACTATTATTTAATAGAGAAACAAGTAAATTTTCTTTATTCTTTTCAAATTAAATATCATAGTGCATTACTTAATGTTAGAGTAAAAAATAAGGAATAATGTAGCTTAGATTCTGAATAATAATTCTTACTTAATCATCATAACAGTTTAGTAATATTTTTAATTCATCTTAAGAATTGTCTGAAAGTTTAATTTGAAATTTGTACACTATAAATTGTATAATATTTTTGTTGCCATTTCTATGTCAAGTGCTCCAAAGTCCCTCCCATACGTTTCATTTTATATACTAGTAGAATAAACATTAATTGTGTGCAATTCCAAACCAATTGAAATCGGCTACACGCATTATCACTGACCATGTTTCTCAGCTTTATTTTATATAGCATAATTTAATTACACATAAGTTTCTTTTCAAGAAAATATATAAAATAAATACTTTTGACGTATAAATAGTACGCTAATTATATGTAGAACATATCATGATACTAATATCTACTGGTCTTCAACATGTCATGTCAATTCATATAAGACTATAATCGTTAGAGTTTCTAAATATAAAAAATGTGTAACCTTCTTTTTTTTTTATAATCATGATGTCTGAGCTAGCTTGTGCGCACCTTAACTAGTTTCATGCATGGGGTACCTGCTACTTCCTATTAATACTGGTACCGGATAATTATGTCCATCAAGGCGTGGACATATAGGAAGAAATAACTTAGTGTTACCTTCACTGAGATTTAAATTTGAGATCTCACGATTCTCAAATCACTTTGTACCAGACCTGTGCAAAATGAGTATCTTCCTTGGATTGGAGCAAACAAGAAAAAGTTTCACATAATATGGAATGGAAATGATAATTTGCTACACTTTTCATATATTTTGTGTGTTATAATTAATAGAACAACGTGAATTAAAGGGTTGTGGTGGAATGACAAATACTCCTTCATTCTTAATCAGAAGTCTGGGTTTGAGTTTCTCTGAGTACGGAGTCGCCTTTAATAGGGAGCGCTTTGGCCCCGAATGTAAAACTTCCCGGCACGAATGAATTTAGAAGGGCCTCAATACGAGTAGCGGAGACGGATGGGAAAAGAAAGAACATGAAGAAGGAAAAGAGGAGCGTTCAAACATTACCTGATGTTCATCATGGCCATCATGATAATCCTCCTTGTAATTGTATACATCAAGTTGCTCTCCAGCTTTTATGGACTCAAAACGTCTCGGTATAAAGAAAATGGCTGCAGACTTGTTCCTGTAGTGGTGCCAGCATGTTCTTGAACTCTGTAACAAATAATTTAAGCTTCTTGATTTCGAAAACAAAATCTCCATTGAGATTCTTTTGAAGAAAAATGAAGATGATTGTAAGGGGTCATGAAGCCTGAAGTGTATATGTATACAAGTTTATGTTGCATTTAAATATTATATAAACCATCTCCATGATAATAGATTTCATGTGATCTATTATTATTTTATTATTGATAAAATTGAATATTTTGTAAAGATGACGTGGAGTAACAAAGTTGTTTAACCTTTAAATATATAAATACAAACAAGAAAATACTCTCTCCCTTCGTTTTTACTTGTCCATTATACTGAAAATACTTTTGTTTGTGATAGAATATACACAGTATATTCTTATGATATTATTAGAGATCTTGTACATGCGTAATTATGGTGGTAGTCTTGTATTAGAAAATATATATTTAATTTTCGTAATTATAGACTAGGTTTACGATTGTATATCATGTATATAAACTCTTTATATTAATGAAAATAATCAAGGGGTTTATTCTCTTTTATGGTATCAAAGTTAGACCCGTCTCAATTCATTGTTTCCGATGTTGAACCCCCCTCTTATATTGTCCACGCTCCAGATGTTCAACCCTGGGTGTGAAGCGGGGTGTTGAGTTCTCCCACATCGATGGGATAAGTGGTCATTGGTCTCCTTATATGGCTTGAGCAATCCTCCTCCATTTAAGCTAGCTATTGGGGTTGAGTTAGGCCTAGGATCTATTCTTTACACGACCCATTCATCAGTTGGACATGAAAAATGTGTTCTTACATGACGAACTCAAGGAAACTGTATAAATGCATCAGCCCTTGGGTTTCAGGGACCCCGATCATCCAAAACATGTGTGCTTGCTTAGGAAGTCCTTATACGGGCTCAAACAGGCTCCTCGGGCCTGATATAAAAGGTTTGCAAAGATCATTGAACGGGCTGACATGTCAGCCTGTAAGCCATCTCCTACTTTGGTTGATACTAAACTGAAGCTGAGTGATACTTCTAGCACACCATATGAGGATCCCTCGCACAATCGTAGTCTTGCGGGGGTTGTTCAGTATCTTACGTTTACGAGGCCCGATATTACCTATGCAGTGCAGCAAGTGTGTTTATTTATGCATGATCCGAGGGAAGAACATATGCACGCTCTCAAACGCATTGTGTGTTACATTCAGGGCACTCTTGATTATGGTTTACACTTATATCCATCATCGGTATCTACTCTCATGTCTTATACAGATGCTGATTGGGATGGATGTCCATATACCAGACGCTCGACATCTGGTTATTGTATGTTTCTTGGTGATAACTTGGTCTCTTAGTCGGCTAAACGCCAGGATACTTTATCGCGTTCCAACGCGGAGGCCGAATATCGAAGGGTAGCCAATGTGGTGTCTGAGTCCTGTTGGTTGCGTAACCTCCTCTTAGAGCTTCACTTTCCTATTCAGAAAGCTACCTTGGTCTACTGCGATAATGTTAGTGCGATATATCTCTCTGAGAATTTTGTCCAACATCAGCGCACTAAACATATCGAGATGGATATTTACTTTGTTTGCGAAAAGGTAGCTCGTAGACAAGTACGTGTCTTGCATGTCCCTTCACGGTACCAAATTGCTGACATCTTTATTAAGGGTCTTCTCTTAGTTCTGTTTGAAGATTTTAGGGATAGTCTCAGCGTATGAAAATCGTCCACTATGACTGCGGGGGTGTGATAGAATATAGACAGTATATTCTTCTAATATTATTAGAGATCTTGTACATGTATAATTATGGTAGTAATCTTGTATTAGGAAAATATATATTTGATTTCCGTAATTATAGGCTAGATTTACGATTGTATATAAATCATTTACATTAATGAAAATAATCAAGGAGATTATTCTCTTTCAGTTTGTCCACTTTTGTATATAAAGAGAATTTTTTTCCTGTTTTACCCTTTACCTTAACTACTCCTTCACCGAATCATTTCCAAGTTCATTAGAACTATAACCAATTAAATGGATATTATGATAAAACATTGATTTCGTTTGCTATTTTTTGTAGGGGAGTGCAAAATGCTATAGTGGACCGTAAAAGTGAATAGAGGGTGTAATGTATATATTGTGCGTATCATATGTGATGATTATTTTTTTGGAAATTTGCCTTTGATGGGAGGTGCGTTCACACATATTTAATGAATTAAACACTAGTGTTTCGCATGTTGGAGGCTTTGTCTCTTCACACATGCATAATCTACTAAGTGAGTAGATGACCGTAGGGCCAAGAATCGTCAAATTTCGTTGAGAAATGAAAGAGATATTGGGTCCACGAAGTAAGGTGTTTGAGGCATGGAAATATGGTGTGGGACAATTTTACCACATCGGTGGGAAAAGGAAAAATTGCTCTCTTTATAAGTCTCATAATTGGCTAAGGGTTTGGGACCCCAAGGGGTAACCCATGTGTTTAAAGGAGGGAGGACCTAGATGTGCTTGGGTTCAAGGCTAAGCCCACACGCGCGCCGCCGCCCGCCCGCCCGTCCCGTCCGGTCCGGGCTCATTAAAACTCCATTAAACTCCAAATTTCTTAATATTTATAGTTTGGTCCTTGGAGTTTCTGGAATGTTGAATTTGGGAACGACGGAAGGCAGAAAATTTCTGCCTACCGTTGGAGTTGATTTTTGGAGGCGTTATTGTGCTTTAACCAACAATTACTTGGTTTATTAACTCCCTCCATTAACAGCCATTACTTGGCTGAATTACACCCTCCTTCAATGGACATAAACAGTCATTACTTGGCAGTTTACTCCCTCCTTCAATGGCCTTAAACAACCATTTTCTTGGCAGTTGAAAAGTCCCCCCTTATGCTATATATTGGAGCCTTTTGGGCTGAATTGTGTGAGCAACATATACACAGAAAAACGAGACACACTATACACACAGAGACAAAACAGAAAGTCCAAAACGTGAGCAGAAACGTTGGGACGAAAACAGAAACTCTTCCTTCCTTTTCCATTCTTCAGCAAGTCATTTCGTGTTTGTTTTCTTCGTCAGAATCAATCTATTTGCTTTGTAGTGTTGATTAGTTGTTGTTTTATCTTGGAAGACTATTTCCCGTTAACATAAAAGCATATATACGGGGTAATCTTGTCTTAAAGACAGAGTGTCATCACTCAACTCAGCACACAGTTGTAACAATCCAGATTTAGTATTTCTTGATTTCAGGTTATCAAGATTCAAGATTCAACAACTTTGCGGCAGTTTTGAATATTGGCTATTTGTTTATTCTTTCAAACACTTGTAATATTTATTTACTTCTCGTACTGCTTTACATATCCAACAAACTTAAAACAAGATTTCTATTAGTGTTTGAAAGATGTCGGTTGAAAGTTGTGTGACCAAATCTGGATATGGCTGTGGTTTTCTGATTGAAGAGAGTGAAGATTATGTTGTTGAAGGTCAACGTGTTAATGGTGTCACCGCTCCTGAGAGTGGTGGGAACAAGCGCTCACGAGAGGCTGAGGATGTCAACTGGGACAAGAGGAGAAGGCTGAAGATATGGTTCTACTTTGTAGTAGAAGGCCTATATCTGTCCCAAAAAAATGATCCGAATTATGATAAGGAGGAAATGGACACTCAGTCCGATGAAGTGACTGAAGTGGGCCAGAATCCAAAATTGGGATAAGTATTTTTTCTTCCTTGTCAAAAATAAGATTTAATGATGTCTAATTAAAAAGGGCTTAAAGTAAGGAGGAATATGAAAATATATTCCGAAATAATTTATATTCCTTACGCTTTAAAATCAGAAGTTTAATCTCATTTTCCTTCCCGTTTAAAGATTGGATTTTGTAAACGACTTAAAAAGATCCGTTCTTTTGAGTGTAGTTATTAAAAGTGTGTAAAGTATGTTCGCACATACGAGGGAGAAAGATCCACTGACTGTGCGAAAACTATTATCACTCTTAAGTAAGCGCCAAGAATTGTCTGGGTACCAATCATAAGGTAAGAAGACTAAAAGCTAAAGACGTTGAGCATGTCACACTATTTGGCAGAAGATCCTTCATAGGATGATATTGGACACTCAGTCATACAAAGCCTACGGGCGACTGGAGTGGGGCCAAAATTCCTTTGATAGGATGATATTGGACACTTACTCATACAAAGCCTACGGGCGACTGTAGTGGGGCGAGAATTCATTTCATAGGAAAAGTAATAGACACCTAGTAAGGTGGGCCAGAGTTTCCAGGTCTTAAATGATCTGAAGGCCTAAAGAAAGGCAGAAAAGAAATTGGACACTCAGTCTGCCAAAGCAACTGGAGTGGGCCAGAGTATCCAGATCACATATGATCCGATTACGCCCTAACCATGGGCAATAGGTTATTCATGTGAAGCAACGCCACCTCTAAAGTAGAAGGGGTTGGAGAGGTTGTCCTCAATAGGACTTCAGGGAATGGGATCACTCCAAAAGGAGGTGATACATGTCCCAAACTTGGTTTAAGGGACGTTGTTGGTCAAGCTGGTTTGAGACTAGTCCAACATGTCTGTAATAACTAAGAATGGTACAGTATATCTGTAGCCAAATAAATTATATATTTGTAATTCGTGCATCTATGCCATCATAGATTAAGACACGTTAAATAGAAAGTCATTCAAAAGCTAGCGAAGTTGAGATTGTTGCCTTCTTTCGACATAAACCCTCAAAATGAAAGTGAGGTAGGCGAAGAGGCAAAATCACCTTTCCAAGTTCCGTCAAAGGAATAGCGAAAGAAGCACCGCTCCTATAGAACTTAGTTACACCTACTTGGGTGATTTGAAGTTTATACAAAATAGAGGTGGGAGACAAGTACGTTGTGACCTTCATTGATGACGGTACAATATATTGTATCCTTTGTTTGTTGAAAAACAAAGATGAAGTTGTTGAAGCGGACAAGCGCTACAAAGCAGAAGTTGAAATCAACTAAGCCTACGGATTGAGGAATTCGTAGTGATAGAGGGGGAGATGTGAAGCATCGTTCATTAAACGACTGCTCATTACTCACCTCAGTCCAATAGTGTTAGCCAAGCGCAAAGTTGTACGCCCAAATTATGTGGGGCAAGGCGATCCTTACCTCTAATGTGATTCTCAACAGAAATACGCATAAGGATAAGGATAACCCTCCGTGTGAGACATGGAAAGGATCTCACATACAAATGTTGTGATGTGGGGTGGCTTGGTAAACGTTGGAATACCGAAATAGGTCAAGTTGGACATAAGACTGTAGATTGCATATCCACTGGATCTGCAAATAACAGTAGTGCTTATCGCCTCTTGGTGTCAAAGAATGCTGAATTCTTTGAAGATAACTTTCCTTGAAAAGGAACAAGAAGTAATTGCTCGAGGTTAGCAAGAACCCGCGAGGGCCTGACTGTCAGAAACTAGATGTTCCGTATCTACAGGACTCAAAAGTTGCTGGCTATCCGGAACTTAATATTCCAGATCTGCAGAACTCAGGGATTCTAGATGTTGAACTAAGACGGAGTAAAGAAGGGGACAAAGACTTGTTCCAGTCCTTCTAGCTTGTATGGTTGAGAATGAACCATGGACAATTACCAAATAATTGTCATCTCCAGAAGCGCTGCTTTGGAAAGAAGCTACAAACAGAGAAATAGATTCCATCATATAGAACCATACTTGCGTAATGGTTGATCTTCTTCCGGGAAAAGAACCTTTGGGTTGTGAAAGAGGATACTCAAAAGTGAGTACCAACTAGATGGATCTACTGACGAGTATAAAGCCTCGGCTACTTGTACATGTGCTCCCCTGTGAGCAGCTTAACATCCAGGGCCATTGCAGTCTTGCTTGGCATGGATGTTGAAACAGTCTTCCTAACCGAAGAGTTGAAAGGGGAGGATCAGAGTTGATTTGCTGGACTGTTGGGCTTCTTCCTGAACTTTCTTTTTGGTCCCTGAAATGTTTACATTTTGGTCCTGAAAGTTTCAGATAAAACAGAAACAATGAATCTGACCACAGAAACATTGACTCTGAAGTTAGTAAGCCAACAGTCTGAGAGTGGAATTTATATTAAAATAAAAGATATGGGTATCACAGATGACATCTTAGGAATTGGATTTGTAATACATCTAACGGACTGGTCTAACTCCAAACTCAGTTGTGAGATAGTTGACAGTCTCGTTGAAGCCACCAATGGATATGAATCATAGAACTGATTGGAATCACGGTGCATCCATAGACAATGAGCGATATGCGCAGGTCACGTGCAGTTCAATGTATTGTACACACTACAACCGACCTGGTATTAGCCTACAAAGAAGATCAGTTGAACTAATGTTCACTCGTGATTCTGGAAATAATCGATAGAAGGCGTTAAGTCAGATATGACGATATCTGAAATATTCGTTTATCTATGGATTATGGTATTCTGGATGTCTAGCGGTTCTGGGAGAACACGGTGATGCAAACTGGACATCAGATATGAAGAACACCAATGCCACAAGTAAATGTGTATGGTGGGTCTTGAAAAATCCTCTAAGCAAACGTTCATCTGCCAATTCATGATGGAATCAGAGTTTATCGCTCTATACAAAGCATGAAAGAAGTTGAGTAACTTCATGACTCCTTAGAGAACGTCCCTTATTGGGAGAAACTCGTGCCTTCAGCAGTTATACACTGTGGCTAGCCGGTCGGCTTCAGGAAGGACACGAATGACGGCGTCTGGATATATCTGTCAGGATCTGTCGGAGACATAAGACCGTATGGCATTTGATTATCACATGTGTCACTTCCTTGATTACTAATCAAAGGATATAGCAGACCCTTTAACTAAGGGACTACCCGATGATTAAGTGTTCTACATGTCTAGGGGAATGGGCTTAAAACCTAAATAATACAAAACTTTGCAGTGGTAACCCAACCATACTGACTGGAAATCCCAAGAATTTGGTTCAATGGAAAAACTAAGCTGCAAAAGGTTCAGTTGAGCGCTTCGGTAGAAGCAAGAGCACCTCGGATGATGATTTCTGTAGGGAACATGAATCCAAAGTTGTTCCCGCGATAGACATTAAAGTGCTACCTGCATGGTGGGTAAAGGTTAAGCTTCCAAACCTTTAACAATCCTCAAACGGTTGAGGTTAAGTTTAGGAAAACTTTTAATGATTCCTAACACTTGTGAAGTGGGGTGTAGTAGGATACCTTGTAGGAGATCACCTATTTAAGTGCAAGGACAGGCCGCCTCAAATAAACGTACTTAAGAATCCAAGTGTGTCCATGGCCACAACGGACAAAAATGTAAGAATAAAAATGAATAAGAAGAGTTATTGTGTTGGTGTCATTGTTTTAACTTACACTAAACACTGAAGGTTCAAGATATCTCGTTCACCGCGCAGTAAGTAAGTCCGATGGTGTTCAACTAGGGAAGGTTCAAAGCAGAAGCTACCTCTTATAATGCAATATCTTTTCGCTAAAAGATTGCTGAAAGTAGGCACCTGTGTGCGCGCCAAAATCTCTTTCAAGAGGGGATTGTTGTAAATTTGCCTTTGGTGGAGAGGTGCGTCCACGCATATTTAATGAATTAAACACTAGTGTTCCGTATGTTGGAGGCTTTGTCTCTTCACACGTGCATAATCTACTAAGTGAGTAGATGACCGTAGGGCCAAGAATCGTCAAATTTCGTTGAGAAATGAAATAGATATTGGTCCACGAAGTAAGGTGTTTGAGGCATGGAAATATGGTGTGGGACAAATCTACCACATCGGTGGGAAAATGAAGAATTGCTCTCTTTATAAGTCTCATAATTGGCTAAGGGTTTGGGACCCCAAGGGGTAACCCATGTGTTTAAAGGAGGGAGGACCTAGATGTGCTTGGGTTCAAGGCACTTAAGAATCCAAGTGTGTCCACGGACACAACGGATAAAACAATAAGAATGAAAACGAATAAGGAGAGTTATTGTGTTAGTATCATTGTCTTGGCTTACACTAAACACTGACGGTTCAAGACATCACGTTCACCACGCATTAAGTAAGTTCAATGGTATTCAACTAGGGAAGGTTCAAAGCAGAAGCTACCTCTCCTGATGCAATATCTTTTCGCTGAAAGATTGCTGAAAGTAGGCACCATGTGTGTGAGCCAAAATCTCTTTCAAGAGGGGATTGTTGGAAATTTGCCTTTGGCGGGGAGGTGCGTCCACCCATATTTAATAAATTAAACACTAGTGTTCCGCATGTTGGAGGCTTTGTCTCTTTGCACATGCATGATCTACGAAGTGAGTAGATGACCGTAGGGCCAAGAATCGTCAAATTTCGTTGAGAAATGAAAGAGATATTGGTCCACGAAGTAAGGTGTTTGAGGCATGGAAATATGGTGTGGGATAAATCTACCACATCGGTGTGAAAAGGAAGAATTGCTCTCTTTATAAGTTTCATAATTGGCTAAGGGTTTGGGACCCCAAGGGGTAACCCATTTGTTTAAAGGATGGAGGACCTAGATGTGCTTGGGTTCAAGGCTAAGCCCACACGCGCGCCACCGCCGCCCACATCCATTTTCTTGGCAATTGAAAAGTCCCCCCTTATGTTATATATTGGAGCCTTTTGGGCTGAATTGTGTGAGCAACATATACACAGAAAAATGAGACACACTATACACACAGAAACAAAACAGAAAGTCCAAAACGTGAGCAGAAACGTTGGGACGAAAATAGAAACTCTTCCTTCCTTTTTCATTCTTCAACAAGTCGTTTCGTGTTTGTTTTCTTCATCAGAATCAACCTATTTGCTTTGTAGTGTTGATTAGTTGCTGTTTTATCTTGGGAGACTATTGCCCGTTAACGTAAAAACATATATACGGGGCAATCTTATCTTAAAGACAGAGTGTCATCACTCGACTCAGCACACAGTTGTAACAATCCAGATTTAGTGTGTCTTGATTTCAGGTTATCAAGATTCAAGATTCAACAACTTTGCGGCAGTTCTGAATATTGGCTATTTGTTTATTCTTTCGAACACTTGTAATATTTATTTATTTTCCGTATTGCTTTACATATCCAACATATTTACCTATTGATTAACATCATTTATTTGTTGTTTTGTTGTGAACCGTGCATTCCATATCTACCCTACATAAAATCTGTAACTTCTGGGTCGTGTTTGATGTTACTGAAACATAATTTTCTTTGAATTTAAAGCAGAAAATATGTGTCGATCTCTGAAAATATTGTTGGAAATTTGCCTTTGGCGGGGAGGTGCGTCCACTCATATTTAATAAATTAAACACTAGTGTTCCGCATGTTGGAGGCTTTGTCTCTTTGCACATGCATGATCTACGAAGTGAGTAGATGACCGTAGGGCCAAGAATCGTCAAATTTCGTTGAGAAATGAAAGAGATATTGGTCCACGAAGTAAGGTGTTTGAGGCATGGAAATATGGTGTGGGACAAATCTACCACATCGGTGGGAATATGAAGAATTTCTCTCTATATAAGTCTATAATGTGGTAAAGGGTTTGGGACCCCTTTTACCCCAAGGGATATCCCATGTGTTTAAAGGAGGGAGGACCTAGATGTTCTTGGGTTCAAGGCTAAGCCCACACACGCGCCGCCGCCCGTCCCGTCTCGGGCTCGGGTCATGGGTCGTGGGCTGTGGGATGTGGGGACTTTCTGATATTATCTTTTTGGACCCCAAATTGTTTAGTATTTACAGTTTGGTCCCCAAAGTTTCTGGAAAGTTGATTTTGGGGTGACGGAAGGCAGAAAACTTTCTGCCTACCGTTGGACTGTGTTTTGGAGCATTAACCAGCCATTACTTGGCTGATTAACTCCTCCATTAACAGCCTATTACTTGGGCAGTTGAGCAGCCTCATTCATGACCATAAATCAGCCTCTCTAATGCCATTAGCTAAAGAAGCACCGCTCCTCTAGAACTTAGTCACACCTTTATGGGTGATTTAAAGTTTATACAAAATAGAGGGGGGAGACAAGTACTTTGTGATCTTCATTGATGATGGTACAACGTATAGAATCGTTTGTTTGTTGAAAAGCAAAGATGAAGTTGTTGAAACGAATAAAGCGCTACAAAACAGAAGTTGAAAATCAACTAAGCCTACGGATTGAGGAATTCGTAGTGATAGAGGGTGAGAATGTGAAGCATCGTTAATAAATTGATTGCTCATTACTCACCTCAGTCCAACGGTGTTAGCCAAGCGCAAAGTCATACGCCCAAATTATGTGGGGTGGCTTAGTAAAAGTTGGAATACCGAAAACAGGTCAAGTTGTACCTAAGACTGTAGATTGCATATCCACTGGATCTGCAAATAACAGTAGTGCTTATCGCCTCTTGGCGTCAAAGAATGCTGAATTCTTAGAAGATAACTTTCCTTAAAAAGGAAAAAGGAGTAATTGTTCAAGGTTAACAAGAACCCGCGAGGGCCTGACTGTCCGAAACTAGACGTTCCGTATCTACATGATTCGAAAGTTGTTGGCTATCCGAAACTTAATATTCCAGATCTGCAGAACTCAGGGATTCTAGATGTTGAACCGAGAGCAAAGAAGGGGACAAAGACTTGTTCAAGTCCTTCTAGCTTGTATGGTTGAGAATGAACCATGGACAATTAACATATAATTGTCATCTCCAAAAGCGTTGCTTTGGAAAGAAGCTACAAAGAGAGAAATAGATTCCATCATATAGAACCATACTTGCGTAATGGTTGATCCTGTGAGTAGCTTAACATCCTGGGCCATTGCAGTCTTGCATGACATGGATGTTGAAACAACCTTCCCAACCGGAGAGTTGGAAGAAGAGAATCAGAGTTGGTTTGCTGGACTGTTGGGCTTCTTTCTGAACTTTCATTTTGGTCCCTGAAATGTTTACATTTTGGTCCTGAATGTTTCAGATAAAACAGAAATAATGAATCTGACCCCAGAAACATTGACTCTGAAGTTAGAAAGCCAATAGTTGGAGAATCAGGAGTCTGAAAGTAAAAGTCATATTGAAATAAAGTCTCGATATGAAAGATATGGGTATCACAGATGACATCTTAGAAATTGGATTTCTAAGACATCTAACGGACTGGTCGATAGTTGACAGTCTCGTTGAAGCCACCAATGGATATGAATCATAGAACTGATTGGAATCATGGTGCACAGTTCAATGGATTGTACACACTACAACCGACCTGGTATCGTCCCACAAACAGATTAGTTAAACTAAGGTTCACTGATGATCTTAATACATGATCAATAGAAGGCGTTAAGTCGGATATGACGATATCTGAATTATTCGCTTATCTACGGATTATAGTATTCTGGATGTCCAACGGTTCTAGGAGAACACAGTGATGCAAACTGGACATCAGATATGAAAAACACAAAAGACACAAGTAAATGTGTATGGTGGGTCTTGGAAAATCCTCTAAGCAACTTGCATCGACCGATTCATGATGAGATCAGAGTTTATCGCTTTATACAAAGCATGAAAGAAGTTGAGTAACTTCGTGACTCCTTAGAGGACGTCCCTTATTGGGAGAAACCCATGCCTTCAGCAGTTATACACTATGGCTAGCCGGTCGGCTTCAGGAAGGACACGGATGACGGCGTCTGGACATATCTGTCAGGATCTGTCGGAGACATAAGAGCGTATGGAAGTTGATCATCACGGGTATCACTTCCTTGTTTACTAACTAAGGGACTACCCGAAGATCAAGTGTTCTGCATGTCTAGGGGAATGGGCTTAAAACCCAAACAATACGAACCTTTGCGGTGGAAACCCAACCATACTGATTGGAGATCCCAAGAATTTGGTTTAATGGAAAAACTAAGCGGCAAAAGGTTCAGTTGAGCGCTTTGGTGGAAGCAAGAAACACTTCGGATGATGATTTCTGTACGGAAATATGAATCCAAAGTTGTTCCCGCGATAAACATTAAAGTGCTACCTGCATGGTGGGTAAAGGTTAAGCTTCCAAATCTTTAACGATCCTCAAATGGTTGAGGTTAAGGTTGGAAAACTTTTAATGATTCCTAACACTTGTGAAGTGGGGTATAGCAGAATACATTATAGGAGATCACCTATTCAAGTGCGAGGATGGCCGCCTCAAATGAATGCACTTAAGAATCCAAGTGTGTCCACGGCCACAACGGACATAAATGTAAGAATGAAAACGAATAAGAAGAGTTATTGTGTTGTTATCATTGTCTTGGCTTACATTAAACACTGACGGTTCAAGACATCACGTTCACCGCGCAGTAAGTAAGTCCGATGGTTTCAACTAGGGAAGCTTCAAAGCGAAAGCTACCTCTCCTGATGCAATATCTTTTCGCTGAAAGATTGCTGAAAGTAGACACCTTGTGCGTGCGCCACAATCTCTCTTTCATAGAGGGGATTGTTGGAAATTTTTCTTTCGCGGGGAGATGCGTCCACCCATATTTAATGAATTAAACACTAGTGTTTCGCATGTTGGAGGCTTTGTCTCTTTGCACATGCATGATCTACGAAGAGAGTAGATGGCCGTAGGGTCAAGAATCGTCAAATTTCGTTGAGAAATGAAAGAGATATTGGTCCACGAAGTAAGGTGTTTGAGGCATGGAAATATGGTGTAGGACAAATCTACCACATCGGTGGGAATAGGAAGAATTGATCTCTATATAAGTCTCTAATGTCGTAAAGGGTTTGGGACCCCAAGGGGTATCCCATGTGTTTAAAGGAGGAAGGACCTAGATGTGCTTGGGTTCAAGGCTAAGCCCACACGCGCGCCGCCGCCGCCCGCCCGTCCGGGCTCGAGCTCGGGCTCGGGTCACGGGTCACGGGATGTGGGGACTTTCTGATATTATCTTTTTGGACCCCAAATTGCTTAATATTTGCAGTTTGGTCCCCAGAGTTTCTGGAAAGTTGATTTTGGGGTGACGGAAGGCAGAAAACTTTCTGCCTACCGTTGGACTGTGTTTTGGAGCATTAACCAGCCATTACTTGGCTGATTAACTCCTCCATTAACAGCCCATTACTTGGGCAGTTGAGCAGCCTCATTCATGACCATAAATCAGCCTCTCTAATGCCATTAACAACCCTCACTTAATGGCCATTATAGCCTTGTTTGTGGCTATTGGGCTGCCCTCCTTTATGCTATATATTGAGCTGTTGTTGGCTCAATTCGTGACAGATAAAAACAGCAATATAGACATCATATACTGCACAAAACAGTCACGAAATACAGCACAAAACTGCCAGAATATAGCAGAAAAATAGTGCACAAAACAGTGAGAAAAAACATGAAAATACCACAAAAATAGTGACGAAATACAATGTGATATACACGAGATATACACTACAGAGACACACTATATACATAGAGACAAAACAGAAGAGAAGATAGAAACTCTTCCTTCCTTTTCCATATCTTCAACAAGTCGATTCATATTTGTTTTATTCGGCAGGCTCAACCTATTGGCTTTGTAGCGTTGAGATTAAAGTGTTGTTTTATCTTGGGAGACTATTGCCCGCTAACGTAAAAGCACATATACGGGACAATCTTGTCTTAAGGACAGAGGGCAATCCCTCGACTCAACACACAACGTTGTAACCATCCAGATTTAGTTGTTTCTTGATTTCAGGATATCGAGATTCAAGACACAACAAGCTTGCGACAGTTCTCAACATTGGCCTTGCAAGGTTATCAACATTCAAGACACAACAAGCTTGCGGCAGTTTTGAAGATTGACCATTTATTTATCCTTTCGAACACTTGTAATAGTTATTTACTTCTCGTACTGCTTTATAAAGTACAATAAAGTACCAACAAATATTTGGAGTAAATGTAATAACGCCTATGGGCAATCATGTAGTAATATTTGGACTATTTCGCACGTTCAATAGCTCATTGAAAACATGTTTTGGTTGGTTTTTAATTATTCTAGTTCAGGTTGAAAGTTTGGTTGTAATTAAGCCTTGTTTGATTTAGTTAGTTCATGGTTGATTTCCTTGTTCTTCATAGAGTTTTTCCTGTTCTGAACTTGGCAATGCTCCAACATTGTCTTGGGTATTTTCCTTGTTATGAACAAGCTGGGAGTTGGGGTTGTGGTTGTGGTTCCTATTGAGGTTATTGTATTTGTAGTTTATTGTTGAGGACATGACATGATTTTGTGATTTAATCTACCACAGGATAAACATATGCTATTTAAGCCCTTCATAAGCTATTTTTTGCTTGTGTTTTCCTATCTATATCTCAGTTCACAGAGGATTTTCTATTGGTACATTTGACAGTCTTGCATATTTTCTTCGAGTAGCTGATTGTACAATTGTCGATCCTAAGCAATTTTCCAACTTTGTTTCCTATTTTGGTAAGAATTTCATAATCGTAGGATTCAGTTGGTAATCCAAAATAATCTAGCCCATTATGCAATGTTTGCAACTTGCAAATGAAATTATGAATATCATTGTTAGGGTTAATGCTTCACTAAGTTTCCATAGTTGTTCGACTCTGTCTGGTGTAGTTATAGCCTAAATTACTCCATATGCTTTGTTTCTCTAGGGTGGTCAGATGAATTGAGAAACGGATATCATCGTTGTTCTCGGTTTCATCATCAAGGTTCATGTTACTAAAGTTCTTGCCTATAATTAGGCATTCTTCCTGCAGAACATTTAGGGCCACAAGAGTTTTTAGCAACATAACAATGAGTGTTTGCTTGTTCTAGGAAGTTATCTTGTGTGGATTGCTTGCATCATTTGACATATAGTTTTTATACATTGCATCAATGCTTCTGGGGTTGGAGTCCCCCTGGAAAGAACGGTAAAAAAGGAGGGGTGGTTGTCGTATCGTTGTTTCTTCATCAAGGGGAGTCTGGAAGTAGTAGTTAAGATTGATGTTTTCTCGGCAGAAAGTCTCGAGAGAAATGGCTAGGTTTTCTCTAATAATCTATTTTCCTCGAACATCCTTCCTCTATGCAAGGAGATATTATCAGTAACACAAATTGCTTCGTCTGATCCAAGTGGGGCTTGCAAAACCAAAATGGCTTCTGCTTTAGAGTTTGTTAAACCGATATGCATGTCTTTCAAGCACGAAGCAGCATTTTACAAGGACAAAAGTTTACATACGCAAGGTTTCAAAATCGTAACACTCCAGCAAGAGTTTCAAACCTAAAAAGCCCAACAAAACAAATGGCTGATACCTCACCAAAAAAGGTCCCACAACCAACAATTTCTCCTAGCTTTACGACATGAAAGAAAAAAAAAATCCCGCGACCTTGATAAAACTGACTTATTTAGCTTTTGAGTTTCTCAATGAATTCCAGCATAATAACCATAGTTTGTGGGGATATATAAATAACATCAAACCTTTATGAGAGCAGTTGAATTTGTGACTATAATCTCAAACCTTTATGAAGCAACTGAAATAAACGTTTCTGCCTAAAGGCCAACAAAAAAGCTAGTCCAACAGCACATCAGAGGATATCTGACAAGATCATTGGTGATGATTGCCAACAAGATCAACCAAGCGGATTTCATATATATTAAGGCAAAGCAGAACATTATCCAAAAACAAATGTGTCAAACACCCTTAAAAGTATAGACCAAAATTGGAAATAACAGCATTGTTCAACCAAAAGACCTAAAGTAAAACTTCAGAACAAAACAAACTCATACTCGAGCCTCAGCCACACTTTCAGCAGGAACCTCCTCGGTGCTGTAGACAATAACCTTTGAGGCAGGTTTTGCCAAGATATCAAAATACTCTTGGAAAGGAGACTTGGTGAAGCGAGTCTCCTTCCAGAAGTCTGGAGTAAGGAAACCATATGTCTTCATTAAACAATCAAAGGTTGCCTGCATAAAGCCATAAAGGAATACATTGAGCTCAAAAGTTCAAACACGTGCTAAACCAAATGACATGACACAAAGCATAGAAGAAAACTAGGGAATTAAATACAACAAATGAAGTTCTTCTCTAGAGCTGAATAGTTCTAGACACCCAACCTCGCATCAGTCTCCTTTTATATGACAATCACAAACACAACAACTAGGATTTAAACAATATATGGGAAATGACTAGTTTTAAAGTTAAATCATTCTTTTATTGGCTCCCACCAGACCATTTTCCAAATAAGTCAAGGCTTCAGGTGTGTTCGTATACATTTTCGAGAAAATATTTTCCATTTTTTCGATGTTCGGTTGCTCACAATTTTGGAAAACATTTTCTAGGTGTAACAAGTTCTTTAAAAATGAGTAATATGACCTCCATAGTGGAAGTAGGGAAAACATTTTCCCCAATAGGCTCCGCCACATAGCCCCCCATCCACACTACCCCACACCACTACTCCCAACCCCACCTCTCATAATATTTCTCTAGACTATACACAAATGTTTTTTTGATAATATTTTTTGCTTTTATACCGAACACAAGAAAATAAGCAAGAGACTTATTTTCCTAGTTAACATTTTCCAAGAAATCATTTTCCTTCATAATGAACACACCGTTCAAATAACCTGCTAGACATGTTTTGATTGTTCTTATAAATGTTTCTCAACCAATAGTCACGCCCGGATTCTCATAACAAAAATATAGCATCAAACTCGGCATTAGCTCCAAATATCCTATATGACAATCACAAATACAAAAACTATTTTATAAACAATAAATGGTAAATGACTAGTTCCAAAGTTAAATCATTCTTTTATTAGCTCCCAAAAGACCATTTTCCAACTAAGCCAAGACTTCAAATAACCTGTTGGACATGCTTTGATTGTTCTTCAAAATGTTTCTTAAGCAATAATCACACACCATAACTCTCATAACGAAAATTAATTAGTATCATACTCAACACTATTAGCTTGAGAAATCCTAACAAATAATGTGTACAAACTTGGCTAATTCATTCATACAACAGAAATTAAACATGTTTTTTCTATAATCCATTAATATACTTTACCAATCTCATTTCCCTTATTAAGTCTGCACTTAGCCTTTTATTTTGGTTCAAAATAAGTGTCCACTTATTTTAGGAATTAACTTTATTTTTTCACGTTTGCCCTTATTAAGTCAAGTAACCAGATCCAAATGCATATTTAATAAAGGGCATTTCAGTCAAAATAACTAATATTTAGGAGTTACTATATTTCCTCAAGGGGAGTGCTAAAGCAGACACTTACTCTGAACAGGAGGGAGAAACATTCATCTCAAGCTACACTTAACCTAGAGGTGGCAAAATTAGCTCACAAAAACATAATCCGCCCAACCCGTTCAAGTTTGGGCAGGTTATTGACCTGTCCATCTCTATTAGCTCAGCCCAATTCAGCACAACCCATGAGAAATCTTGTCAAATCTTTCCAAAAAATAATTTTTTTATTTGATATGTTATGTATAATCATAATAATAAAGAAAAATAATAATTTAATATGATACTAAAATATTATAAAAGAACAAACAAAGCACTTAAAAGTTAGTAAGAATTGGACGGTTGTGTTTAAACCGTATTTTAGCCCATTTTGGCCCAACCCACGGGTTATTAATTCAGCCCAAATTCAGCACAACCCACTCATTTGACACCTCCAACTTAACCTAACATTAAAATTTAAAATATACATCTTCAGAAGATAATCAAAAAGCCTAGATCACAATTAAAGAAAGACAATAATAAATTAAAAAATCGAACCTTGACGAAGTTTCCTAGGGTTTTGGTGGAACCACGAGAAGAAGTAAAGACATCCTCAATACCAGCAAACTGCAGCACCTTTTTAGGAACCCTAGCCGCCACAATACCAGCACCACGTGGAGCAGGCACCATCCTCACAGTAACACTCCCACATTTCCCCGTTACCTTACACGGCACAGTATGTGGCTTACCAATCTTATTACCCCAATACCCTCTCCTAACCGGAATAACCGATAGCTTCGCCAATATAATCGCTCCACGTATAGCAGTCGCCACTTCTTTCGAACACTTAACACCTAACCCAACATGTCCATTTCCATCACCAACAACAACAAACGCCTTGAACCGGGTTCGTTGTCCGGCCCGGGTTTGTTTCTGAACCGGCATGATTTTCATTACTTCGTCCTTTAGGGACGGTCCGATGAGTGTATCGATGATTTGGAACTCTTTGATTGGGAGTGAGTGGAGATAGATTTGTTCTAATGAACGGATTTTGCCGTCTTTAACGAGACGTCCGAGTTTGGTGACTGGGACCCATTTTTCTTCTTCAGTTTCACGGCGAGGACGGCGACCACCACGGCCACCGCGGCCACCGCGGCCACCACGATCACCACGGCCACCTCCGAAGCCACGGCCAAAGCCTCCTCTCTCAGCCATGATTTGGTGTTTGGATTAGGGTTTTGAGAAATGCTATAGAGAATTGAAGTGGGCGTGGAGTTGGGGAAAGAGGGGTTTATATTGGCTAGGGTTTCAAAGTTGGGCTTGGAGTTATTGGGTTAATGGTAAAGGCCTGATAGGCAGATACGAATATTTTAGCCCAACTTCAATTAAGTGTGCAATCCTTTTAGAGTTTTACCAAAGTAATTGCACGATGTGTTCTTCAAATAGACTGGTCTTTAATTTTTCCGCTTCAAATGGGTTGGTTTTTTAATTTTGTCCTTCAAAATCGAACTTATGCTTATAGGGGCATAAGTTAGCATCATAATTATCTACATCTTAATAACTTGTGAATATTATGATGCATAACTTATGCCCTATAAGCGCTTATAAGTTCAATTTGGAAGAGCAAAAATTAAAGACCTACAAAATAGGGCCAAAAGTGTAAATGACTTGAGTTTTACATAGGCTGACCGCCCAATTCCTTATCAATATTGGCAAAGCCCAGTTTATGAAAGATCCAATTTTATTGAAGTTGTTGCGCGGATTTCCTTCAAACTGGTCTTTAAATTTTGCCTCTCATATCTGTGGTCTTTAATTTTTGCTCCTATTATTCATTTAATAAAAATATCCAGATATGCCTCGTTCAACAAAAGTAATGTTACAATTTTATTTTTGAAAACAAAACTTTTGGCTAAGTCAGCACAAGTTCTGTAGGAATTAATGCGGCATTGTGTAGTAATTTTTTGATTATGTTGACTGTTGAAAGTTTTGCCTTTTCCGGCATAACTTGTGTCGATGTTATGATACATACGCAGAGCTAAATGTAAAATTTTAATAAGCGAAATCTAAAACTATGCTGCGCCAAAAATGTTGAAGGATAAAAATTAGAGATCACAAATTTGAGGGACAAAGATCACAATGACCAAAATCTCGTTTAGCCCAACTTCAATTTAGTGTACACTATGGACATAGGCTGACCTAATTCCTTATCAAGATTGGCAAAGCCCAATTCATTTTCCTTCTTTTATGAAACATCCAAATTTCTCTCCTGCTTTTCTAACCAAATCCACAACTCCGTCACTATTCACCACTCATTTTGGGAGAAAATTATATTATTCCTATAACTTCATCCAAAATGTTAAATTGATTCTCCCACATTGAACTATAGACATGTTTTCTGGTAGAAGCGCAAAAATAATGGTGGATCACCATTTGAGTCATATTTATAGTGAGTAAAAATTAATAAAGTCTATCCACTTCGGAAAAACTTTAAATATGTGGTGTATGAAGTTGAGATACATATAACTTAAGTCTAGTCATTTTTGCTTGAAGTTCATGCAGATATTGCTAAAGTTCAACCATCTGTTACTAAACTTAAGGCTGCTGAACTTGAAGCAAAAATGATTGAACTTCGACCCTATGTAAACTCAAACACAACATATTTGTATTTGTTCTAAAGTAATAGACCGTAGACGTGTGATTTTTAAAAAAATGCACGTATGCCCCACATTTAAAGAATTTATGTCTCGCTAAGCGTAAATTCAATTTTGAAGAGCAACCAGCCCATTTGAAAGGCAAAAACTAAAGATCAGCCCATTTGAAAGGCAAAAACTAATGATCAACCCATTTAAATGTAATACCCCGTACTTTCGGGCCATTGTTTGAATCGCTAGACATATGTAAGTAGACCTGAGTCCTGAGAAAATTTTGTTATATTTACGTATTCACATCAAAAGCTCGGTATATAAAAAGATGAGGTCTCGAAATGATTTACGACTTAATAATATGTTAATTATGATTTTTGTATGTAAGCAATTGAGATCAATGAGATAATTGTGTGTGTGATTAGATATATATTAAAATATAGTGGAAGATTAGGAGAATTAGGGAGTTTAAATTAGATAAGTATTATGAAACATCTTTACATGTGGAGCCATATCATGAAGTCAGGATGATGACTAGTATATACATATATTACACGTGTGGAAAAGGTTATCTTTGAAACATTATAAGAATATATATACATACATCAACTTTCCATATAAAGAACTTACCATATACAACCACTTACCATATGCAGCAACGTTCATAAATATATCCAGCAATATTTTTTTTTTGGAAATTCGTTCTTGCCCTTTGATATAATTATACTTTTACTTTGAGTTTTCTTGTAACCACCAAAACGTTCCAACAACTTAACATCGGGGATGAGTTATATGAGGAAGAAAACTGGGCTGCAACATAAATGGTCATAGTCGCTTGTTTCTCGAAAGCTCGAGCATGAGCGGGCTGGTTCACTTTGTTATTCAGATTAATGTGTAGATAGAACGAGTTTCGACATTGTCATTAGAGGTTCAACGCTAACTTCTTTTGACATATTTTAAGTACGAAATATAAACGTAATATTGTCTCATAAATGATTCTACTCTTAGTAGTTAAGGATGTTCATGTTATTCATCCCTATTATCAAAGCATGTCTAAATATATTCCTAAATCCCTAGTGAGGTATATGGGAAAGATGTTAATATTCATAATGTTAATCGAAGGTGTAACGACCATACGTCACTCCGATAGACTCAAAGTGTCTTAGTATCATTCATGCATTATATACATATATATACATATAAATATATTGGATCGGGTTGCACGTTACGCAACATATATACATATAAATATATTGGATCGGGTTGTACGTTCCGCAACATATACATATATTGGATCGGGTTGCACGTTCCGCAACATATACATATATTGGATCGGGTTGCACGTTCCGCAACATATACATATAATGGATAAGGTTGCGCGTTTCGCAACACACGCATAAATCGGTGTTTACATTGCATTTCATATCCACACATACACCTTAAAGAATACCTAGGGGTAGTGATATGTTATACACCTCTCACGTTAAGACGAGGATAGTTTATAAAGTGAAGGCCTATCCAGACAGGTTGTATTTGAGTTTCATTATTCAGCTCATATAGTATTCAGGTTGCTCATGCTTTCATTTACAACTTGTCGCTTCATATTGCATTTATACATTTCCTTATAGTTTATAGATTCATATTGTTATTCATGCTTTACATACTCGGTACATTATTTCTATTGATGTCTCTTTTGTCGGGGACGTTGTGTTTCATGCCGCAGGTCCAGGTAGACAGAGCGATGGTCCGCACCAGTAGGTTGTCAGTTCATTTGATATTGGAGCACTCCACTTGTCTCGGAGTTGCAGTCTAATCTGGGTATAGGTATTTTTGCATATGCATATGGGTATGGCGGGGCCCTGTTCTGACCTTATGTTGTCACATACTCTTTAGAGTCTTATAGACAGAAGTCATGTATATAGTGGTCGTGTATGGCCTTGTCGGCCTAAGTATGTATATATGTATGGGTTGAGTTCTTCCATTTGTAAGAATTTACGTAACTCATTTCCAGTTTGTTATTTCTATGTGTCCGCATGTTACTTTGTGACGGCCCTCATGGCTCACGCTTAATTACGATTAGATGATAAATATATGATTAGTGATACTCAGCAAGTAAGGTTCGAGTGCCTGTCATGGCCCTCCGATTTGGTTCGTGACAAACTTGGTATCAGAGCCAGGTCTGTCCTAGGGATATCTACAATCGTGTCTAGTGGAGTCTTGTTTATGGGTGTGTATCGCACCACACTTATAAACAGATGGCTACAAGGCGTTTAGGATTGTCTCATTCCTTCATAATCTACGTTCGATAGAGCCGAGTCGTAAGAAAATTTATTCCTAATCCTATTTTCCCGTTTTGAAACTGCAGCGATGTCTATGACGAGAAAGACCCAGGTTAGTAAGAGTATGGGTATGGCTGTGAGGGAAGATACTGGACAGGTACTACCCGCTAGTACGGGTCAGAGGGTTATGGATATAGTAAAAAGAGACGTAAGTTACACGATTGAATCAGACCCATCGGAGATCATGGTTTCTATTGAGAAGGATCCATTCGAGGATCCATATAAGTCGCCCGCTCAAACATTTTCAGTTCTGCCAACGAATGATGAGGCGTGGGGAGTTCTGACCTCAACAAGGCCCTTAGTTTTAGTATCGGGCCCTGTTGATCATGGTGTGAGTGGAGCAACACAAGGATTGGCACAGTCGGGTTCCCCCCAAGCTCAACACCATGTCAGAGTATTTATTTCATTTACCGACACTAACTCTTCTGAGGTCCCATATAGTCCACAGTCTTAGGAGTCCGTCAAACAGGGGTCTCTAGTGTATGTCATGAAATACGCGGAGGAAGAGAAGAGTTAAGGTATGATAATGACAAGGGTCATAGGGTGACGATAGACTATGCAAGCACATGAGTCTCTTTCATGAATACTCAACATGCTGGACTTGACAACAGATTGGTTGTAATTATGGACAAGCAAGTAAGTTGATGATCTAGTAAGCGCTCACTAGAGAATGGTCATTTCTGGAGAAAGAAGGATGCTAGTAGTTGTCGCGCCCGTTTTTAACCGACCCGCGAGAGGTCGAAGCGGAGCACAAACGTATCCGGTGATTCCTGGGTAAATGGTTAAGGAGTCGCCACCTGATTATTCTAATGTGAATTAGGGCACCTAAATGTTGACTATAAATGCTGCAATATAACTCCAATTTTAAGGTTTGCGACACTAGTGAGATTCTAGGTAAGGGTTCTTTATTATCCTAAAGGGAAGGGGTTAGACATCCTTTAAGATCCGCTAACTTGCGATTATCCGGTCAAACTCAGGTTAATTATTGCTAAGAAAAATGCATGTTTTAAAGGTACACTAGAAAAAAGATGTTTGCAAATATTTAATAAATGATGCATTTTTATACAAGTATGTATTCGGATGACATAAAAAAAAGATACATGTAAAGTTTTGGAAAATATGCATTTGTAACAATTTGATGTTAAAAATAAATTATTTATAATGCCAAAGAAGTGAAATTTTGGAAATCATTGAATTGAAAATTGACAAAAAGATTAAACTTATTTTGGTACGATTAATAAAGCAAATAAAAGATGACAAAAGTTGTTTTGAAAATCTTGAATACGCGTGACGAGCCTAAAATAAATAACTAGCGGAGGATTTCTAAGTTTGAATTAACCGAGCCTACAAATAAGCAAGCGACGGGTTTCCAGTTTTAGACTACCCTATTAATTAATTCTAAGTCTGCCTATTCTAAGCATTTCAATAGTTACATAAGTGCGATAAATAATATTACAATACAGAGCCGGATAAAAGCCGAATTAAAGAAAGTAAACAAAATAAATAAACCCTGAGGAATATCTGCCTTTATTTACTTTATTCCCTATAAGCTGTCAAGAACAAACGGTTAGAAACAGTTAAATACAAATAACTTCGGATCCGTATCCAAAACAGTGAGCGTTTTGGTCACGGAGGGCTCAGACTTAAATTTTGAAAAGACCATTCCAATCACGTCGTGGCTGCAAACGTATGACTCGGTGATTATTTTGATTGTCTCGCCTACTAAACATGTTGGTCTCTCGGATGAAAAGAAAAGATCATTATAATCACGTCGTGGCTGCGAACATATAACTTATTGGTTATTTTAATCGCCTTGCCTACTAAATATGTTGATCCCTCGGATGAAATAAAAAGGTTTAAACCTCATCCTTGCCCAGAAGTTATATTTCCGTCTTTACAACTGTGGAGGCCTCAAAATCGACAGATATTTTCATCGGCCAGTGTAGTACCGTGTTCGAATCAGCAAAATTAAATCGGAATAGTAAGCAGCAGCAGTAAGCAGCAAAAAAAAGGCAATTCCCGAGAAGACGGGATGTTTAGTAAAAACAGTAAATATCCGTTGCCCGGATGTTTAAAACAGTGCTGAAAAAACAGAGAAACGAAATGGAAAAAAGTGCGGCCTCGAATTCAGTTTCATTGGCATAAATGCGATATTAATAAAAACAATAAAACAGCAAAACAGTAAGATATCCGTTCCCGAATGTTTAAAACAATGCTGAAAAACAGAGAAACGAAACGAAAAAAAAGTGCGGCCTCGAATTCAATTTCATCGGCCTAAATGCGATATTAATAAAAAAACAATAAAACAGTAAAAACAGTAAGATATCCGTTGCACGAATGCTTAAAACAGTGCTAAAAACAGAGAAACGAAACAAAAAAAAGCGCGGTCTCGAATTCAATTTCATCGGCCTAAATGCGATATTATTTCAATCAATAATAACAGTGCCAAAGAAACGAGCAGTGAGCAATTAAAGTATCCGACACGAATTCTGAAATTTTAGAACCGAAACAGAATTAAGAAGTATTTATGAAAAATCAGACCCGGATTATGAACAGTGACCCGAATGGGTGACCCAATTCTGAAAACAAATTTTTTCAGATAACCAACAAATAAGATACGAAATGCAAGAATTCTAGAAAATATCCAAACCGGATCGACCCGACCCGGATCATTGACCCGACCCGAATCAAGTATCAAACCCGAATCAGATTTTCACCAATTTTTCAGATAACCAATCAAATAAGATGCGAAATGCAATAATTCTAAAAAATATCCAATTCGGGTCGACCCGACTCGGGTTAGTGACCCGACCCGGGTCAGTGATTCGACCCGAAATCAGATTTTTGCACCAATTTCAGATAACCAACATGCAAAATGCGAAATGCAATAATTCTGGAAAAATATCCAAATCGGGTCGACCCGACCCGAATCAGTGATTCAACCCGAAATCAGATTTTTCACCAATTTTCAGATAACCAACATACAAGATACGAAATGCAATAATTCTGGAAAAATATCCAAATCGGGTCGACCCGACCCGAATCAGTGATTCAACCCGAAATCAGATTTTCACCAATTTTCAGATAACCAACATACAAGATACGAAATGCAATAATTCTGAAAAATATCCAAATCGGGTCGACCCGACCCGGGTCAGTGACCCGACCCGAATCAGGTGTTCAACCAGAAATCAGTGAAGAAAAACAAGAAAACAAGCAGATTTTCGGATTCGACTCACGAGACCGAAATAGAAGTATTTAAAAACCAAAGTTCAAGAACGAAACTCACCTTTTTTTTCCTTTTGATTTTGGGCTTGTTTTCGGACTTATTTCTTGGATAATAAAGAAGGCCAATGCTAAAAATCAAGAACACAATAAGTATTTTTATACCTGAAAACGTCTTCCGAAAAATCCCCCTCAATGTAGAACAATAAAGGGGGTATTTATAGATGGTTTCGCACCCTTCAACCTTCAAGGATGAGTCCGAATTTCAAATAAAAGAAGCCAAAAAATCACGGATTTGAGGGGCATGAGTTGCGGATTTTTGGGGTATGGGTCGAAGGGTTGGTGGCAGCGACCGGCGCAACAGAGGGGGGGGAGGGTAGGTGGTGGTGTCGGGTCGGCGAGGTGATGGGGTGTGGGGTTGGGTGCGGCGACTTGGGTGTGGGGTGTTAGGGTTTGGATTTTTTTTGTTTTAAGTTTTGTTTTGGTTAGGGGGATAAAAGAAATAAGGGGAATGGGTTTGGTATAGGGCTTTCGGGTGGGCCGGTTCGGATGTGGGCTGCGGGAGTTGGGCTGACCGGTTGGGTTTGGGTATGGGGTTTGGAATTGTTTTTGGGTTAGGGTAATAAATGTGTTATGGGTTTAAAAATATAAAAAGGGGTTTAATATTTAAATAAAAAATGCTTTGAAGAAAAAACGTAAATTATTTTAATAAAAATATAACGATGTGATAATAATAAAGATATAATATTTGCGAAATGTTTAATGCTTAATAAAAAATGGAAATGCGATGCAATTTTGCGAGAATAAAATAACATAGAATTTTCGGATAAAACTTATGATTATGATAAAAACGCAAATGATAGTAAAAAATGCGAATAATAATAATAATAAGAGAATAATATATATATGTATATATATATACACGCATGTATTTATATAGGTTAAAATTGTTTTGAATGTTAAAAATATTTAAAATTGCAAATAAATTGGAAAAGACGGGACAAAATTGGGTGTCAACAGTAGTAGCAAGCAACTTGAGGCAAACTAAGGTCGAATTAGGTATTTAGAAAGTTCAGCAGGACTAGGTGATGTCATGATACTGGAAAGATGAATTACTAGACATTGGGAGGACACCAATAAGTAATGAAGGAATAACTATTGTAAGTCAACTAGTGGGAAATGTCACTAGTAAGCTTTGTAGGGCAAATAATATGTGTATATGTACATGCCCTTCTGGGCACCTAAATGACATTGAAGCTGTCGTACTATGAGACATATATAACTTAAGTCTAGTTATTTTTGCTTGAAGTTCATGCATGTATTGCTAAAGTTCAGTCATATGTTACAAAACTTAAGGCTGCTGAACTTGAAGCAAAAATGATTGAACTTCGACCCTATGTAAACTCAAACACAACATATTTATATTTGTTCTATAGTAATAGACCATAGACGTGTGATTTTTTTAAAAATGCACTTATTCCCCACATTTAAAGAATTTATGTTCCGCTGAGCATAAATTCAATTTTGAAGAGCAACCAGCCCATTTAAAAGGCCAAAACTAAAGATCAGCCCATTTAGATGTAATACCCCGTACTTTCAATCCATGGTTTGGATCGCAAGACATATGTAAGTAGACCTAAGTCCTGGGAAAATTTTGTTATATTTACATAATCTCATCAAAAGCTCGATGTATAAAAAGACGAGGTCCCGAAATAATTTGCGACTTAATAATATGTTAAATATGATTTTTGTATGTAAGCAATTGAGATCAAGGAGATAATTGTGTGTGTGATTAGATATATATTAAAATATAGTGGAAGATTAGGAGAATTAGGTAAGTTTAAATTGGATAAGTATTATGGAGCATCTTTACATGTGGAGACATATCATGAAGTCAGGATGATGACTAGTATATACATATATTACATTTGTGGAAGAGGTTATCTTTGAAACATTAGAAGAATATATATACATACATCAACTTTCCATATAAGGAACTTACCATATACAACCACTTACCATATGCAACAACGTTCATAAATATATCCAGCAATACTTTTTTTTTTGGAAATTCGTTCTTGCCCTTTGATAAAATTATACTTTCACTTTGAGTTTTCTTGTAACCACCAAAACATTCCAACAACTTAACATCGGGAATGAGTTATGATGAGGAAGAAAACTGGGCAGCAACATAAGTGGTCATAGTCGCTTGTTTCTCGAAAGCTCGAGCATGAGCGGGCTGGTTCGCTTCGTTATTCAGATTAATGTGTAGATAGAATGGGTTTCGACATCGTCATTAGAGGTTCAATGCTAACTTCTTTTGACATATTTTAAGTACGAAATGTAAACGTAATATTATCCCATAAATGATTCTACTCTTAGTCGTTAAGGATGTTCATGTTATTCATCCCTATTGTCAAAACATGTCTAAATATGTTCCTAAATCCCTAGTGAGGTATATGGGAAAGATGTTCATATTCATAATCTTAATCAAATATGTAACGATCTTACGTCACTCCGATAGACTCAGAGTGTCTTAGTATCATTCATGCATTATATACATATAAATATATTGGATCGGATTGCACGTTACGCAACATATGGAATTCACGTTACGACGAGGTTAGTTTATAAAGTGAAGGCCTATCCGGACAGGTTGTATTTGAGTTTCATTATTGAGCTCATATGGAATTCATGTTGCTCATGCTTTCATATACAACTTGTCGCTTCATATTACGTTTATACCTTTCCTTACAGTTTATAGATTCATATTGTTATTCATGCTTTACATACTTGGTACATTATTCGTACTGATGTCCCTTTTATCGGAGACGTTGTGTTTCATGCCGCAGGTCCAGGTAGACAGAGCGACGGTTCGCACCAGTAGGTTGTCAGTTCAGTTGATATTGGAGCACTCCACTTGTCCCGGAGTTGCAGTCTAATCTGGGTACGGTATTTTTGCATATGTATATGGGTATGGCGGGGCCCTGTTCCGACCTTATGATGTCACATACTCTTTAGAGGCTTGTAGACAGAAGTCCTGTGTATAGTGGTCGTGTATGGCCTTGTTGGCCTTAGTATGTATATATGTATGGGTTGGGTTCTTTTGTTTGTAAGAATTTACGTAGCTCCTTTCCAGTTTATTATTTCTATGTGTCCGCAGGTTACTTTGTGATGGCCCTCGTGGCCCATTCTTAATTACGGTTAGATAGTAAATATATAATTAGTGGTAATTGACAAGTAAGGTTCGGGTGTCCGTCATGGCCCTCCGGTTTGGATCGTGACATTGAAGAACAAACCGTGCAATTACTTCTGGCCCCAATTCCTTATCAAGATCGGCAAAGCCCAATATCATTTTCCTTTTTACTATGAAAGGATACAAACTTCTCTCAACCTCCTGGCTTTGTAAATCATCGACAACTCCATCACTACTCCTTGAAAGAAATTTAATTTTTTTTAGTTTTTCAACTGTTTTACAATATTTATACTAGGATCTGATTAATTCGGATTCGTGTCCAGAAGTGTCTTTGGAAGAAAACTATATTCTTCCTCTTACTTTGTCCCAAAATAAATTGTTTCTTCAATAGATATTCACATAGTGACAATTTTATGAGTGTAAAGTCCTTAATTCCTGTTATGTTGTCAATTTATATGATTTTTCTTCTAAATTCCGTAGACATATATAAGATGTTACTATCATGTCCACGATTATATGAGAGTTGATTGTAGGTACCAATTAAGCACTATATTGATAAGATACAAGATTAGATCAACTATTTTGTAATTTTTTTCTTGTGTAGATACACATAATAATAGCGAGTCGCTTTATTGGAAGTATCATATACCCAATTTATGCATCTACCGAAAAATATGAAACTATAAAGTATAAACTCTTTTTTTGTTCATGCTAACAAAATATCTCCTTTTGTAGTTCACAGAAAAAAAAAATCTTTTTTCTTCACTCTTCACGAAACGTAAAAATATATATGCAGTTTTTTTACATTATATTCTCACCTATGTAAAAATATTTGAGTGCAAACCTTGTTAGATCTCCTTATGATGTCTACCACACACTTCTTGACGTAGCAAAGCCGCAAACAAATCCAAATCATTTGAATAAGAAGAAATATTTTTAAGCAATCGATTAAAACTCTTAAAAATCATAAAGTATTTAAAAGATACATTAAATATTGGTAATAGTATTAATGTATTTGTACACGTAAGCTATGTTTGTTCTCTTCTTATAAATTCAATATATAGGAATATCTTATTTTTAGTTTCAATTTACTGTAGTGAATAATACAGGCCAAATTCTTTTACTTTTTCAACCTTTTTAATTCATCATGATTGTCTTGAATAGCGTCATTAACTTCTTTTATGCTTCTTTTTGTTGAAAATTTACTAATGTGGAATTAAGTTTATCCCATTATTTATGACTCGAACAATTGGGGCCTCGCACGTCGGAAACGTCATTTCCACACACGTGCATACGTAGTGCCAAGTATCGCAAATATCATTAGTGAAAGAGATATTGGTACGTAAGTGAAATGTTTGAGACATAGAATGATGGACGGTTATTGGCCAAATGACAAAGTATTCCACGTTGGTAAATGAAGGAAGAAGTGTACGAAGTGTAAGATGAAACGAGTCAGAAATCGCCGCGGCGCGGCTCCGTCGGAGCTGAGGCTCCGCCACGGCGCCTCCCAAGCAGCGCCTCGGCGCTAATTGGGTGTTCAGTCACTGGAGTCGCGGTGCCGCGACGCTTCGGAGGCAGAATGCTGCGACGGAAAGATGAAAAGTTCTTACTTTTGGGTTGGTTTTGGAGTATTGAATCTCCATTATTTGGCACATGAATTCAACCATTATTTGACTGAATGTAACTCCTCAATAAGTGTCATTACATGGCTATTGAAGGCCATTAGTTGGCTAGTTGATGGGTCATCTCCTTACACTATAAATTGAGGGATTTGGCTCAATTGTTCAACACTTAGACATACTCACAGAATTTTCTAAAATCTTATTCTTCCTCTCTAGCAAGTTTACTATACTCAAAGTTCTTCAAGAGTAACACTTGAGTTTCCTTTGTTCATTTGTTAAGTTGTTGTTGTATCTTGGGAGACTATTGCTTGACAACGTAAAAGGATATATACGGGGCAATCTTGTCTTAAAGATAGAGTGTCATCACTCGACTCAACAAATCACAAGGAGTTTGTAACGTTCTTGATTCCAGTTTGTTGTAATCTTTAGTTTATCCTTTCTAGAAATTTGTACTATTTACTTACTTCCCATTTTCTGCAATTATTGTAACCCACAATTTTAAGACAAGATTGTTGTAAGTGCTTAGAAAGATGACTGGAAGAGAACAACTCGCTTCTGATTCTGCTGCTGTTGCTGCTGCTGCTACTCAAGGCAACCCATCTGCCTTCCCCACTGCTGCTCAAGGCACACCTAATGCCTTCACTACTGCTCATCCAACGCCTTTCCTGCTGCTCAAGGGAACGTTACAGTTCCTCCACCCTCCGGGTTCCATCATGAACGCCCAAAAAAATTCATGGGCTCCAACTTCAAGAGATGGTAGTAGAAGATATTATTTTATCTGACTGTTATGGGAATGGTTCATTTTCTAACAGAAGATCCTCCACAAGCTGGAGATGAAGTGGACCCTCAGCCTAATGAAACGGCTGGAGGGGGCCAAGGTATCCATGTCGTCAGTGGCATGAAGATGGTTCTTGATGCTTGGAGTCATAGTGACTTCATGTGTAAGAACTATATTCTGAACTGTCTGGCAGACCCACTCTACACGGTCTATTGCATCATAAGCACATCCAAAGAGTTATGGGAAAATCTACAGAAGAAGTACAACGCACAAGATGATGGTACTAAGAAATTCATCGTTGGGAAATTCCTGAAATTTCAAATGGTGGATAGCAAAACTGTGATGTCCCAAGTCCATGAATTCCAAATGATTCTACATCACCTGGATTTGGAAGATATGAAACCAAATGAGCAGTTTTTTGTTGCATCATTGATTGAAAAGTTACCTCCCTCGTGGAATGAGTTTATGATTTACTTAAAACTCAAGACAAATGAGATGACATTGGAAGAACTTATTATCAAACTCCAGATTCATGAAGATAATAAGAAGGCCTTGCCTAGGGGAAAACAACCCGCTGAGGCAAAGGAAAATCTGGCTGAGGCCAAAGGGAACCCAAGCAAGAAGCGCAAATTCTAAAAAGACGGCAAGACCCAAGCGGCAGAGAAGTTCAAGGGAAACTGTCACCATTGTGGAAAACCTGGTCACATAATCAAGGATTGCCGCAAGCTCAAGACTGAGCAACAAGAGATGGCTAATGCCAAAGGCAAGGCATAGACTAACGTTATTAAAGACACGCTTCTTGATGACATGATTGAGGAGTTCTCGGCGGTGGTGCTTGAAGCAAACCTTGTTGAGAATCTCATACAATGGTGGATGGACACGGGTGCTACCAGACACATATGTTCCAATATAGACACCTTCTCCACATATACACCAGTTACAAACAAGAAGTTGTTCATGGGTAATAACGCTTCCTCTGACGTACTGGAGGTAGGAAAGGTAGTCTTGAAGATGACTTCTGGAAATGAGCTCACTCTGAAGGAGGTGATGCATGTCCCTGAGATTAGGAGGAATTTAATTTCAGGTCATTTATTGGTTAATGCTGGTTTTAGGCTAGCATTTGAGTCCAATAAGTTTGTAATCACCAAGAATGAAACTTTTGTGGGAAGAGGCTTCGTCTGTGAAGGCCTCTTCAAAGTTAATGCTGTCTATAATACGTGCAAGCAATAATATTGAAGCTTCTTCTTACTTGCTTGAGTCCTCTAATTTATGGCATCATAGATTAGGACATGTTAACTACAAGTCCATCCAAAGGTTGGTTAAGTTGGAGTTGTTGTTGTCTATCGATGTAAACCTCAACATAAGTGTGAGGTATGCGTAGAGGAAAAACTCACAGAGCTTCATTTTCGATTCGTCGAAAGGAATACCGCTCATCTAGAACTTATTCACACAAATATATGTGATTTGAAGTTTGCACAAACTATGGGAGGGAACAAATACTTTGTGATATTCATTGATGATAGCATAAGGTATTGTTACCTTTACTTGTTGAAAAGTAAAGATGAAGCCTTTGAAGTGTTCCGACGTTACAAAGCAGAAGTTGAAAACCAACTAAGCATGCGGATTAAATCCATTCGTAGCGATAAAGGGGGAGAATACATAGCGCCATTTGAGGAATATTGTGCCGAATCATGCATTGTTCATCAAACTACGGCTCCATACTCACCTCAGTCGAACGGTGTTGCGGAACGCAAGAACCACACATTGAAGGTAATGATGAATGTCCTGCTCATCAATTCTGATCTTCCTCAAAACATGTGGGGACAAGCAGTCCTTACCGCTAATACGATTCTTAACAGAGTCCCACATAAGGGTAAGGACAAAACTCTATATGAATCATGGAAAGGAAAGAAACCCACCTATAAATATTTAAAGGTGTGTGGTTGTTTGGCAAAGGTCGAAGTGCCCAAGCCAAAGCAGGTCAAGATTGGGCCTAAGACTGTAGATTGCATTTTCATTAGATATGCAAATAACAGTAGTGCTTATCGCTTCTTAGTGCATAAGTTAGATATTCTAGATATCCACGGGGGTACAATCATGGAATCAAGGAATGCTCAATTCTTTGAGGATACTTTTCCTAAAAAGGAAAAAGACATCACCTCTCGCAAACGAAGTTATGAACAACGCTCTAAAGAACCAGGAGTCATTGACTGCCCGAATCTATATGGTTCAGATCTAGTGGACTTCGAAGTGGCTGAATATTCGGAAACTAGTGTTCCAGATTCTCAGAGAACCAGGAGTCAGGAGTCATTGGAGACTCCAGAGCTATATTGAATTGCCCATACTGCAGACTCGCTTGGTCGAGTGGCATAGTTTTCCCCCTAGAGTTTGGCGGCAACCATATAGTAGACTGGTTACCAAGTGACTGGGCTTGTGGTCCTAGGTGTGCTATCAGCTATACCTAAATAGGTACTGACTGATACACATTCGGCTGAGGAATAATATCTAGACTCATAGTTGCATGTTGCACATCGCCACTCATCAGAGGGATGGCAAAACTAGTCAAACATTCTCCTGGATGCAGTCGGTTGGCTTCCAGTTCCCTCGCCTGCTGAACCTCATTTTGCACCATTGGCTTAACGATGTCATCCAACTATTTGGAAACCTGGTACATAATGTTGTGGATGCCTAAGTCAATCTGATGTCTGATGAATGACGTAGTCATGACAGTTGGACCCTCAAGTTGGCTAAGTTCACCCACGACTTGGGTTGATAGAGGAAGTGGAGGGGTATAAACCGATGTAGGCATAACCGAGGAAAGTGATGGCTCGTTGTTCCTTCTGGGAGGATTCTGTTTAGGATGTGGCCTGGACTATGGGTTCATCTTCTTACCAAACCTTAGGCGCATACGCCAAGCGTGATCCTGACTTGGAGAATCAAACTTCGCTATGAGGTCACCTATGGTCCCAGTAGGCGTGCCAAAATTTTTCCCGTCCGAAATATTTATCGTTTTATCGGATGACAAATTGATTCCTTAACTAAGCGATTTGGGCTGGAAGCGAAACTCTAACTTCCAGCAATGGGTTCCCCAACTACTCTAGAAAGCGTTAGGATGGTGATTGAGTAAACTAAGTAGTAAGAAACATAAATACAGCTAGAGCGCAATAAAGGCGATAAAAATTGAATGAAGATATGAAAAAATTAGTTTTTTGATTGATTAGATGTGTCTTTTTCTGTACAAATAATCCTATATTTATACTACAAGAAATAAGACGTGATCCCCCTATGTTAGCTACTAAATTACCCATTAAATCCACTAGTCAACTATGAGGAGGTGGTGCCAATTTTTGCTCCTTGAATCTCTCTTGCACGATTAATGACACTTCCTTCTAGCTGTTGTTGGTTGTTACCGTTTCTTGGGGTCTAGTATGATCTTTGACTTGGTCTTTGAGGCGCCCAAATATGTGTGTGTCTTAATCGTTTCTCAGAATTGTGACTCTGCTAGGCTACTGTAATAGCCGATGAAGCTTTTTGAGCCGAAGACTAGGACTAGTAGATTTGGCCACGAGTCAATTCGGTTATCGACTTAGCATTCTGTCGCATGCTCATTTTGATGTTTCCACCTTCGGTTGCCACTTGATTCGGCTACACACGTAGGTATTTTTTTAGTGTTAACAGATATCAGTTGCTCTGTTCTCAACCCTGATCATTCAGGCACATTCCGCGATTTACTGATAGTAGTGCTGAGAAACCGGGACTACTATCCCCAAAAATAGTTTGGCGTAAGCCGTGAAGCTGAATATCAAAAAAATAGACTAAAACCATAATTATTGTCATAATGCACGACAAAAATGAGGAAATTAAGGAGACCCTACCCCCAGCCACCTTGAAAGCCATGGTTTTCAAACAGATGCGTAGTACATTTTTGCTCCAGCTCAATCTACATCACTAACAAAGAGTACATTTTCTAGCATGATATTTTTACTATGACAAAGAGTGGACAAAATGACAGAAATTGTGATCTATGTTTGGGGTGGGTTCAAAATGGTCCTCTAAGAACACTTCTGAGTGATTTTGGCCGAAGTACATTCCTTAAAATGACAGAAATTATGATTTAAGTTTATCAAAATTGAGCATTGTTGATCTTCGTCAAGTATTAACTGACTCTGATTACTAGACTTAATATAAATGGTGGAGAAGATATTTTACATTACTCACATTTCAAAGTGCAATTTTTGCTATTTTTAATATATTTCTAGAGTTTGGTGGTTTCTACCACATTTTATTTCGTTTTATGTCTGATTCAGTATCTGATATCGCGGTTTGTGAAATTTGACGAAACTTTCCTAGTGTTTTTGGTTAAATCCTCTTTTCAAAGTTCCCATAAACTTTAACAACCAGAATTTGTTAAATGTTTGATAGAGACAAAAAATGCTCACTTTCAATAAATTTATCGGACCAAAATTACTTAAAAGTAAATTTAAGATACCATTTTAAACACATTTCCAAAATAAAGGATCATTTTTGTCATTTTCTAAAAAAGTTTGATACTTTGCAAGAAAACATTATATATTTGGAGCATTTTGTGCTTCATATTATTGTAAATTATTCTTTCGGTTTATACTTTAGTTACGTTGGACTGCTATTACTTTGATGATAAGTACAAATTTTCCACACCTCTTTCTCTCTCCTCTCTTTTTCCTTCTTTTCTTTCAAATAATTTTAAAAAGCAAGGACCCAACAAACAAAAGATGAAGGCACAACACCAGTAAAAACTATGTTGTTATTAAAAGGAAAGTGACAAATGGACCAAACTCAATTGATGAGTATTAACCCCTTGTTGAAAATTTGCCTTTGGTGGGGAGTTGCGTCCACCCATATTTAATGACTTTAATACTAGAGTTCAGCATGTTGAAGGCTTTGTCTCTTCACACGTGCATAATCTACTAAGTGAGTAGATGACCGTAGCGCCAAGGATCGTCAAATTTCGTTGAGAAATAAAAGAGATATTGGTCCACGAAGTAAGGTGTTTGAGGCATGAAAATATGGTGTGGGACAAATCTACCACATCGGTGGGAAAAGAAAGAATTGTTCTCTTTATAAATCTCAAAATTGGCTAAGGATTTGGGACCCCAAGGGATAACCCATGTGTTTGAAGGAGGGAGGACCTAGATGTGCTTGGGTTCAAGGCTAAGTCCACATGCTCCGGTCCGAGTTGGGGTCTCGGGTCCTGGGATGTGGGCTTTGGGCCTTGGGCTTCTTCTGATATTATCTATTCAGACCCCCAAATTGCTCAATATTTACAGTTTGGTCCTTGGAGTTTCTGGAAAGATGAAATTGGGAACGACGAAAGGCAAAAAGTTTTTGCCTGCCGTTTGGGTTGATTTTTGGAGCTTTAAAACTCCATTAGTCTGTACTTAATCTCCTCCCTAAAAGCTCATTTATGTTGCACATTAAATCAGCTATTACTTGGCTGATTAACTCCCTCACTAATGGCCATAAACAGCCATTACTTGGCAGTTGAGAAGTCTCTCCCCTTATGCTATATATTGAAGCCTTTTGGCTCAATTGTTGAGACTAATATATACTACACAGAGACAAACAGAAGAGAGAACAACACAAATTCTGTCCAAAACGTGAGTAGAAACAGTGGACAAAAAAACAGAAAACTCTTCCTTCATTTTCTATTCTTCAGCAAGTCGTTTCGTGTTTGTTTTCTTCGTCAGAATCAACCTATTTGCTTTGTAGTGTTGATTAGTTGTTGTTTTATCTTGGAAGACTATTTCCCGTTAACGTAAAAGCATATATATGGGGCAATCTTGTCTTAAAGACAAAGAGTCATCTCTCGACTCAGCCACAGTTGTAACAATCCTGATTTAGTATTTTTTGATTTCAGGTTATCAAGATTCAAGACTCAACAAGCTTGCGGCAGTTCTGATTATTAGCTTGTTTGTTTATCCTTTCGAACACTTGTAATATTTATTTACTTCCCGCACTGCTTTACATATCCAATAATTTTAAGACAAGATTGTATTAGTGTTCGAAAGAAGTCGGCCGAAAGTTGTGTGACCAAATCAGGATATGGCTGTGGTTTTCTGGTAGAAGACAGTTTTGATTATGATGTTGAAGGTCAATGTGTTCATGGTGTCACCGCTCCTGAGAGTGGTGGGAACAAGCGCCCACGAGAAGCTGAGGATGTCAATTGGGATAAGAGGAGAAGGCTGAAGATGTGGTTCTATCTTGTAGCAGAAGGCTTATATCTGTCCCAAACAAAGGATCCGAATTATGGTAAGGAGGATATGGACACTTAGTCCGACGAAGTGACTGAAGTGGGCCAGAATCCGAAATTGGGATAAGTAATTTTTCTTTCTTATCAAGAATACGATTAAATGATGTCTGATTAAAAAGGGATTACAGTAAGGAGGATTATGAAAATGTTTCCCGAAATTATTTATATTCCTTACGCTTTAAAATCGAAAGTTTAATCTCACCTTCATTCCCGTTTAAAGATTGGACTTTGTAAACGACTTAAAAAGATCCGTACTTTTGAGTATAGTTATTAAAAGTGTGTAAAGTATGTTCGCACATACGAGGGAGAAAGATTCACTGACGGTGTGAAAACTGTTACCACTCTTAAGTAAGTGCCAACAATTGTCTGGGCACCAATATCAAGGGAAGAAGACTAAAAGATAATGTCTTATCCTAAGACGATGATCATGTCACACTATTTAACAAAAGATCCTTCATTTGATAGGATGATATTGGACACTCAGTCGTACAAAGCCTACGGGCGACTGGAGTGGGCCAGAATTCCTTTGATAGGATGATATTGGACACAGTCATACAAAGCCTACGGGCGACTGGAGTGGGGCCAGAGTTCATTTGATAGGATGATATTGGACACAGTCGTAAAAAGCCTATGGGCGACTAGAGTGGGGCCAAAGTTCATTTGATAGGATGATATTGGACACTCAGTCGTACAAAGCCTACGGGCGACTAGAGTGGGCCAGAATTTCCAAAGTCTTAAATGATCTGAAGGCAAGAAGAAAGGCAGAAAAGTAATGGACACCTAGTAAAGTGGGCTAGAGTTTTCAGGTCTTAAATGATCTGAATGTCAAAAGAAAGGCAGAAAAGAAATTGGACACTCAGTCTGCCAAAGCAACTGGAGTGGGCTAGAGTATCCAAATCACATATGATCCGGTTATGCCCTAACCACGGGCAAGATGTTGTTCATGTGAAGCAACGCTACCTATAAAGTAGAAGGGGTTGGAGAGGTTGTACTCAATAGGACTTCAGGGAATGAGATCACTCTAAAATGAGGTGATACATATCCCAAACTTGGTTTAAGGGACGTTGTTGGTCAAGCTGGTTTGAGACTAGTCCAACAGGTCTGTAATAACTAAGAATGGTACAGTATGTCTGTAGCCAAATGAATGATATATTTTTAATATGTGTATCTATGCCATCATAGATTAAGACACGTTAAATAGAAAGTCATTCAAAAGCTAACGAAGTTGAGATTGTTGCCTTCTGTCGACATAAACGCTCAAAATCAATGAGAGGTAGGCGAAGAGGCAAAATCACCTTTCCATTCCATCAAAGGAATAGCGAAAGAAGCACCGCTCCTCTATAACTTAGTCACACCTACATGGGTGATTTGAAGTTTATACAAAATAGAGGGGGGAGACAAGTACTTTTTGACCTTCATTGATGATGGTACAACGTATTGCATCCTTTGTTTGTTGAAAAGCAAATATGAAGTTGTTGAAGCGAATAAGCGCTACAATGCAGAAGTTGAAAACCAACTAAGCCTACGGATTGAGAAATTCGTAGTGATAGAGGGGGAGAATGTGAAACATCGTTGATCAAACGACTACTCATTACTCACCTCAGTCTAACAGTGTTAGCCAAGCGCAAAGCCGTACGCCCAAATTATGTGGAGCAAGGCGATCCTTACCGCTAATGCGATTCTCAACAGAACTACGCATAAGGATAAAGATAACCCTCCGTGTGAAACATGGAAAAGATCTCACATACAAATGTTGTGATGTGGGGTGGCTTGGTAAAAGTTGGAATACCAAAATAGGTCAAGTTGGACCTAAGACTGTAAATTGCATATCCACTGGATCTGCAAATAACAGTAGTGCTTATCGCCTCTTGGTGTCAAAGAATGCTGAATTCATTGAAGATAACTTTCCTTGAAAAGGAAAAAGAAGTAATTGCTCAAGGTTAACAAGAACCCGCGAGTGCCTGACTGTCCGGAACTAGACGTTCCATACCTACATGACTCGAAAGTTGTTGACTATCCGGAACTTAATATTCCAGATCTACAGAATTCAGGAATTCTAGATGTTGAACCGAGACGGAGTAGAGAGGGGACAAAGACTTGTTCCACGCCTTCTATCTTGTATGGTTGAGAATAAACCATGGACAATTAACAAAGAATTGTCATCTCCAGAAGCGCTGCTTTGGAAAGAAGCTACAAAGAGAGAAATAGGTTCCATCATATAGAACCATACTTGTGTAATGGTTGATCTTTCTCCGGGAAAAGAACTTTTGGGTTGTGAAAAAGAATACTCAAAAGTGAGTACAAAGTAGATGGATCTACTGACGAGTATAACACCTCGGCTACTTGTACATGTGCTTCCCTGTGAATAGCTTAACATGTAGGGCCATTGCAGTCTTGCGTGACATGGATGTTGAAACAACCTTCCTAACCGGAGAGTTGGAAGGGGAGGATCAGAGTTGGTTTGCTGGACTGTTGGGTTTCTTCCTGAATTTTCATTTTGGTCCCTGAAATGTTTACATTTTGGTCCTGGAAGTTTCAGATAAAACAGAAACAATGAATCTGACCACAGAAACATTGACTCTGAAGTTAGAAAGCCAACAGTTAGAAAACCAACAGTCTGAGAGTGAAAGTTATATTGAAACAAAAGATATGGGTATCACAGATGGCATCTTAGAAATTGGATTTCTAAGACATCTAACGGACTGGTCTAACTCCAAACTCAGTTGTGAGATTGAAGCCACCAATAGATATGAATCATATAACTAATTAGAATCATGGTGCACCCATAAGACAATGAGCGATATGTGCAGGTCATATGTAGTTCAATGTATTGTACACACTACAACAGACCTGATATCGTCCTACAAAGCAGATCAGTTGAACTAAGGTTCACTCGTGATTTTAGAAATAATAGATAGAATGCGTTAAGTCGGATATGACGATATCTGAAATATTCGTTTATCTACGGATTATGGTATTTTGGATGTCCAGCAGTTATGGGAGAACACAATGATGCAAACTGGACATCAGATGTGAAGAACACAAAAGCCACAAGTAAATGTGTATGGTGGGTCTTGGAAAATCCTCTAAGCAAACTTGCATCGGCCGATTCATGATGGAATCGGAGTTTATCGCTTTATACAAAGGATCAAAGAAGTTGAGTAACTTCACGACTCCTTAGAGGATGTCCCTTATTGGGAGAAACCCGTGCCTTTAGCAGTTATACACTCTGGCTAGCCGGTCGGCTTTAGGAAGGACACGAATGACGACGTCTGGACATATCCATTAGGATTTGTCGGAGACATAAGACCGTATGACAGTTGATCATCTCATGTGTCACTTCTTTGATTACTAATCAAAGGATATAGCGGACCCTTTAACTAAGGGACTACCCGAAGATCAAGTGTTCTGCCTGTCTAGGGGAATGGGCTTAAAACCCAAACAATATGAACCTTTGCGGTTGTAACCCAACCATATTGACTGGAGATCCCAAGAATTTGGTTTAATGGAAAAACTAAGCTGTAAAAAAGGTTTAGTTGAGCGCTTCGGTGGAAGCAAAAGCACTTCGGATGATGATTTCTGTGAGGAAACATGAATCCAAAGTTGTTCCCACGATAGACATTAAAGTGCTACATGCATGGTGGGTAAAGGTTAAGCTTTAAAACCTTTAACGATCTTCAAACGGTTGAGGTTAAGGTTGGGGAAACTTTTAATGATTCCTACACTTGTGAAGTGGGGTATAGCAGGATACCTTGTAGGAGATCACCTATTTAAGTGCGAGGACAGGCCGCCTCAAATGAACGCACTTAAGAATCCAAGTTTGTCCATGGCCACAACGGACAAAACAATAAGAATGAAAACGAATAAGAAGAGTTATTGTGTTGGTATCATTGTCTTGGCTTACACTAAACACTGACGGTTCAAGACATCACGTTCACCGCGCAGTAAGTAAGTCAGGTGGTATTCAACTAGGAAAGATTCAAAGCAGAAACTACCTCTCCTGATGCAATATCTTTTCGCTGAAAGATTGCTGAAAGTAGGCACCTTGTGTGTGCGCCAAAATCTCTTTCAAGAGGAGATTGTTGGAAATTTGCCTTTGGTGGGGAGGTGCGTCCACCCATATTTAATGACTTAAACACTAGGGTTTCGCATGTTGGAGGCTTTGTCTCTTCACACGTGCATATTCTACTAAGTGAGTAGATGACCGTAGGGCCAAGGATAGTCAAATTTTATTGAGAAATGAAAGAGATATTGGTCCACGAAATAAGGTGTTTGAGGCATGAAAATATGGTGTGGGACAAATCTACCACATCGGTGGGAAATGAAAGAATTGTTCTCTTTATAAGTCTCAAAATTGGCTAAGGGTTTGGGACCCAAGGGGTAACCCATGTGTTTGAAGGAGGGATGACCTAGATGTGCTTGGGTTCAAGGCTAAGTTCACACACGCGCCGCCGTTGCGCGCCCGTCCAGTCCGGTCCGGTCTCGGGTCGTGAGCCTTGGGCTTCTTCTGATATTATCTCTTTGGACCCCCAAATTGATTAATATTTACAGTTTGGTCCCTGAAGTTTCTGGAAAGATGAAATTGGGAACGACGGAAGGCAGAAAGTTTCTGCCTGCCGTTTGTGTTAATTTTTGGAGCGTTAATCTCCTCCCTAAAAGCACTTTTATGTTGCACATTAAATCAGCCATTACTTGGCTGATTAACTCCCTCACTAATGGCCATAAACAGCCATTACTTGGCAGTTGAGAAGTCTCTCCCCTTATGCTATATATTGAAACCTTTTTAGCTCAATTGTTGAGACTAATATATACTACACAGAGACAAACAGAAGAGAGAACAACACAAATTCTGTCAAAAATATGAGCAGAAACAGTGGACAAAAAAAACAGAAAACTCTTCCTTCCTTTTCTATTCTTCAGCAAGTTGTTTCGTATTTGTTTTCTTCGTCAGAATTAACCTATTTGCTTTGTAGTGTTAATTAGTTGTTGTTTTATCTTGGGAGACTATTGTCTATTAACGTAAAAGCATATATACGGGGCAATCTTTGTTGATGTTTGAATAGAAAATGTGGGGTATTGTTGGAACTTGTATGGAATTAAGAAGAAATAAAGTGATCAACGGACATAAAATTCGAATCAAATGTTGCAACTTTTCATAACAATTACAACATTTGGTATGAATGGCTGCAACTGTTCATATGCTACTCTATATAAAGGATGTTGATCACTTGATTGGAAGCACATACAACAAGATAGAACAAACTACAATCAATCAGTTTTCACAATTAATGATTTAAGATTGTGGCTTCTACTTCTTCTTTAAAACAAGTTTCTGAAGAACACATATAGTAAATTCGCCCGAAGTGAAGTTCTTGTGCTAGAACTCTAACTTAGATAGTTGTATCCTCTAGACAGATATTCGTAAAACTGTAGCATAAGTGGGGGGTGAATTTTTGTCTTAGGACACTGCATCAAGCATGCCTCTATCGACACCAAGGTAGTATGTGTTTTCAATTTGCTGAATTCATTGTTGTTGATTACAAGTTATTTTGAGTTACCATTATATTATTTTGCTCAATTCATTTCATCATTGATGATACTAGTTTGACAATAACAATCTAAGACAAAAATTATTCAAAAAAAAATAGAATTTTTTTTCTGATTTGTTGAGGTTGCAAAATTTTTCAGAGAATTCAATTTCCTGATTTGCAAAGATGGATCAATTTGGATCGTCAATGGTGAAAAACCATGTTGAGAAACCTGAAAAATTCAAAGGTTCTGATTTCAAACGCTGGTAACAGAAGATGTTGTTCTACTTGATAACTCTTCACGTGGAAAACGTATTGATTGTTGAGGCTCCAATGGCTTTGCCAGAAGGAGAAGGGGAGAATACGCTAACTGATGCGGAGAAGGATGAAAGGCTGAAAGACATTCAAACTTGGGAAAGTCAGGAGTTTCTCTGCAGAAACTATATTTTCAATGCCTTGGATGATTCTATCTACGACATCTACTACACGTTCAGTACGGCACGGGAGTTGTGGCAATCGTTGGAGAACAAGTACAAAACTGAGGTTGCTTGTTCCAAGAAGTTCGTCATCGGAAAGTTTTTGAACTTTAAGATGAGTGACGCCAAGGCGGTTGTCAAGCAAGTGGAGGAACTCTAAATCATTGTTCATGAGTTAGACGTTGAAAGTATGGGCCTTAACCCGAATTTCCTTATTGGTGCTATTATTGAGAAATTACCTCCCTCATGGAAGGATTTTAAGGTTTTTCTTAAGCATCTAACCGAGGAAATAAATTTTGAGCAATTGGTTCTGAGAATTCGAGTTGAAGAGGATAACCGGAAGAATGAAAAGGCAGATGCTATTTCATTGGAGCCTAATGCCAACATGGTTGAAGGCAATGCTTCTAAGGCCAAGTTTCAGAAAGGCAAGGGCAAATTTAATGGTGCCAAGCCATCTTTTGCAACCGGAAGGAATGCATTTGCCCCACAAAGGACCAATGCATTCAAGAAACCACAACCAGGACTCTGTTGGGTATGTGTCAAACCTAGACACAGAGCAAAAAATTATCGCCTTCGCAAGAATCAAGGTGGTGGTGTTGGAGGTTCGAGTAATGTCAACCAATCCAACCGGGCTGAAACTAAAAACCAATTCATTGGGGTTGTGGCGGCTCAAGCAAATCTGGTTACAAATTCAACCGATTGGTAGATGGACACGGGTGCTACACTGCACGTATGTTCTAAAAAGGATATGTTTTCATCCTACCAGGCCATCAAGGATAGCGAACTATTGTTCGTAGGGAATGTTGCTTCTGTGAAGGTGAAAGGTAAAGGGAAGGTGACTTTACAACTCACTTCCGGGAATGATCTTGTGCTCACTAATGTGTTGCACGTGCCTGAAATTTGTAAGAATTTGATTTCTGGGCCTGTTCTTAGTAACAAGGGCTTCAAAATTGTATTTGAATCTATCAAATTTGTACTCACCAAGGGTGGGTTGTATGTAGGGAAGGGTTACCTCAGTGAGGGATTCTTCAAACTATCCATTGTACCTACTAAGGCAATTTCAATTATTAATGAAAATGCAGTCACTAGGCCATGTTAATTTCCATTGTACCTACTAAGGCAATTTCCATTAGGCCATGTTAATTATCGGTCTTTACAAAGAATCGTGAAGTTAGGCATATTGCCAAATTGCTCTATGAACAAAATGACTAAGTGTGGAGTTTGCATAGAATCAAAATATGAAAATCATCCTCATAAATCTGTAGTGAAATCAAATGAAGTGTTTGATTTAATTCATAGTGATTTATGTGATTACCAAGCAACTCCATCTCGTGGAGGAAAGAATTACTATATATCATTCATAGATGATTGCAGTAAATTTTGTTATGTATATTAATACATACCAAAGATGAGGCTTTGAACATGTTTAAGACACACAAAGCAGAAGTGGAAAACCAACTTGACAAAAGAATTAAGATTCTAAGGTCAGACAAAGGTGGTGAATATCAATCAAATGAGTTGAAAGAATTCTGTTCTACTCATGGTATAGTTCATCAAATCACTGCGCCATATACTCCAAAACAAAATGGAGTTGCCGAACGTAAAAATAGAACATTGAAGAATATGATGAATTCAATGTTGATTAGTTCGGGTGCACCCCTTAGTCTATGGGGTGAGGCGTTAATTACTACAAATATGATATTGAACAAAATTCCTCAAAAGAAAAATGACCAATCTCCCTATGAGTTATGGAGAGGAAGATCGTCTACTTTCAAATGGATGAAAGCGTGGGGTTGCCTAGCGAAAGTACAAGTTCCCTTACCACAGAGAACTAAACTTGGACCAAAAATGGTGGATTGCATATATATTGGTCATGCCACTAATAGTGCAGCATATAAGTTTTTAGTGTATCATTCCGATGTTGAAGGTATTCACAAAAACACGCTTATGGAATCTGCCGAAGCAGATTTTTTTGAAGATATTTTTCCTTACAAAGACGAGGATAAAAGTGTTCCTAATCATAAGAAAATGACACTGCCTCAAGATGAGTCAAACCAGAACACTAATAATGATGAAAATCTTACTTCATCTGTTCAAGAAAAAAAATCTCTGAACCAAGGAGGAGTAAACGTGGGAAAATTTCCAAAGATTTTGGACCGGACTTCATGACCTTTTCCGTTGAAGGAGAACCTCAAATATATAGGGCTGCTATGGAATCATCCGAAGCACCTTATTGGAAAGAGGCTATTCAAAGTGAGGTAGAATCCATTGTGCAAAATAATATATGGATATTGGTTGATCTCCCTCTGGGACAAAAACCACTAGGCCATAATTGGATTTTCAAACGGAAATTAAGGCCTGATGGTACTATAGAAAAATACAAAGCTCGTATAGTCGCCAAAGGGTTTTGACAAAAAGACGGTGTAGATTTCTTTGATACCTACTCACCAGTAACGAGAATTACGTCTATAAGAACGTTAATTGCTATAGCGGCGATTCACAATTTGGAAATACACCAAATGGATGTGAAGACTGCATTCTTGAATGGTGAATTAGATGAAGAAATTTACATGGAATAACCCAAAGGGTTTGTTGTTAAAGGTCAAGAACGAAAGGTTTGCAAATTGATTAAGTCTTTATACAGACTTAAACAAGCTCCAAAGCAATGGCATGAAAAGTTTGATAATACGTTATTATCAAATGGTTTTCAAATAAATGAATGTGATAAATGTGTCTACATTAAACAATGTAAAAATGCATGTGTCATTATATGCTTATATGTTGATAATATGCTAATTATGGGAACGGATAAAGATGTAATTAACCAAACTAAGAAGATGTTGCATGCCGCTTTTGATATGAAAGATATGGGAATAGCGGATGTCATTCTTGGTATTAGAATTCAAAAGAATTCTGATGGTTACATCTTAACACAATCCCATTATGTTGAAAAGGTCCTCAAAAAATTTGGACACTATGATGATCGACCGGTTGTTACACCATTTGATCCCGCTAGTCACCTTAAGAAGAATGAAGGTGAAAGTGTGTCTCAATTGGAGTATACACAAGTTCTTGGAAGCTTGATGTACACAATGAAATGTACGAGACCGGATTTAGCATATACAGTGAGTCGACTAAGTCGATACTCACATAATCCTGGAAAGGATCATTGGTTTGCACTAAGATGAGCACTCCGATATCTACAGCATACAATGAACTATGGATTGCATTATATAAAATATGCTCCTTTGTTAGAAGGATATTGTGATGCTAATTGGATGTCCAACCAGTCGGAAAGTAAGTCCACAAGTGATTATGTATTTACACTTGGTGGAGCATCGGTATCTTGGAAATCATCAAAGCAAACGGTAAATACGCGATCAACTATGGAAGCAGAGTTTGTAGCCTTAGACAAAGCTGCCGAAGAGGCAGAATGGCTCAGAAACTTCCTAGAAGGTATTTCATTGTGGACAAAGCCTGTGACAGCCATTTGCATACATTGTGATAGTATGGATGCCCTGACGAGGGCAAAGAATCAGATATACAATGGCAAGTCGAGACATATAAGGCGACGTCATCATACAATACGAAGTTTGCTGAAGAATGGAATTATTTCCATTGATTATGAGAGATCAAAGGACAATATAGCGGATCCTTTGACAAAAGGCCTTAACAGAGAGCAAGTCATATTTACATCGAGGGGAATGGGCTTAAAGCCAACACAATGAGTCATTAACTGGCGGAAACCTAACCTATCATAATTGGAGATCCCATGGTTTAGGTTCAATAGGAAAACTAGTTGGGGAAGACTCAAGGAGCATAAAACACACATATGCTCATTCCTATGGTGTACTAAGTGTGTTAATCCGTTGATGTTTTAAGGGCTGAATCTTATTCTTAATAATACTAAAAGCCTATGGTGGGATAGTACGGACTATTCTTATTTGGTATTACCTATATGAGATTGATGTGGGGTCGCATCTAGGAGAACCGATATGATTACGTTCTCTAGAAAATCTCACGAAGGAGTTGTTCACGATCGAAATGAACACAATAGTAAGAATTGAAATATGTTGATATGATCTGTGTGATACTTGTTGTCTTGATTTACTACAAAACGTGAATAGTTCAAGACATTTCGTCCACTATTTCACAAAGTAGATCCGATAGGTATTCACTACGAACGGTTCAAGTCCACAAGACACCTTTTCCGATGCATGTCATATCGCGTTGTTCAGAAATAATGAAAAGTTCCTTATTATCTTATTTTCTATCCAAATGTGGGGTATTGTTGATGTTTGAATAGAAAATGTGGGGTATTATTGGAACTTGTATGGAATTAAGAAGAAATAAAGTGATCAACGGACAGAAAATTCGAATCAAATGTTGCAACTTTTCACAAAGGTTGCAACTTTTCAGAACAATTACAACCTTTGGTATGAATGGCTGCAACTGTTCATATGCTACTCTATATAAAAGATGTTGATCACTTGGTTGGAAGCACATACAACAAGACAGAACAAACTACAATCAATCAGTTTTTCACAATTAATGATTTAAGATTGTGGTTCTACTTCTTCTTCTTCAAAACAAGTTTCTGAAGAACACATATAGTAAATTCGCCAGAAGTGAAGTTCTTGTGCTAGAACTCTTACTTATATAGTTGTATCCTCTAGACAGACGTCCGTAAAACTGCAGCACAAGTGGGGGCGAATTTTTGTCTTAGGACACTACATCAAGCATGCCTCTATCGACACCAAGTTAGTATGTGTTTTCAATTTGCTGAATTCATTGTTATTGATTTCAAGTTATTTTGAGTTACCATTATATTATTGTGTTCAATTCATTTCATCATTGATGATACTAGATTGACAATCTTGTCTTAAAGACAGAGAGTCATCTCTCGACTCAACCACAGTTATAACAATCCAGATTTAGTGTTTCTTGATTTCAGGTTATCAAGATTCAAGACTCAGCAAGCTTGCGGCAGTTCTGAATATTGGCTTGTTTGTTTATCCTTTCGAACACTTATAATATTTATTTACTTTCCGTACTGCTTTACATATCCAACACCCCTCACTACACCTTCCTCTCCTTCATACACACACCTTCATAATTTTCCTTAACACTAGTCATGTTTGATCCAAGAAAACAAACACCCAATATCCATAACCATATTCTTGACCCTGTCACAACCTTAACTAACAGTTATGACAGTTGGGAACCTCTCAATTTTGATTTCCAAGTATCACAAAAACTTGGAAATAATCAATTTAGAGTTCAAAAAATGAAAGATCATGATGATGATGTTGTTAATCTGGTGATTCTTCACCACGCTTATAGAAAAATAGCCCACCAAGAAGTCCTGTCCATCCGATTAATTATCGGTCACTTACGCCGAGTTCAAGAACTCAAGCTATAGCCAGAGGCCAATGGGAACTAATGGAAATGGTTAAGAACATGCCTGAATCTTGTTTTGAGCTATCTTTAAAGGATCTTGTTGAGCATCCTAAATCATTTGAATCTCAAGAAAATTGCTTCATTAATAAGGAGAAAAACAAAGTTGCGCAGAATAGAGTGAAGATTAAGAAGAATGATGAAATTAGGAAAGCAAAGATGATGAGAAGTAAAATTATTGAGAGTGGAGGGCTATATCTAAAGATGGTTTCACCTGTTTCTTTGAGATCAAATAAGAAAAAGAAAAAGAAAAATTTAACAGTATATATAACTAGAGTTTCACCTAAGAGTGAGAATTCTACAAAGAGTATGGAAAAAGAGTGGTGGAAGAAGAGATTTTCTGGTTCAAGTACTGGTAGTAGCAACAATAGTGGAAGCACTGGCAGAAATACAAGCAGTGGCAGCAGTTCTAGAAGCAGCAGTACTACTAGTGGCAGACACAACAGCAACAGGTATTTCATTTCTTAAAATTTCAACTCAGACAAATCTTGAGGTTTTTAATGCTATAGTTGTGCTATTGCTAATGAATATGCTAAAAGACTTGTCCTGAATTCATGGGACTCTAGATTAGTTACGGGGTGGAGCTAGAGTGTCGGTTATGATTCCTGTCGAACCGAGTAGCTTTGGTTCAAATTTTATATTTATTTTAAAAGTTCATTAGATATATATAAATTATTAATTTAAAATTCAGAATCTCAAATTATAAGCTTCAAATTCTTACTCCTCCTCTGATTAGGTATCCAAAATCCACTGATCCGACTACTTTGAACTCTTGCCATATAGGGCTTACTAAAGAGGGATCTTCCTATAGTGAATTTCTCTGGGGCTTGAAATCGAGATTTTTGGTCATGAATGAAGAGATCTTATCCCTTTTACCACATTCGATCGTAGAAGCATTCCTGACCTAGGTTTGTCCGAGTTTAAAGATCAAAGAGAAAGCTTCAGAGGATTGAATAACAGTCTCTTGAACTTTTTCCTTTTTTTGTTCAAGAGAAAGTTTCTCTGCAACTTTTTCTCTTGTCACTACTTGAATGACTTTTGGAAATCCTGCCTGCATACAGAACAGAAGAGACAGACAGAGAATTGAATTTTTCTTTGGTATCCAATAAAACCAGTTTTGTTTCTAGTGTAAATCATTATCAATTTTAATATTTCACAATTTTATCTGATCATTATAGTTAGAGTTGACGGAGCTAAGATTTTCATTAAGGAATTCAAAATATGAAGAAGTAAACACACAAAGAAGCCAAGTAAATTTAATATCTACTACTATATATACATAGGAAAGTAAGTTTAACCTTAAATATATAGTATAATTTTCTACGGAGGGGGTTGTAAAGAACCCTCTTGCTCCCACTTGACTCCTCCTTATTTGTTAGAAGCTTTGTGCACCGCCCAGATTGCATTTGAGGAGAAGTAGTTGTTAAGTTTGGCAATCACTTTACAGAATCTGATTCTTTAGCATCTTTTATTGTGACATTATAGAAACATCCAAGCATCCACCCACCCACTGAAAAAAGGAAAAGAAAAGGATTTAAATTAAGAAACATCCGTCCATATATATTAAGACATGTTTGTTTGTTTATTTATGTAAAATGCAGGAAAAGGAAAGGGATTTTAGGAGTTGTTGGACAAGTTTATGCTTCAGTAATACTAGCATATCGGCAGGCTGAGAATAACAAAGTGATGACTGATACCTTAGAATATTGGTGATGCCACCTACGGGTTCTACACATACATACGTTTAATTAATTCTTGTAAAACACAATACTAATAATGTATGTATAGTTTTGTGGTTGACTATAACAATATATATAGCTCTAAGCGGATCTTTGAGCTATATTATATATATTCTTGGTAAAAATTTCCCCCCTTGAATTGTTCTTTCATTTGCTTTAATTTCTTGGTTTGGCAAGCATTTATTGTTAATTGGAGCAACATTGAAGTTTGAGATCAATATATATTGCAATACGTTAATTAATTTGCTGAAAGACACGCGCAATATTTAAACCGAGCAAGTTGTGTCATTATGTATTATGCATGGTCAATTTAGTTGCCCTAATTTATTTCATAATTAACAGTCAAAATCTTCCTTTGATATACTTCAATAAAATAGTGAACTGTTTATTAATTAGGTATTTTAAATCCGCGTGCCTATTTTGGTAGTTTGTTAGTCATGCTTAGAGTACATACTAGATGGATACAGAGATTATTTTTTTCTTTTTTATTATTTATACATTTTGATGTCTGTGCTTCAAGCGAATAAATTGTACCGGCAAGAATGTCTTAAACAAGCTCTAATTTCAAAAGTATAAATACTCGAAGACATAATTTCTCAAGAATATGCTTTCCTAGAATGCTATTTAAAAATTATAACAATCTTATAATATACAACTAACTCAGCAGTAGATACAATCAGTCTCACTTCTTTTTCCAAGATGGTACAATCATATTTCCTGCATAACTTTTCTGTTGTATAAAAATGAACTATATCAGGAGAATATATACTTCTGATGGATTACTCTTCTCCTGTTTTGCAATTTGTTGCTTTGAATACCACATTAGATTCATTCAGCCTTCTTTTTTCAAGCTGGTACAATCATCTTTCTTGCACAACTTTTCTGCTGTATAAAAATGAGCTATATTAGGAGAGGAATTGAGACAATTCTTCTGTTTTATAAAAATGTAACTATATCAGGAGAATAAATTAAGTTCCGGTGGATTACACTTCTGCTTTTTGCACTTTGATACATGAAGCTTTCTTCAATTCCCTCGTGTATAAACAATATATGATTGATGGGTCTAAGAAGGTGAAATAGAAATAACTGCATGTATCTAAATAAGGTAGGCAATTATACAATTGCGCTCTCTTATCTGACAATAAATATAGAAAATCATGGAATAACCAGAGCAAAACCCAACTACAAGGATGCGATGCCAGAAATAGTTACTAAGGTAGCTAAATATCTTCTAAAGTTATGCTTCTGGAGAGAGGCGGAGATCAAGGACACTGAGACTAAGGCTCTCACTGTAAGATAGAATAATTTTCCTTAGTGATTCCTTTCATTATTCACAATATATATAGCTGTACAAATGTTGATTCCTAATATGGTACGAATCCTAACTTACCTTACAAAGGTTGATTCCTAATACAATTAGAATCCTAAGTTACCTTAATTATACATCTATCATAATTACAAAATATACGGAGAATATTCGCTAATACTCCCCCTCAGACGGAGCGGGAGGAGGTCGAATGCTAAGGCTGGATCGGAAGTCGGTGAAGAGTTGTCGCGGTAGTCCCTTTGTGAAGATGTCTGCATACTGATAAGAGGAAGGCACATGTAATATTTTGACCTGACCACGGGCAACCTTCTCTCGCAGAAAGTGGATATCCATCTCAATATGCTTAGTCCGCTGATGTTGGACTGGATTATGAGACATATAGATGGTAGATACGTTGTCACAATAGACTATAGACGCCTTGCGGAGTGGACACTAGAGCTCCAAAATAAGATTGTGGAGCCAACAGATCTCAGCAACTACATTAGCAACACCGCTATATTCTGCTTCAGCACTCGAACAGAATAGTGTGTCCTGCTGCTTGGCGGACCATGAGATAAGATTATCCCCAAGAAATACACAGTACCCTGAGGTGGAGCGACGTGTGTCGGGACATCCTGCCCAATCTGCATCAGTGTAGGCAAGTAGCTTGGTTGGGGCAGAGGGGTATAAATGTAATCCAAAGTCTAGTGTGCCCTTAATGTATCTGATAATACATTTGAGGGCGGCAAAATGGGACTCCCGGGGGTCGTGCATAAACATACACACCTGCTGAATGGCATATGTAATATCAGGCCTAGTGAATGTAAGATACTGAAGAGCACCTGCTAAACTCCGATATAGAGTGGGATCAGAAACTGGCGCACCGTCATTTGCACTAAGCTTGGATTTTGAGTCCACCGGAGTTGGCATAATTTTACAATTTGCCATCTTGGCCCAGTACACTATCTCTTCTACATACTTACGCTGACACAGGAACATAATGGCTGCAGATCTGGTTACCGATATATCCAAAAAATAACTAAGCTTTCCCAAGTCAGTTATAGCAAATTCAGTTTTGAGTAGAGCAATGATTTCATTATTCAACCCGTCAGATGAAGCAGTAAGAACAATGTCATCGATATATAATAGCAAATATGCAGTGCTGCTACCTCAGTGAAAAGTGAAGAGAGAGTTATCACACCAGCTATATATAAAACCAATCTGTAGAAGATACCTGGCAAAACGATCATACCAAGCGCGGGTGCCTATTTCAATCCATACAGTGATTTTCTGAGACGACATACAAACTGCGGAACTGCCGGATGAACAAAGTCAGGGGGCTGATGCATGTATACAGTTTCTTTCAAATCCCCATGAAGAAATGCACTCTTGACATCTAGCTGATGAATCGGCCAATGCATGCCCATAGAAATACTGAGAAAAGTCTGAATAGTGGCTGGTTTAACAACCGGACTGAATGTCTCACCACAATCAATACCCTCCTGCTGATTAGTGTCATTGGCAACTAGTCTTGCCTTATACCTCACTAAGTCACCACTGTCTCTGAACTTGTGCCAAAATAGCCACATACACCGGATACCATTCACACCTTCTGGTCTAGGTACCAAATCCTAAGTGTTCTGCTTGGTTAAAGCGTTAAATTCCTCGCACATGACCGTATTCCAATTTGGGTCCAGTTTTGCTAGTTTTGGATTTTTTGGAATGGGTGATAAGGTTTGTGTGGAGAGATTGAAGTGAATCTTGGGTTTGAAGATCCCGTGTTGTGCACAAGTCTCCATGCTATGAGAAGGCAGTGGTGGTGGGTTAGGGCTGTGAGGTTGTTGGTCCACTGGTTCTGGACCAGTGGGCAGCAGTTCAGCGGGACTGGTTTCTGGACCGGGGGACTTGGAGGCTACAGGGGTGCAGGAGACATGATTGGAGGCGGCATGGGTGGTGTCGGGGTGTTGGACCGAGGGCAGGGGGCTGATGGGGTGGTGCTGGACAATGTGGGGACTGTCGAAATAGTGGACTGCTGTTGGTACTGTCGGAACAGTGGACTCGGTTCATCGAGAAAGATGTAATCGGTGGTCTAAAATTTTTAGAGATTTGAAAAAGGAAAGGTTGTCTCATCAAATGTGACGTGACGGAAGATGATGATTTTGCGAGTGGCAATGTCATAGCACAAGTAGCCCCGATGATTAGGAGATAGACCCAGGAAGATACAGGGCAGAGTGCGAGGGGCAACTTTGTGAGGTGCAGTGGAGGTTATGTTTGGGTAGCATAAGCATCCAAAAATACGTAGCTGGTCATATGATGGTAGCCTACGGTATAAGATTTCGGTAGGGGTCTTGTTTTGGAGTGTGCTATTTGGTAAAATATTAAGAAGGGATTCTACCATTTTGACAGCATAGACCCGAAAAGGCGGTGGTAGACAGGCATGAAACAGAAGTGTGCGAACCATGTTATTGATGGTACGTATAATTCGTTCAGCCTTTCCGTTTTGGGATGAAGTATAGGGACAAGAAAAATGGAAAACCATGCCTTGTTTAGAACAGAAATTGTGAAATGTTGAGTTATTAAATCACGTCCATTATCACATTGGAATAATTTGATAGATTTTTCAAATTGTGTTTTAATGAATTTCTGAAACTCGAGAAATTTTGCAAAAACTTCAGATTTGAATTTCAGTGGGTAAATCCAGACAAAATGTGAAAAATCATCCAAGAATACTAGATAGAATTTATGACCCAAAGAGCTAACAATCGGAGATGTCCACAAATCAGCATGCACAATATCAAAGAGAGAGAAATTAATATTGTTTGATGACATAAATGGAAGACGAGTATGTTTACCTAGTGGGCAAGAAACACAGTGTTGGGCAATTTTCCCATTATTACATTGAATACGCTTAGAAGTCCTAAGAAGAGTAAAAACTAGGTCTCCGGGGTGTCCGAGTCTGTTGTGCCAAGTTGAGGGAGAGGTCGCCGCAAGGGATAGAGGTTCTTGCGGTCTGACAGCGGAAGATTGAGTGAATGGGTAGAGATCTCCCACACTATTGCAGCGTGTTATAATTTTCCCCGTATTGAGTTCCTTCACAGAAAAATCAAAAGGGACAAATTCGACAGACACAGAGTTATGGCTAGTGAATTTTCTAACAGAGATTAAGTTTTTAATGATGTTGGGTGTGTATAGGACGTGGTTTAGGGAGAAAGGCGGGTGTGGATATTTGGTGTGTGTGTTACCGTAACCTTCAATTGGAATGCGATGACCATTGCCGATAGTAATAAATTGAGGACACTTTAACCGACGTAGTTGAGATAGGTTACCTGACGACCGGGTGAGGTGAGATGTGGCTCCGGTGTCCATGTACTAATTTTCATCGGGCTGTTGAAGGTTCACGGTGTTGTAGGCCTGACCCAAATCAGTCGGGGCCAGGCTGCTGGGGTGCTGCTGGACCGAAACTAGGTGGGCCTGCAGCTACTGCTGCTGGGCCTGCCTGGTGGCTGGGACAGGGCCCAAGAGGTTGGTCGACCATGCGAGCTCTGGGCCGGGTCCCTGCCCGGTCGAATGCAGGCATGCGAGGGAGGCCCGATTCTGCTGGTTGGGCCCTTCTTTGTTCTTTGGTTGGACCACTGCTGCTGCTGGTTCTAGAATTGTTGTTGTCCAGTGTTTGGGCCTGTTTGTTGTCCAGTCCACTGGTTGCGTTGGCCCTTGTCGCGGCCCTTACCTTTGTTGTTGCGACCTCTGCCGCCACGACCTCCGATGCTGGACTGCTGTTGTTGGTGGACATGCGGTGGTGGCGGGGTGGTGTTGGTTGCCGGTGGTGCCATACCGTCAATAGCTAACGCCTTTTGATTATGTTCCTCTTGTTTGGCACATCGGGTTTCTTCCAATAATAATTGTGACCGTGCCTTGGTGAAACTTGGTAGTGGGTCGGCCTGTTGAATCATTGTTGCAAGAGTATCGTATTCACCTTTCGATAAACCGGCAACTAATTGGAGTACCATCTTGGTTTCAGAAATAGATGTCCCGGCGTTGGAAAGTTGGTCGACTATGAGTTTTAGTTATTTGCAATATTCAGACATGTTGTTGAAATTCTCGAGGCGCGTATTGTTGAATTGTTTCTCCAAATACACGGCCCGAGTATTTTTGTTGTCCTGAAATATTTCTTCCCACCGTACCCAAAGGTCACGTGTCGTGGCACCTGTTTTCATGATGGTGTACAATAAGTCTTTTGAGATAGTGTCGTATATCCACTGTTTGACGATGGCGTCAAGGCGACGCCATGTTGGTTCGGCAATATCGGTGGGACGAGGAACAGAGTCATCAATATGGTCGAGCACGTTGTATGCACATGCATGAATATAGAATAGTTCTGTCCACGTGGAATATTGACAGTCTTCTTGGTCAAGAATTATAGGGATAAAATTCTTGATATCTGTAACGGCGAACGCCGGGTGAAAAGAAGACGATGAATGTTGAGAGGGGTTGTCAAGAGTGCCAGTGGAGGAACTGGAATTTTTGGGGGAAGACATGGTGGCTGCCTTGATGCTGTTTCGGCCGAGGGAAACACAAGAAAAAAATTTCTAGCCGAGGGAAAAACCAGCAAAACAGTTTTTGTTTTGGCCGAGAAAGAGAAAGGAGAAGAGTAGGGTTTAGGTTTTAGGCTCTTGATACCATGTAAGATAGAATAATTTCCCTTAGGGATTCCTTTCATTATTCACAATATATATAGTTGTACAAAGGTTGATTCCTAATATGGTACGAATCCTAACTTACCTTACAAATGTTGATTTCTAATACAATTAGAATCCTAAGTAACCTTAAATATACATCTGTCATAATTACAAAATATACGGAGAATATTCGCTAATACTCACCACAACTGTCGTATTGATATTCAAAATTGATATTCAAAATTGAATCAAAATTGATATTCAATACAAAGGCTCTAAGAACTAAGCCAAGCATAAAATTATATAAATGGAGAGAACTCGCGAACAAAAAAGGCCTTCAAAGTGATTCTCTTTTGGAACTTAAGCAGCCATCAAAGAGAATTTCAAAGTACTTGTTTACACCCGAACAATATGTTAAAAGTAAACTAAGAAGGTTGACATTGTATTACAATAAACATGTGATATTTTGTTGGAAATTTACCTTTGGTGGGGAGGTGCGTCCACCCATATTTAATGAATTAAACACTAGGGTTCCGCATGTTGGAGGTTTTGTCTCTTCACACGTGCATAATCTACTAAGTGAGTAGATGACCGTAGGGCCAAGAATCGTCAAATTTCGTTGAGAAATGAAAGAGATATTGATCCACGAAGTAAGGTGTTTGAGGCATGAAAATATGGTGTGGGACAAATCTACCATATCGGTGGGAAAAGGAAGAATTGTTCTCTTTATAAGTCTCAAAATTGGCTAAGTGTTTGGGACCCCAAGGTGTAACCTATGTGTTCGAATGAGGGAGGACCTAGATGTGCTTGGGTTCAAGGCTAAGCCCACACGCGCGCCGCCGCCGCCCATCCTGTCGTGGGTCGTGGGCTTCTTCTAATAGACCCCCAAATTATTTATTATTTACAGTTTGGTCCCTGGAGTTTTTGAAAAGATGAAATTGGAAATGACGGAAGGCAGAAAGTTTCTGCCTACCGTTTGGGTTGATTTTTGGAGCGTTATTGCACATTAACCAGCCATTACTTGGCTGATTAACTCCCTCCTTCAATGACCATAAACAACCATTACTTGGCTGATTAACTCCCTCATTCAATGGCCATAAACAACCATTTTCTTGGCAGTTGAGGAGTCCATTCCCTTATGCTATATATTGGAGCCTTTTGACTCAATTGTGTGTGACAGAAAAATGAGACAACAAGATATATACACAGAGACAAACAGAAGAGAGAAACAACACAGATTCTGTCAAAAAACATGAGCAGAAACAATGTCAAAAACAGAAACTCTTCCTTCCTTTTCCATTATTCAGCAAGTCGTTTCGTGTTTGTTTTCTTCGTCAGAATCAACCTATTTGTTTTATAGTGTTGATTAGTTGCTGTTTTATCTTGGGAGACTATTGCCTGCAAACATAAAAGCATATATACGGGGCAATCTTGTCTTAAAGACAGAGAGTCATCTCTCGACTCAGCCACAATTGTAACAATTCAGATTTAGTGTTTCTTGATTTCAGGTTATCAAGATTCAACACTCAACAACCTTGCGATAGTTCTGAATATTGGCTATTTGTTTATCCTTTCGAACACTTGTAATATTTATTTACTTTCTGTACTGCTTGACATATCCAACATATTTTACCAAAAAGCAACAAGAGATATAAAAAAACACCTGATATATAAATGAAATAGATAAAGCAAGGCATATAGACCACCACCAACATACATATATTTGATTTTTTATAATTCCAGTAGTACCTTTGGAAAACTACTGAAATGTTTTTAGCAATATTCTTTGAAGAAGAATGGTGTTACTACTCTTGTTGGAAAATTTGCTCGTACCCATTTTTCAAACTTGAGAGAAATTTTAGAGGACAAATCCATTTTTTTCCTGATGAGTTCAATACTTATTTTGACGTCTAAGAACCATTTCACATACTCTATTTGGGACAACTAAAGTGCACTCTTTTTCCATCAATGATTCTTGTTACTCCATTTGGACACCATTAACCATTAGACACAGAAAATAGAAAGATTTTATCAATCAAATTACCTTAGTGATCAGCAAGACGACAAGACATATTACTCTTGAAAAGTTGCGTCTATATCACATTTCCCCTGAAGGAAACGATCTCGTAAGCAATATAGACCATTTGTAACCTAAAACGTTGAATAAAATACAAGAACAACAATTTTGAACATATCCAGTATAGTCCTACAAGTGGGATCTGGGGAGGGTAGAATGTACGCAGAGCTTACATCTACCATAAAGCTCCAAAAAGTAATTAACTAAAATATTTTTAGTTTTTCAAGATGAACTCTATTAACGCAAAAAAAATTCAATGATTATATAATAATTGAATAAAATAATAATATGAGTTAAACATAAAATTGGATTAAAACGAGGCTACTTGAAATCCTACATGTCTTGACCGAATGTTAACCTTTTGATATCACCTTAAATTATCTCCTACGCTAACTCGAGGAAGTCATTCTGCTCTAACTCAAACTAAGCTAAAAGTGCGTTGTCCGACTCATTGCACGGTGCACGGCTAAGAATGGGTAAGAACGGATGATGGTCGATATGGGCGTTATTGATAATGGTGGGTGATGATAAAAGGATACGTGGTTTGATCCCTAAATTGGATTTAGGGCTCGAACGATTTTGAAAAATCAACACAGAAACGCTTGTCAGGACATCGGCGTCGCGGCCCTATGGTAGGGCACCACGGCGCTTGCTAGGGTTTCAAGGCGGCGGCGCAGATCCATGGTGGAGCGACGTGGCGCTAATGCATTTGCAGAAACCGAAAGGTTTCTGCCTCTGCAGCACCGCGACGCTAATGCATTTGGAGAAGCCAAAATATTTCTGCCTTCGCAGCGCCGCGGCGCTAATGAATTTGCAGAAGCCTTTCGGGTTCTGCCTCAGTGGCACCGCAACCCTAATAATTAGCACCGTGGCCCCACCTGTCTAGAAACAAAAAAAAAATTCAGAGTTTCAGAATGTTTAACCCAAGATTATTATTATACAATATATTTGCTAAGTATATTGTTTATGTATTAAATGTCAAATTGTTTGTCATTTAAATTACTACAATAACGTCCGCTATAACTGTCTGGGCAGGCGGCGCCCAATATTTAATTAAACCATCTTATATCATGCATATTGGGTTGACGGTTCCCAACTATATGTGTCATTAGTTTGCGTGATATTAAGATGTCATATTGGATATGGCGTAAAAGAGTTGATCTTGGTTAAAACCCTGAATTAAAATGTTCCCCAAAATTTTAAATACAAGTCTAAATTAAAATGCGTCGTCCATTATAATGGTTAGAGTGCAAAATCCTTTTCAGTGATACGAGTATATTTATACCAAAGCATTTGCTCTAAGTCTACGAAGATCCAGACTCTTTCATAGATGTATTTTAATGTAAAGGTAAATGATAAAATTTTGTGGGTATTTACACCAAAGTGTTTGCTCACAAAGGCCAAATTTGCTTAAATACATAAACACAGTCGTGTAATGGGGTTGACTTGCTTAGACAAATCTTGACGCCAAAGTGTCGGACTAATCTAAGGATGCAAGATTAAATGTAATATTTGATCAACCAAGAGTTGCAAATAAGTTTTGCAATTGGTTTAGAACTTACCAAGATGTGTTATTAAAGTTATCAACCAAAGCAAATGCGGAGATATCATTGGCTTGGATCTTGGCCCATTATGACCTCAATTAATATAGGTTTGTATTCTACCATGGGGTCGTAGAAGTATGTTAAAATAGTGGGAGATAATTAAACAAAATGCCATGTTGATTAGCCTAAACGAATGTGTATAATAGGAAATAGATTTTGAGTTTGATTTCCAGTCTATCTAATTCTTCAGATTATCAAAGATGTCGAGCTTATCATTGAAAATGTTGATTGAGATGAAAAAACTTACTAGAACTAACTACCTTGACTGGCTAAGGAATTTGAGAATAGTGCTGAGATAAGAGAAAATAGAATACGTGTTGGACACGATGTTCCCAACAGTTCTTGCGACAGACTCTGCTGATATTCCTCTTTTGATAAGGATGCTTACCAAAAACACCTAGATGATGCCACTTCAGCACAGTGCGTGATGTTGTCTTCCATGTCTATGGAACTTCAAAGACAACATGAGAACATGGGTCCCAATGAGATGCTCGAACACTTGAAGAGTATCTATGACTCACAATCCCATACTATGGAATATGAGTTACTGATAGAACTCTTTAAGTGTAAGCTTAATGAAGGGGCCCAAGTCTCACATCATGTATTGAAGATGATAAGACTGATAGAGAGGCTTGCTTCAATTAAAACGAAGCTGGAAAAGAATGTCGCTACCACCCTCATCCTGAACTCTCTCCCTCGTTCTTTTGAGAACTTCATAGTGAATTTCAATATGAATGGAACGAAGGTGAGTCTGCCAGAGCTGCACAACATGCTTAAGACCTTGAGTCATCCACTTCCAAAGGCAAAGTTGTGCTCATGGTGAGCTCTACTAGCCGACTCAAGTCGAAAGGCAAGGAATGGCAGAAGAAGAAGGGCAAAGCAGTCGCTGCGCCCTCAACTATGAAGCCTAAGGGAGGTGTGAAGAAGAAGAATGCAAATATGGCTAAGGATGAATGCCTCAACTGCCACAAAATGGGGCATTGGAAGAAGGATTGCACGGCACCAGGAGGAGGAAAAGCACCAGGTGTTTATGCCTCTGGTGGACAAGGTATGTACGTCATTGAAATAAATTTGTCTATAAATAACTTTTATTCCTGGGTATTGGATACCGCTTGTGGCTCACACATTTGTACAAATATGCAGGGGCTAACTGATATCAGGAAGGTTGGACCAAGAGAGGTAGACCTACGCGTTGGAAATGGAGCACGAATGGATGCTCAGCGCGTAGGAACTTATATATTAAATTTGCCTTCTAGCTATTGTTTAGTGTTGAATGATTGCTACTATGTACCCTTGTTAACGAGGAATATCATTTCTATCCCAGTTTTGGACATGAAGGGTTTTTCCTAATATATTTATAATGGCAGTCAAGTACTGTATTTTGACAATATTATATATGGAACTGCTTCTCTTGTGGATGGATTATATACACTAAACTGTAGTCGATAGATATTCAATGTACAAAATAAATGAGCCAAGATAAGTAATAGAAACTCTACCTACCTATGGCACTACAGACTTGGTCATATCAACGAATCAAGGATAGCAAGGTTGAGAAAGTTAGACTACCTCGAACCATTTGACTTGGAGTCTTATGGTAACTGCGAATCTTGCTTGAGAGGAAAGATAGCCAATAAACCACTTTCTGGGAAAGGTGTGCGAGCCAAGGAGGTGCTTGAGTTGCTCCATACTGATGTATGTGGCCATTCTCGACTCAAGCTAAAGGAGACTTCCCATACTTCATCACTTTTACTGACGACTTCACAAGATATGGATATGTGTATCTTATGAGACATAAATCTGAGGCTTTTGAGAAGTTCAAAGAGTACAAGTTGGAAGTGGAGAAGCAACTTTCAACAAGTACCAAGACCCTTCGATCGGATCGAGGCTGTGAATACTTAAGCAAGGATTTTCTGGATTACTTAAAGTTACATGGAGTCCAATCAGAGTGGACACCTCCTGGAATACCACAGATGAATGGTGTTTCCGAAATGAGAAACCGAACCTTATTGGATATGGTTCGATCCATAATGAGCTCCTCAGCTCTACCGACATACCTTTGAAGACATGCTATACAAACCTCAATATATATTCTGAACAGGGTTCCTTCCAAGTCAGTAGAAAAGACACCCTATGAGATATGGTGTGGCAAGAAGCCAGCTCTTAAACATATGAGACCCTAGGGTGCCCTGCATATGTTAAGAAGATGTTCACTGACAAGTTGGAATCTAAAAGCGAGAACTGTTACTTCGTGGGATATTATCCAAAGGAAACTAAGGGATACTACTTCTATCTTCCTGGAGAACATAAGGTCATTGTTTCCAGGAACGCAACTTTCCTTAAAGAAAAATATGTCTACAAGGAACATAGTTGCACATAGATAGAACTTGAAGAAATTTAAGAACCACAAGATAACACAGAAGTTGAACCCTTGTCGAATGACCTAAACAAGGATTCAGTGGGAGTATCTGGTAAAGATTGGGTACTTAGAGTACGCCCTTCAGCCATTGGGGGTGCTATGAGAGATAATGCATAAATGCAAGGCTCTCATACACAACCAATGGAAGATGACACAACGGTTGTACATCATTCCATTCAGGAAATACATGAAAATGGCATTCCTGAAAGCTCTCAAGGTGATGGATTGTCCAACACACAAAGACCTTTTCACAATCAGAATGCAACAAACACTGAAACACAGAATAATCAACTCCGTAGGACCACTAGGACTCATCGTCCTCCTAAAAGACTTAATCTCTTTGTTGAAACACACAATGAGATAGATATTCCTGATGACGATGAACCTACAACCTACAGCAAAGCTATGTTAGACATTGATTCGCAGAGATGTCAAGAAGCCATGAAATCTGAGATGGACTCGATATACATAAATTGAGTTTGGAACTTGGTTGATTTGCCAACAGGGGTTAGACCCATAGGATGCAAATGGGTCTTCAAGAAGAAGATTGATGCATATGGCAAGGTACAGACTTATAAAGCAAGATTGGTGGCTAATGGTTATAATCAACGGCCTGGGGTCGATTATGATGAAACCTTTTCAGTTGTTGCTAAGATTAAATCCATTCGGATTTTGCTTGCAATAGCTGTATATTATGACTATGACATTTGGCAGATGGATGTCAAAACTGCTTTCCTCAATGGTAATCTAGTTGAGGAGGTGTATATGAAACAACCTGAGGGTTTTTCACTTGAGTCCAAACCAAATGTTGTATGCAAGCTACAAAAGTCCATTTATGGGCTTAAGCAAGCCTCGAGGAGTTGGAACATTTACTTTGACAATGCTATCAAGTCATTTGATTTCGTCAGAAGCAAAGAGGATCCACGTGTTTATAGTAAGTGCAAGGATGAGAGTATTGCCTTCAGTCAAGGAGTGGTTGTCCTGTACCTTCATGATGAAGGATTTAGGTGAAGCGTGCTACATTATGAGAATTAGGATCTATAGAGATAGACCTAATAGATTGTTGGAGCTATCACAGTCAGTCTACATAGATAAAGTGCTTAGACATTTTTCTATGGAAAATTCCAAGAAAGACGGTCTACCAATGGGACAAGGCATCAAGTTATCTAAGAATGATAGTCCTTCAAATACTATAAAACTTGAACGCATGAAAAGGATCCCATATGCTTCGGCTATAGGATCGATTATGTATGCCATGACCTGTACTAGGCCAGATGTGGTCTTTGCACTTAGTATGACTTGCAAATTCCAGTAGAATCCTGAGGAAGAACACTGGAAGGCAGTCAAGAGTATTCTTATGTATCTTAGACAAACTAAAGATTACTTCTTAGTCTATGGTGGGGAAGAAAAGCTAGTTGCTACTGGGTACACTGATGCTAGCTTCCAGACAGATCTTGATGACTTCAAATCTCAGTCTGGGTACACGTTCATTTTCAATGGTAAAGCAGTAAGCTGGAAAAGTTCCAAACAAGCTACAACTGTTGATTCGACAACAGAAGCTGAGTACATTGCTGGATCGGAAGCTGGTAAAGAAGTTGTCGCGATTTCTGAGTTCCTGAAGGAACTAGGGGTTGTCTGAGTTCCACTTGTCCAATAATGATTTATTATGACAACATTAGTACGATTGCGCAAGCTAAGGAACCAAGATCAACCAACAGAAACAAGCATGTACCAAGGAAGTACCACATACTTAGGGAGATGGTGGAGACTGAAAATATTAGATTAGACTATGTTCTCACAGACGATAATTTAGTTGACCCATTCACTAAACCATTAAGCTTAATCAAGCATAATGGTCATTTTGAGAATATGGCCATTAGATATGTTGGAGATTGGCTCTAGGCCAAGTGGGAGATTGAAAGTATATTTATGTCCTAGAGACAATCTATATTAGGACAAATGTACTTTACACACATTCGCATTATTATTAATGGAGATTAATATTTTGGCATTTGCAATTATTGAATTATTAATTAATTATTTATAATATTCTATAATATGCATCCATGGAGGTTACGCTATTATTAATAATGTGAGATATTAATATTATAACGTAACTCTTAAAATAGCCTCGACTAATGATCATCGAGAATGGGATATCGATGATATGTGATAAGTCGACATGTGGTCTGCATCACATCCTTAGAGGATGTAGTATGTCTCACCTGCTACGAGTAATGGTTACTCGTGATGGACATATGGATACTTTGGAAGTATTGGTATACCCTGCTGATATGTTGTTTGTTATACTTGTCTAAAGTATTATCAGCGTGTGGCAGATAGAAGTCCTTAGACTTGAGGTGGATTAAAGGTGGTGGTTGAGCCAAGATTATGATTCATTCCTTGAATGTATATTCGAGAGAACACTCAGATTCTCAGTGATATTAGGTTGACTAAGTCATTGGCCAACACAATAGACATATTTAGAATATGGTCTAGTTGTCAACTAATATAGATGAGATACAATGATTAAGCCATTTGGATAGACATTTTACAAATCCTAAACTTGATCGGGTGTGTCGTGAATGAAAGGATTTTATCTTACCATATAGAGGTTAAGTTTACTAGATTCGTGTAAACGTACTTCACAGATTGAGTTCGTCTTGCGGCGCCGTCTAGGAGTTCCGCTTAGACCTTAATTTGATTAATGTCGATATGTGAAGGCTTGTAGGGTCACACTATGTCGATTGTCCTTTCGATCTAAGGATGTATTGAGAGAGTATTAAATATTCGATTTAGAATCGAAATATTTAAATGAATAATGATTATTTTAATTAAGTCAGACTTGAATTTTGGATTTAATTAAGAATGTTCAGAAAATAAATCGAGACAGTGCAGGAACACGTCAAGCGCCGCGGCACCCATACCCTAGGGCCGCGGCGCTAATGTCCTAATCTGCCTCGATTTTTGGGCCAGGTGGTTTGACCTAATTTTCACCTATAAATAAAGACATTCTCTTCATTATTCAACACGCTAATTTCAGATTATTATTCTAAGTCTTAGAGACTTAGAATCAAAACACTCTCTCGAACCTCTGCCGGATTTCCTAGCTTTCCGAAAGAGAAATACATTGAAGCTTGTAATCGAAAGGGCATTCGCGTGCGCACCTATAATAGATAAAGATTCCAGATAAATACAACCTGTAAGTGTTCATGCTTTATGATTACAGGTTTTGATTGTCATATAACCATACCAGAATAAGTTGTTGGGGTAAGTAAGAAAAAAAATATAACTTCCGTTGTGCCTTACTTATGTGTTTTGGACCCAACAAAACCCTACACAAGGACACTTGAGACTAAGGCTCTCACCACAACTGGCGTATTCAAAGAATAATGTAGGAATTACTACATAAGCTAACTTAAGACCATGTAAATAAAAATTGATATTCAATACAAAGGCTCTAAGAACTAAGGCAAGCATAAAATTATATAAATGGAAAGAACTCGCGAACAAAAAAGGTCTTCAAAGTGATTCTCCTTTGGAACTTAAGCGGACATCAAAGAGAATTTCAAAGTACTTGTTTACACCCGAACAATGTGTTAAAAGTAAACTAAGAAGGTTGACATTGTATCACAATAAACATGTGATATTTTACCAAAAAGTAACAAGAGATATAAAAAAAACACCTGATATATAAATGAAATAGATAAAGCAAGGCACATAGACCACCACCAACATACATATATTTGATTTTTTATATTTGAAGTAGTACCTTTGGAAAACTACTGAAATTCTTTTAGCAATATTCTTTGAAGAAGAATGGTGTTACTACTCTTGTTGGAAAAGTTGCTCGTATCCATTTTTCCAACTCGGGAGAAATTTTAGAGGACAAATCCATCCTTTTTCCTGATGAGTTCAATACTTATTTTGGCGTCTAAGAACCATTTCACATACTCTATTTGGGACAACTAAAGTGCACTCTTTTTTCATCAATGATTCTTGTTACTCCATTTGGACACCATTAACCATTAGACACAGAAAATAGAAAGATTTTATCAATCAAATTACCTCAGTGATCAGCAAGACGACAAGACATATTACTCTTGAAAAGTTGCGTCTATATCACATTTCCCCTGAAGGAAACGATCTCGTAAGCGATATAGACCATTTGTAACTTAAGAAGCTGAATAAAGTACAAGAACAACAATTTTGAACATATCCAGTATAGTCCCACAAGTGGGATCTGGGGAGGGTAGAATGTACGCAGATCTTACATCTACCTTAAAGCTCCAAAAAGTAATTAACTAAAATATTTTTACTTTTTCAAGATGAACTCTATTAACGCAAAAAAAAATCAAACTCAAGTTAACACGAGACAGATGTATTGTTACATACAATACAAAGAGATAGGAACAACTACAAATTTAAAGTGAAAAGGCCAGACTTAAATGAAAAATCTGGCAACTTAAAGAGCATGTAAAATCAAACTCTTAAAAATAGAGAACTTTTTTATTATGAGGTAATTCTGAAATCATGAAATATAAGACGATTCATAATAAAGTTAATAAAATGAAAATCAAAGAAGACGTCCAAAAGGAGTTGCCAGTATCGCCATACCAGGTGAATAGCTATTGGAGAAGACCTCATAAAATGTTTAGTAGTTCGGTAATTACCTTAAGGTCAAGGCATAGAAGAAGTTGTATGAATTAGTAATTTCTTCTGTTCACAGTATTTAAAGGTTTGTAATTAATTATTAATCTAGGAGTTCCTCTTTCTATTTCGGAATTTTTGTTGACATAGAACGCATCACAAGTCCAAGGGGATCTAGATTTGGAAATCAGTTTTTTATTTTCAAGATCTTGAATTTCTTTTCTGCAGTGTTGTTCAAGATCACAATTCATTTGGATTGGTTTGGCTTTTGTTGGAATTTGTTTTTCATCAAAATCCTTTTCGTAAGGAAGATCTACGATATGTTGCTTTTTACTCCAGAAGGCATTAGGAATTTCAGAACATAATTTGGTTTCAAAAGAATCTTGGAGTTTAGAAATATTGTTTTTTAACAACAGGTGATTCTAAATGAGTTTTTATTCTTTCAAAAGAAAAACCTTTTTTCAGTACTTGTAGATGGTAAGATTTTCCTTGGATTTTTGCATTTATACTAACTTCATGTATTGAACAAGCTCTCATTAGGTTGAGACTTCTTGTTTTTGGTTTTGTTATGAAACGGAATTTCAATTTCTGTTTATTGAATTTAAAAGATACGAAATCACTATCTACCTTATAAGGAGTGATAAGATTCATGAACGGTGTTCCTAAGATGACAGAACTGTGTATGTCATTTGTTAAGACAAACGATGTTTCTATAGAAACTCCGTCATTTTCAATTGACGCACTGGTTTTGGAATCAATTTTGATTTTCGTGCTGTTACCAGCTGCTAATTTCTCACGAGTTTTTTTCTCTAAATATTTCTGATACTATACCTGTTTTTATCAGATTTAAATCAGCTCCAGTGTCAAAAAGTGCAATTGTTTGAATTCTAAAGTCGTCTGAGAATTGAAGGGTTATTTTTATTAGGTATCTTTTTGACGTGATTTGCCGCAAGATACTTAGAAAGTCTTCTGGGATTTCCTCTGAATTGGATTCTTTCGAGTTATGAGAATCGAAGTTTTGTGGAGTAGATTTTGAAAGGATTGCCTTTATTAATAAAGAATCTCATTTTTGTTTTTCTTTCAATTCTTTTATATCCATTTTTACTTGTTTAATCTCTTTTTGTAGTTCCTGTATAGGTATTTCTATGCTAGATTTTTTCTTTTTTTCTTGATCATATGCATATTCTTTTATGATCATCAGGATTTTCGAATGAATTAGTTGTGACTAACTCATCTATTTGAAGGGGGTTTTTAGCATCTGAAGACAGAGAAAAATAGTAAGATTCTGCTTTGGTGGCTGAATTAGTGGAGCTTCAATCAGAAGAGTCTGAATCAGAGGAGTCTGAATCAGAGGAATTTATAAGAGGATCGGAGATTTTTTGGATTATTTCTTCATTCAAATCTGGGTTTTGTAATTTTTTATTCTTTTTACAGAATCTCGAAGTGTGACCCTTTCTGCTGCATTTGTAGCATGTTATATGCTTGTATCTGAAAACACTCCTTTTCTGGATTTGTAGTATTTTGGAATTGTTCTAATGTGTCATCGTTATTGGAATATTTCGCCAGAGTTGTGATTTTATTGGATGATTGTGGGATATCTGGAATAATGGTTTCAGTATTAGAACTATTGGAAGTTCCAATTCTACCCAAATGGTCTTGAATAGCCTGAATAAATTCAGACTTGTTTTGCTGGATATTCTTGACATTTGTTTTTTCATCCTCTGCTGGATTCTTAAGAGGAATCACGTCTACATGGCAGCCATGAATATTAATCTTGATACCTTGTAAAGGAGGGTGGTTGGACTGGATTTTCCTAGAATCAGCTAGGGTTTCCCACTCCGGTGATTTGTTCCTGGTCGTAACGGGATTTACCGTACTGGAAAAGGGATAATCAATGGATTTTTGGGAAGAATAATAATCGAATCAGTCAAAGAAAAGGATGTTTATCCCATGTTCATTAACAAACTCGTAAATGTTTTCCTGTATTTGTGTCCTAGTTTTTGAAAAGGTTTTGAAGAACCAAATTCATTTTTCTAGGTTGTATTTTTCATAAAAATCATTTTGTAGGAATTTTTTTGTCTATTTTGAAATATTTTTCTAAAACACCAATTTCGTTTACTATGTTCTCTGTAATTGAGGAAAAAGTTGGACTAGTAGGTTCTTGGTCCTCTATCTTTTCTGTAACAGTGGAATTTTCATAAACGAGTCTCGATATTTCGTTGGAGTAATCTACGTTTCTTAGACTGGGTAAATCTGACGTAGAATGTCTCAGTTTTATTTTGTAAGGAGTATTAATGACTGAGGGAATCCGTGACACTTTTCCTATGTCAAGGGTTTCTATGGAACTAGAATCATCGTATCTACTACTCGTATATTTTATATGGAACGATAGACTAACTCTACCATCCTGGTATTGGGTTATTTCTCTGAGACTGGTATTTGGTTGGGAAGTCTCTAGAGGTTCAGGTTTAACAACACCTTCTAAGATTCATTCGTCTGGTAGGGTAATATCCTTCCATCTAATAGGTCTCGGTATAACGGTGTTAGATCTAGAAAGATCTGTTTGTAAAAGAAGGATTTCGTCTTTCTTACTATGGTATCTGACTTTTGTAGCAAAAACTGAAGTCATAGCTTTGTAATGGATTCTATAATTTATAGCTACAGGAATCGATCCTTCAAGAATTTTGTAATTGTAAGTCTTGATTTGTAGGACAATGGATTTTTGGATATTTTTTTCATTTAAAGAAACGGAGAAATTTGGGTAACAGTCAAAAGATATTGGTCCTGGGCAGAGACTAGACTCAACAAAACTCAATAGGGAATCTTCTAAATTTGTGAATCTGGCATCACGCAAGATAGCAAGGATTGAGGTGTTTAATCCTTCCTTCATGAGGGGTTTTATCCCTACTTGGACTAATCCAATATGGATGTATTTATAATTTCTTTCTCTGTGTCTCTTCAAGGAATTTTGAGAAAGTAATTGGAATGTTTCAAAAGGTTGAGATAATTGGATATCTCTTTCCTCTATTTTGATAGTGAAATCGGTTTTGAATAACTGGTAATTGAAGTTCTTGTAAATTTGATCTCGATTTACTCTCAGTATTTCCCAATTATCAATAGATTTTTCAAAATCTTGTATAAAAATTTCTTCGATGTTTATTATCTTCTTTGAATGCATGGAAGAAGATGAACCAAAATCACAAGAAGTAGATTTGTTGAGAAACGGATCAATGTTATGGAACTCCTATAACAGATCACTCGAACTCTTCCTACAATCAAATGCCTTCCCTAGGGTATAACTGCCTGCATTCGTTGAGGACTTACCGACCCTGACTTATCCTAAGCACAAAACCTTGGAAGAACCCAAACCTCTAACAAGGAATCTCATATGCTCTGGTTAATATTCTGTCTATCTCTACCCTTTATAGCTTTGAAACCAAACTTATTGAGCTAGGGCTCTGATACCAAACTTAGGCCGATGATCTAAAGGAGATAACAGACATGAAGGAATCGGGATATAAGGTATTGAAAAATTAAAACATAATTCAAATATGCAGAAAGTAAATTAAGATTAACCTACAATTTAAGGTTCCAGTTATGGAAACCATAAATCAAAGGTTCTGCAGGAATTTAAATCAAATAGGCGGTAGAACCGGCCAAGTATTTAATGCAGGAATTTAAAAAATTTAAACGCATGAAGTATTTAAAAGATTAGGAGGTAGTACTGTCCATAATCATATTCATTTAAATTATTGGAATTTACAAAGTATTTTATCAAGGATATATACCTTGGTAATTTCTATGGTATTTCAGATCATACGATATGACTCATATGATATGGGTCATATGAACTGAATCATATGAGGGAATTTGGGAAATTTTGCTTCTAACCTAAAGGGGAATTTAGTAAGAGCTCTCACTTCTCTCTAAATCTGAAGTTTAGAAAGAGAAAATGTGAAAAGAAAAGTTTGTAAAGAAAAAGCTTATGCTACTAAGGGAGAGGGAGTCTCCTTTTATAGGAGTTTTACATGGCATTTTGATAATTAAAAATGAATCTAACTATTCATCTAAGTGGAGAATAACTATTCATCTGAGTGGAGAATGACTATTCATCCTTTTGACATTTTTTGAATTATTGCTGCAAGCATTGAGCCAATCTGGGATTTCCGTGAAAGGAACTGGGTGTGCTCTGGTGTCTGTTGTGGTGTCGTTGGCGTTTGTCAAGGCGCTTGTACCGGAATAGATTTTCGGGCATTTAGCCATTCCTGGACATTTGGTGGTGTGAGACTTAATGGTATTTTAAAGTTGTCCCACCATCTGACTTTGAATATTCTTCGGATTGTTGGAATTTTATTATCCGAATAATCTACGAACCATGTAAATACCCATGGCAAGTGGAATTTTGTGTGAAAAAAGTGTAGTGACACAAATCTTTTTTCTTCCTCAGAGGGTTTATATTGGGATTTGAAGAGGCTGAAAGATTTAGTGACTTCTTGTTTTTGTATTTCTATGGTGGATCCGAATTGCTCCCATCATGAATTCCACCATGTTGGAAATTGTGATGGATTACATGAGGTATCAAAATGGAAAAGCCAAGTGTGGCGTTGGTAGGTGTTTTGAATAAAGAAGGAATTGAACCAAGCTTGTTGGTAATCCCAGTAATTAAAAGGAATATCAAAAAATGGTTCATTTTTGTAGGTATCTCAGAAATTTAGGAGTTGAGGCAGATCATTTCCCCAATCACATGGAGCAATTACGTTAAGCATTTTGCAAATGGAATAAGAGGTAACTGGGTTATTTTTGAAATAATTATTTTTGATTGTTGTTGATCTTGATATTTCAAGGATAGCCTGGCAAAAATATAGAGTTTTTAAAATATCCCATGATTTGTAAAACCATTGTGGTCCAAAATAATTTTGTAATGCTAAAAAGAGTCTTCATTAAAAAAATTATTTTTCAAGAGTCACAATATTTTGAAAAAACGGTTTTATGAAGAATTTAGAAGTAGGTTTTTTGGGGACTTGTGGTATCACGAGTTGATTTTTTGAAAATTATTTTTGAGTAAGGATTTTTGAAGATTCTTCTTTCTCAAGTTGGAGTTCTGAAAATTGTGTCTGAGAAAGGGTTTTTGAAGATTCTCCTTTCTCGATTTTTGTAAAATTTGAGAGGTTTTTTCCTCTCCTAAGCTTTGAGCAACTTCTTGTTTGAGATTTTGAAGTTGTATCAATGCCTGTTATAATTCTGGGGATTTCGCAAGGAGTTGTAGAAGATTCTCAGCAGTTATCTCCTGTGTTGGTGTTTCATGCACAGATGCTGCAGCATTTTCATTTTCTTCTTTCATTACTGCATCATATCATGTCAGGGGTTTTTTACTGGGAGATTTGGCAGGGAATTTTTCTTTTTCTTATTTTATTGGTTTGGCATTTTGGGGACCATGAAATTTGTTTGTTGTTGTGGTGCAACAATTGGTGTATTTATTGGTGGAGGTATCTCATCTTTTCTCTTTTGGAGCAAGGCTTCACACATTGCGTGGACACAGTATTGCCCGGATTCCCGCATGTCCTTCCTGGATATTTTTTCCTTGTAGCCCAGACAGTGGGGCAAAGGGCAGTGATACGACATTTCTGTGTTGTAACCAGTATCAGAAATCTGTGGGTTTTCTCTCCTATTTTTGAGTAAACCATTGATTAAAAAATTTTAAAGTAAAAAATGTCAGGAATCAATTTGCAAAAAATATTTTTTAATGCAATGTTTTGAAAATATTTTTGATATTGTAAAGTATGCTTCAAAAAAATTGTGTATGCAAAGGAATCAATTAATTTGATGGAACGGGTATCATAGTTTCTAAGGGACTCAGAATTCTGATCTAAAACATTATTCCTTAATTCGCCTAGATGACAAGAATAAGTTTTAATCAGTTTGAGGTCTCTAGCTTTTAATTTTATTTGAAAAGTGAATTTTAAATTCTTATTATTGGAATCAAAAGAGATGAAATCATTATCTACCTTATACGGGGTGATAAGATTTATAAATGGTGTTCCTAAGATAACGGAGTTGTGAATGTCTTTTACTAAGACAAACGATGTTGCTATAGAAACTCCATTAATAATAACGGACGCACTGGTTTGAGAATTAATTTCTAGCTTTGTGTTATTAGCCGCCGCTAGAGTTTCCTGGGTATTTTCATGAAAATTATTAGGAATTAGACCTGTTTTTATTCAATTCAGATCATCACCAGTGTCAAAAATAGCAATAGTAGTAATTCTAAAATTGCTTGAGAATTTAAGGGTTATCTGAACAAGGTATTTCTTGGACGTGATCTGTCTTAAGACAGTAAGAAATTCTTGTGGGACCTCTTCAAGAAAAGGGTTGTCAAGAGGTTCTTCTGGATTTTCAGAGTCGGAGTTGTCGGACTCAGAACTGGATTCAGAATTATCCTGGTTTTTGAAAGGACTGTTTTTAGTAGAAGAGAATTTTGTTCTTGTTTTTCTCGTAGAGCCTTGATCTCTACTTTGATTTGTTTCACCTCCCTCTGGAGTTCAAGAACTGGGTTTCTTTAGATTCTTTCATCCTTTTAGCCTTTTTCAGGATTTTGGTCAAGTCGTGGGTATTTTTGGAGGTATTTCGCAAAATTTTATTTTTGAAATATTTTTTCTTGTCTGTAAAGAATTTGAGGAGTTTATCCAAATAATCTTTTTGGTATTCGACATCTATGTGTTGAACCATATCTAACATGAATTCTTGATCTTTGGTTAAAGCACAAATAAGTTTTTCCTTTCCCTTGTCAGAATTTTCAGAAGAACTGGTTGTAAGCAATTCATCTATTTGAATGGCTTTGTTGTCTTCAGAAGACAGAGAAAAGTAGTCAGGTTCTGACTCAGCATTTGAATCGGAGTAATCAATAAGAAGATTGGAGATTTTTTGAGTGACTTCATCTTCGAGCTTCAATTCTTGTAATTTTTTATTCATTTTGCAGTATTTCGATGTATGACCCTTTTTGTGACATTTGTAACACGTAATGTCCTTGTATTTGAACTAAGCTTTTTTGGTATTTGGTATTTTGGAATGATGAGTATTTTCGTAGGGGTTTTTGTAATACTCTTCGTTGGTTTTGCTGAAATCTCTCCTTTTGTAATATCTTGAAGTATTCTTTAGGGATTTATGAGTCTTGCTACAATTTTCTATACAACTAGAAGAGGGTTTTGAGAAATTCGTATCAAACTGTTTGCAAAAAGTTCCAAGTTCGCACTTAGTTCTCTTTAGCTCCAGTTTGAGGTGTTTTTGTAATTTCAGGTCTTGATAGATCTTTAGACAATCCTGTTGAGTTATACTGACAAGTTGTCCGTATGTAAACTCACTGTAGAGTATAATCTGTTTACCACAATTCCCTTTGATTTTGTTCCTAACCTTTTCTCCTAAAATGGTAGGTAGTCCGGCCAGGAATTTCTCTTTCCAAAATGACTGGTTGGAATCTTTCCTGAGCATAACTCTGGTTAAGAAGGTATTTTTGTACCATTGGAAATCACTGAGTTTTTTTGCATTTGAGGTTGGAAAGTAACTCGGCATTTTTATATTTCAAATGTGAAGAATCTCCTATGAAGTTTAAAGAGATTATGAGAATCAAGGTTGCTACGACATCTTGTAGGGGTTCACCTTGTTCATCAAGGATTGGTATTCCTTCTTCATCAGTTTTGATGGAATTGAGGATATCTTCCTTTTGTTGATCAGCAAGATAATTATCCCACCAACCTTTCAATTGACCAGAGAATCCTGGGATGAGCAGTTCTGCAATAGTCTTGTCTTACGTACCGTTCTGGGTTTGTAGGCATTTGCAGCCATGACCATTTGTTGAAAAAAACTGAGAATATTGTATTCGATCATCCCATCTATGTTCCAATCATAAATGGAAGAGGCATTGAAATGGGATTGAGCTAGGGGTTTGACTATTCTCATATCTGGGGCAGGAATAATTTGTAATTGTTGTTGTTGTACCTGTTGTATTGGCCTTTGCCAGTCCATATGGTTAACAAAAGGTTTTTTGTTTTGGAATTGTTTTAGAGTATCACTGTCGTCGGAGTCATGTGTTAGAGCAGTGATTTTATTGGAAGATTGTGGAGTATCTGGAACAACGTGTTCTGTACTAGAACTGTTGGATGTCCCAATTTTACTCAATTGATCCTGAATAGCCTGAATAAATTCAGACTTGTTTTGCTGGATATTCTTGACGCCATCTTTGGACACTTGAAAGGGTTTAAAGATAGGGCTTTAGTTTTTCAATTTCATATCCTTAGTCGTATCTATGGAATCTATAGTGACTAAAGGGTTGGTTTTTATGTGTTTTTCTACCCTATCGAGTTGTTTTCCTATGGTGTTTAAACTGATATTGGTGAAATTGTTTTGTCCGAGAATATTCTTGGTATTAGTTTTTTCATCCTCTGCTAGATTATTAAGAGGAATCGCGTCTACAGAGCAACCATGAATATTAAGCTTGATACCTTGTAAAAGAGGGTGGTTGGACTGGATTTTCCTAGAATCAGCTAGGGTTTCCCACTCCGGTGATTTGTTCCTGGTCGTAACGAGATTTACCGTACCGGAAATGGGATAATCAATGGAATTTTGGGAGGAATAATAATCGAACCAGTCAAAGAAAAGGATGTTTATCCTATGTTCATTAACTAACTCGTAAAAATTTTCATGTATTTGTGTCCTAGTTTTTGAAAAGGTTTTGAAGAACCAAATTCATTTTTTCTAGGTTGTATTTTTCATAAAAATCATTTTGTAGGAATTTTTTGTCTATTATGAAATCTTTTTCTAAAACACCAATTCCGTTTACTATGTTCTCTGTAATCGAGGAAAAAGTCGGACTAGTTGGTTCTTAGTCCTCTATCTTTTCTGTAACAGTGGAATTTTCATAAACGGGTCTCGGTATTTCGTTGGACTAGTCTACGTTTCTTAGATTGGGAAAATCTTACGCAGAATGTCTCGGTTTTGTTTTGTAAGGAGTATTAATGACTGAGGGAATCTGTGAGACTCTTCCTAAGTCAAGGGTTTCTATGGAACTAGAATCATCGTATCTACTACTCGTAGTTTTTCTGTGGAACGATAGACTAACTCTACCATCATGGTATTGGGTTATTTCTCTGAGATGGGTATTTGGTTGGGAAGTCTCTAGAGGTTCAGGTTTAACAACACATTCTAAGATCCATTCGTCTGGTAGGGTAATATCCTTCCATCTAATAGGTTTCGGTATAACGGTGTTAGATTTAGAAAGATTTGTTTGTAAAAGAAGGGTTTCGCCTTTCTTACTATGGTATTTGACTTTTGTAGCAAAAGCTGAAGTCATAGCTTTGTAATGGATTCTATAAATTATAGCAACATGAATCGATCATTCAAGCATTTGGTAATTGTGAGTCTTGATTTGTAGGACAAGGGATTTTTGGATATTTTTGTCATTTAAAGAAACGGAGAAATTTGGGTAACAATCAAAAGATATTGGTCCTGGGCAGAGACTAGACTCAACATAACTCAATAGGGAATCTTCGAAATTTTTGAATCTGGCATCACGCAAGATAGCAAGGATTGAGGTGTTTAATCCTTCCTTCGTGAGGGGTTTTATCCCTACTTGAACTAATCCAATAAGGATGTATTTGTAATTTCTTTCTCTGTGTCTCTTCAAGGAATTTTGAGAAAGTAATTGAATTGTTTCAAAAGGTTGAGATAATTGGATATCTCTTTCCTCTGTTTTGATAGTGAAGTCGATTTTGAATAACTGGTATTTGGAATTCTTGTAAATCTGATCTCGATTTACTCTCGGTATTTTCCTATTATCAATAAATTTTTCAAAATCTTATATCAAGATTTATTCGATGTTTATTATCTTCTTTGAATCAATGGAAGAATATGAACCAAAATCACAAGAAGTAGATCTGTTGAGAAACGGATCAATGTTATGGAACTCCTATAACAGAGCACCCGGATTCTTCCTACAATCAAAGGCCTTCCCTAGGGAATAAATGTCTACGTTCGTTGAGGACTTACCGACCCTGGACTATCTTAAGCACAAAACCTCGGAAGAACCCAAACCTCTAACAAAGAATCTCATCTGGTCTGGATAATATTCTCTATATCTCTACCCTTTATGGCTCTGATACCAATTTAGGTCGAGGATCTAAAGGGGATAACAGACAGGAAGAAATCGAAATATAATGTATTGAAAAATTAAAAGATAATTAAAATATGCAGAAAGTAAATAAAGATTAACTTACAATTTAAGGTTCAAGTTATGAAAACCATAAATCAAAGGTTTTGCAGGAACTTAAATCAAATAGGCGGTAGAACCGACCAAGTATTTAATGCAGGAATTTAAAGAATTTAAAAGCATGAAGTATTTAAAAGATTATGAGGTAGTACCGTCCATAATCATATTCATTTAAATTATTGGAATTTACAAAGTATTTTATCAAGGAGATATACCTTGGGAATTTGTAAGGTATTTCAGATCATATGATATGAGTCATATGATATGGGTCATATGAACTGAATCATATGAGGAAATTTGAGAAATTTTGCTTCTAACCTAAAGGGAAATTTAGTAAGAGCTCTCACTTCTCTCTAAATCTAAAGTTTAGAAAGAGAAAATGTGAAAAGAAAAGCTTGTAAAGAAAAAGCTTGTGCTACTAAGGGAGAAGGAAGTCTCCTTTTATAGGAGTTTTACATGACATTTTGATAATTAAAAATGAATCTAACTATTCATTTAAGTGAAGAATAACTATTCATCCGAGTGGAGAATGACTATTCATCCTTTTGACATTTTCTTGAATTATTGCTGGAATCTTTGCTTTTGCTTTTTGTTTTTTTGAAAGTAACTTTTTCGAGCACTTTCTTTTGTCGGAATATATATAAAGGTAATTTAGTTACAATTTCAAGAATGTAATTTTAACTGAATAAAAAGAATTATGAACAATTTTATAAGTCGCCTTTGAAATATCTATGAAAAGGGCAGTCTGGTGCACAAAACATCCCGTATTAGCAGGGTCCGGGAAAGGGGTTGTACCCAAAGGGTGAGATGTAGACAGCCTAACCTAATGCAAACATTAGTGGCTGCTTCCATGGCTTGAACTCGTGGCCAATAGATCATGCGAAAATAACTTTACTAGTGAATGACTAGATTTTAGCAGGTTAATATAGTACCCGGGCAATAATAGCTAGGGTTTTAGTTTGCTTTTTCGAAATGTTGGGCTTAATTGATTGGCCTACCCCTATCTGGGTATTTATTGGGCCCTAAAGCTTTCATTACTCTCATATCCTTGTCAAATTCTTTTTGTATATTGTTCCTTCTCTTTTATTTTTCAACACATGAATAATTTTCTTTTGTATAATATTATATCACGCGCGCAATTTAAGAGATGATAAAATTACAAGATAATACCTAATTTCTTTTTGAATTTAGCAAAAGCTCAATTATCAAGTAATCTGTAATAATTTATCCCATCTGAGTGATAAAAAATTTCTTATTGTTCTTAGCATAGTAAAAAAATTACATGTTCTCTGAAACATTTCACTAAGATGTTGAATTCTGTACATTTCAATATATTGGTGGTCTTTACTTTCAAAAGTAGCTATTACATTATATTAAACTTCAATAAACGTTATAGAATCAAAACTTAAATACTTTGCAATCACGAGCAGAGCTACGTAGATAGAAGTGTGGTCACCTAAATACATATACATATATATATATATATATACACACCTTTGGTTAGGGTGGTGAAGTGTGTTAAAAACTACTTGAAACTCGCATGCTCAATTCTCACCTAAACTACTAACTTTAAATATTGTCCTACATTTTTTGTTAAAAAAAACTGACGCTCACCCCCTTTTCTCTATCCTTTTTTTTTTCTATGTCTATTCTGTTTATTTCTTTTTTTCTTTTCATCTTTTTTTACTTTTATTTCCGTTCCTTTCAATTTTTCTCTTTGTTTTTTTATTTAACGATGACACTGAAATAACAACACAAAACAAATATCTAAAAAATAAATTTTAAAATTGGAAAAATAGCTAAAATGCACCCTAACGCTTAGCCGGATTTGCTATAACACACTCAATCTTTACGGGACCTATTACCATCCTAGACATATTTTTAGTGTGTTTTAGGTGCCATTATCAGGTGATTATTATGTGACCCCGAAATTTTACCACTTAATTGCGACACACACTTAGTAAAAGGCCGTTAGTCATCCATTTTGACCATACGCACTAGAACCTTCACCCCAAAAAAAAACCTCGCACACCATTTGCTCTTCCATCGATCTTCCATCCATTTTACAGTAAAATCCATGACAATTTAACATGTTGTTCACTAAATCTCTCAAATAATCGGTTCTTGACTTGTGTGTGGTTCAATTTTGGCTACATTTTAGCAGTTGGAAAGCTAGTTCGTCGGTGCTACACAATTGATCATCGTAGTCGACATTTGCAGGTTAGGGTTTAATTTCTCGACTAATATAGTGTAAATATAATGGAATTTAACACATAAACTTTATCAGTTTGCATTCTATGGTTTTGAATCGGTTTATTTATAAATTTTAGGGCTTGTGTTAAATTATGATTTTTCATCAAGATTGTGGTTAAATTAAGGTTTAAACACATGAAGAATTTAGTATGTTCATTATTCATACGTATTTGCTGCAATTTTAGTTAAAAATCACATCTTTCCCTTTAAACTTGCTTATGTGATTTTAGTAAATTAAGGCTTGCTTGTAATTTTCAGGTATGGGTGACTTTCGTTTGGTGACTTTGAGATGGTTTTATGGTGGGATTTTTTTATCTTAGTAGTTGTGTACACAAAATATGTGGGTGGTGAATGTACTGAATTTTTAGATGTTGAGATTAGGGACTATATAAAGGAATTAAGATATAGCCCAAGTTGTGCATTTAAGGTGAAGCCCCTCATAGTGATATTCCTATAGATATCCTTACTGACAGGGATATTTTTTAACTTTCTCAAGCTTTTAAAGATGGGGACATAGTGAAAGTGTATGTTTTCCACATGGTGGATGAATCATATGTGCCCCCATTTGAATTGGAATATAGTGCTCCCAACAACCAAGAAACAGGTGATGCTTTTAATAAAGGGGATGAGGGTATCCAAGATGAACCAAATGCTTCTCAAACCAACCCTACTGAGACTCCAGCAGCTGAAACTACATCACTTCAAACTCCACCAACTAATACTCCACCTTCTGAATTCTCAGCCACTAATTCTTCAACTCCACAAACTGTAGCTTCTGAAACTTCACCTCTTCAAACTGTAGCTGGTGAAACTGCAGATCCAGTAAGTAGTGACAATGTTAAAGAAGTATCTATTCACTCAACAATTATAGCTCTGATTCAGAAGTAGAATCTGACCATATGGATGTATTTGATGGTCTTGATATTGATGATGAATTTGATGTACATGAGGAAGTTAGAACCTTTAGGGCTGAAAGAAGGGCTTAAAAGAGAAGGTCTAGAAGAGAGAATACCACCTAACCCTGATGATGTACCTTTTGGTGAAGTTGAACAGAATATAGGCTTTGATGAGACAAAACCTCATAATAGAAGTTTGGAAGAAAGGGTTGGTGGTGATGAGCCTTTTTACTATAGTTCTGAAGCATATAGTTGTGAAACAAATGAAGATGATGGCCAAGAGAGGGTAACATTAGCACCAAGAAGGGAAAGTAAATACATAAAGTTTGATCCTTCATCTAAGAAGGTTGTGTGGCAGCTTGGTATGATTTTAAGAGTGTTAATGAATTCAGAGATCATGTAACTAGGTATTCACTTCAGAAGAAGATTCAGTTAGACAAGTATATAAATGAGCCAGATGATGTAACTAGGTATTCACTTCAGAAGAAGATTCAGTTAGACAAGTATATAAATGAGCCTACAAGGGTTAGAGTGACATGTAGGGAAGGGTGTCCATGATAGATATATGCAAAATTTGACAACACAACTAATAATTTCTAAATTAAAACCTACCATCCTAAACACAAATGTGTTCAGACCACTAGAAACTACATGTGCAACTCTAAATTCTTGGCTAACCACTACAAAGATAGGAATACTAAACAACCAAATATTAGAATTGTCAAACTTCAAGAAGCAATTATAAAAGAGCTTGGTGTACATGTGGAAAAGAGCATTGTTAGGAGAGCTAGAACTAAAGTTTTACTGGAAATCATGGGTGATCATGTCAAAGAGTTTGCAAGACTAATTGATTATAGGGATGAAGTGTTGAGAATAAATTATGGGACTACTTGTGTGGTGAAAGTTTCTACAACTGAATTTACTAAAGATGGTAGGCCTTGCTTCCTAGGTTTCTACATCTGTTTTGATGCCTTGAAAAAGTCATTTTAGGTGGTTGTAGAAGGTATATTAGTCTAGATGGTTGTTTCTTGAAGGGTTGTAGCAAAGGAAAGTTGCTAGTTGTTGTGGCTAAGGATGGCAATAATTAGATGTTGCCAATTTCTTAGACTATTATTGAGTATAAGAACAAAACTACATGGACATGATTTATGAAACTGTTGATTGAAGACTTGAACTTAGGGGATGACACTGGTTAAACAGTGATTTCAATATATGCAAAATGTATTAAACTCTTCATTTGTTTTGCTTATGTTGTTTTTATTTATTGTTACACGTTGATGATTTTATTTATTGTTAAATATGATTTTTTGCAGAGGCTTTTTATCACCATAAAAGATCTACTATCAAAAGTGGAGCAAAGGCTATGTGCTAGACATATCATTGCAAAATGGTCAAAAGAGTGGGGAGGTTTTGAAAGGATGATGTTTTTCTGGAGATGTGCAAGAAGCATATTTAAGGCTAAGGCATAATCTGGCAAGTTGAAACTACTTGGTGGTGGGAGAATCATTAGAGATTTCCTTTACTATAAGGAACACACCTTCTGTAAGGTATACTTCAACACAAAAAATATGGCTGAGAGATTTAATGCTTGGATCTTGACTGCAGGACATGAGACCATTATAACCATGCTAGAAGAGATTAGGGTGAAGGTAATGACTAGGATAGATTTGATGAGATCTTTTACAAACACTTGTGTGACAAGAATATCTCCAATGGCCTTAAGGATGCTAGAAGAAAATATGAAGAAGTCAATGAACTATAGTATTGAATTTAATGGAGAGTATGGGTTTGAGATTAGTGATGGTCCATATCAGCACATAGTTGATATTGTCAATGAGAAATGTAGTTGCAGGGCATGGAAACTCAAGGGAATATCATGTTCACATGTCATCTATGTCATGTTGTACAAGAAGTATGAACCCATTGACTATGTTCATAGCTATTACAGCAAAGAGAATTGGTTGAAAAATCTACTATCATTTTCTTCAACCAATGACAAATATGGCAATGTGGCCTCGATCTAGTAACATTTCATTGCACCACCAATTATCAAACTAATGCTAGGCAGGCCCAAAAAGTCAGAAGGAAAGAGACCAATGAAACTAGAAAATCAGGAAAATTGCCAAGAACAGGCATGCAAATGACTTGCAGCAGTTGTGGAAGTAAAAACCACAATAAAAGGAGTTGTCACAAAGGTGTTGGTTTTTCTCAGGTATGACTATTAGTCCATTAAACTGTTGTATTTTCACTATTTGTATTTTACTTATTTTGCATTTATCTTGTAGAATGCAATAAGAAACAGAGGAGCTGGATCAAGTACCGTTGCATCAACCACCACTGCAGCTGCTAGATCAAGTACTGCTGCATCAACCACTGGACAAGCTTCTAGATCAAGTACTACTGTAAGATCAAGAGGAAGACCAAGAAAGGAAACAGTTGCTGCTTAAGCTCCTCCAACATCAATGGGTAAGTCAAGAAAGGAATCAAGTGCTCCTAAAGCTCCTCCAAAACTTAGAGGAAGGCCAAGAAAGAACCTACAATTGCTGCTACTCCAAGACCAAGAGGAAAGCCAAAGAAAGAATCAAGTGCTCATGTTGCTCCTACTTCTAATGCCTTTGTTGGAACAAGAAAAAGGGCAAGTATTCATGCCCCTGTTGTTTTACCAAGAAGAGAAATAGAGGGTCCCTCTACCTTAATAAAAGAGCTCAAACAATTGGTATGTGAGTGTTTGTTGCTGAAAGTGGTTATACATCTCTAAATGTAAGTGTAATAGTTTGCTTACAATACCTTTGGTATGTGAATTGAAACAGTGTGTTGATTTTCAAATTTTTTAATGCAGTATGGCATGACTTCTAGTAGAGTGTCGAATTTAGGTGGAAAAGGCCTACAAGACAGATTTTAAGATCTACAGAAGTTACAGGAGATCTTGGTCACAAGGCAAGAACTGGAATGAGGTATAAGGACAAATCATGCTACACAAGAAGCATGCTTGAAGGGATTAGAAAAGAGAAAATGAACAAGACCACTACTAGAAAATGCAAGGAGCCATGGAAGTGAAATGACTTGCAGTAGTTTAGTTTTTGTGATTGATGCTGACAAAAATCCTTTTTATACTAGTTTGTTGCTAGGAGTCCCTAGAGTCGAATTAATAATCAATAGAAGTTGTCTGACCTGGATATTTTTTTGGATATCAAACTACATAACCTTGACTTTGGTTGTATTAGTATTAAAGACTTTGATTATATTAGTGTTAATGACTTTGAAGTACTTGTTTGTGGTAATGTTGCAACTTGCATCACTAAGTTGCAACTGATTTTGTGTAAAATTTTGGGCAGTTGCTATATATTAAATATTGGTTTGTGTTGGTGCTTCAACAATTTATTTTACGTTATATAGTGTGGGCAATTGCTATATATAATGTGTTGTGTTCCAATAGTTTCTAAAATGAATGACAACTTTTCAATTGAACCTTCTTGACATTAAAGTGCTTCAACTTAAAACATAAAAGTGAAAAACATACCATAAGTCCTAATATGACAATTGACCTTGATAACCACCTTCAAGTTTTCAAGTTGCCATAACCTGTTAAATCAAATAACAACACACAATAACATACACAAAATGAACACCTTCTTCTCCTTTTTCCCCTTATTCTCAAGCTGTTTAATCTCCATCACCTTCATCTCTTCATTGTTAATGGCCTTCTCAAGCTGTTTAATCTCATTATCGATGGCCTTCTCATTATCACAAGAATTTTCTATTACCTCGACTATTTCACTATCAATTCAACCAAACTCTCCTTCCATGCCCATTGTGGCTTCAATGCAAGAAGACCCCTTTTTAATAGCAAATTCTTCTTTAAAGCAAGTTCTTCTTCCATTTTCTTCTTTAAGTCAAGTTCTTCTTCCATGTTCTTTTTCAAAGAAAAATCTTCTTCCATTTACTTCACCAATTTGTGAAGAATGAACTTAGATCTTTAATCAATAAGATCACCTCTCCACTCAAATAAATTACATTTCTTCGCCTAAACAAAAGTTCAAGAAATCAAATTCACTGTAATGCGTTTTGAAAATGACGAAAGATAAACAAAATATATTTCCTTACACTATAGAAGGGGCAGGACCAAAGTCTTCTTTTGGGATTGTTAGGAGACCAAGAAATCTGCATTTTCTGTAATACACCGCGATGGCATTGCACCTTTAGCTTCATCTTTGGATCTTCATTATCAGTGCAGAGTTTATTCAACTCTGGTATAACCTCTTTCATGAATGATCCTAGACAGAAATTTTGGTGAAATTAGAAGAATAACTTACTAAATATAAGATATAAATAAAATATGAGGAGAAATTTACACAAAAAATAGCTTACCACTTGAATCCATTAGCTACTTTAAAGGTTAGGGATTGAAGTTTTAAGCAAAAATGGAGTTGAAACCTGGCAAAAATAGAGTTGAAATCGGGTCCGATTTGGGTGAAGGATGCAAATATTTTGACCGTTATAAGTGTCAAGTGACAGAAAAATAGTGGATGAGGTGAGTTGAATATACTCATCACGCGCCCCTCGGCCGTGTTCTCACCCTAAAACACACTAAAAATATGTCAAGGGAATAATAGGTCCCACGTAGAAGTTGAGTGTGTTATAGCAAATTCGACCAAACGTTAGGGTGCATTTTAGTTATTTTCCCTTTTAAAATTCTTAACTAAGTTTGTAAATTTTCTAGTTAATTAAGGAACTCTAGAATAAAATCAAATTGAAGGTATGTGCCAACTATTTATTAGATTAAGAAATTTTGACTCTTTATAATGTTCACTTCAATGCTGAACTCTTTGGCATTTATATCATAATCGATTAAAATATTCGTATAGAAATAGCATAATTTTGTTGATTTTATTTTTCAAACTCTTGTTTATCTACTTTAATATTAATATTAACCTAGTAAATTTTTTATTTGATTTTTTATAACGATGGTGTCAGAGAGTTAGTTTGCGTGTATCTCGATTTTTAGTTAATTTTTATCATGCATGTGAGGATAATAAACATTTGCATAGATAACATTTCGAGATTAGGATAGGGTACTAATTATGTAACTATACTCCCTATCGAAATTTTTGTTTCAAGTTGTATAAATGTATATTTGCTAAAACGGTGTAATTTTTCTATTGAAAATGATTTTACTTGTGTTGTTAGTAGTAGAGGCAAGATTCGACTATTGAAATTTCATTTTTGCTTGTAAAGTGAGGTTTTTCTATTTAAAAATGCTTGTCATGTTTATTCTGCTAATGAAATATATATGATTACTTGATGAAGATTTTTAGTTCAGTAAGGAACTATAAAATGAAATCAAATTAAAGGTCTGTATCTACTGTTTATTAGATTAAGAAATTTGACTCTCCACAGTGTCCAATATAATTTTGAACTTTTTAGGATTTTAAGTTACGATAAGAATATATTTATAGCGATAATATAATTTTTTTACGTTTATTTTTCAGGACTCGTATTTATCTACTTTTATATTTATCTTAGTGAATCCCTTCTTTTTTATGATGATGGTGTCCGACACACTCCATTCTTTAATTTAATTTTTTCATGCTCGTGAGAATAATAAATATTTTATAGATAACATCTTGAAATCAGAATAGGGTGCTAATTACGTAACAATACTCTATCAAAATTTTTGTTTCAACTCGTATAAATTTATACTTGCTAGAAGGGTGTGATTCCCTTGTTGAAAATGTTGAGTTTACTTGCATTGTTAGTAATAAAGACATGATTTGCCTATTGAAATTTTATTTTTGCTTGTAAAGTGAGATTTTTTAATTAAAAATGCTATTCTTGTTTATTTTGCTCATAAAACATATGTGATTACTTCTTGAAAGATTTCCTAATTCATTAAGGAACTCTAAAATAAAATCAAATTAAAGGTTTATGCCTACTGTTTATAAGATTAAGAAATTCTGGCTCTCCATAGTGTTCAATTCAATTTAGAACTCTTTGGAATTTAAATTATGATGAGAACAACCGTATAGAGATAACATAATATTTTTTATTTTTATTTTTCGAAACCCATACTTATCTACTTTTATATTTACCTTAGTGAATTCTTTAACTTAATTTTTTTTTATAATGATGGTATTTAAGTCAATTTGTACGCATCTCAATGTTTAATTTAATTTTATCATGCATGCGAGAAAATAAGCATTTTGATAGATAACATCGGGAAATTAGGGTAGGGTACTGATTATGTAATAGCATTTCTTATTGAATTTTTGTTTCAAGTTGTATAAATTTATATTTATTAGAAGGGTGTGATTTTCCTATTACAAAATCTTATTGATTTTTTACTTGTATTGTTAGTAATAGAGGCAGGATTAGCCCATTGAAATTATACTTTTGCTTGTAAAGTGAGATTTTTCTATTAAAAATGTTATTTTAATTTATTTTGCTAATAAAATATATGTGATTACGTCTTGAAGATTTTCCAATTCATTAAGGAATTGTAGAATGAAATCAAATTAAAGGTCTATGTGTACTGTTTATTATATTAAGAAATTTTGACTGTCAAATTCAATTTAGAACATTTTGCCATTTTAATTATGATGAGACTATCCGAATAGAGACAATATAATTTTTAAAATTTATTTTTCGAGAATATTGTTTATCGACTTTTATATTTACGTCCTTAACGAATTTTTTAATTTGAATTTTATATAATGGTGGTGTTCGAATCAATTTGTGTGCACCTTAATCTTTAATTTAATTTTATCATGATCGCAAGAATACTAAGCATTTGTAGATTATTTTGAAATTAGAATAGAATACTAATTATGTAAGAAAATTCCCTATAGAAATTTTGTTTCAACTTGTATAATTTATATTTGCAAGAAGGGTGTGATTCCCCTATTGACAATATTGATTTTACTTGTATTATTGGTACTAGAGGCATGATCCGCTCATTAATATTTCATTTTTTCTTGTAAAGTGAGATCTTCCTATTAAAAATGATATGTTATTTATATTTCTAACGGAATATATACGATTACTTCTTGAAGATGGTTATTTTTGTTTGTCTTGCTTATTAAATATGAGATTTTTGTTTGTTTTTGTAAGATTGAAATAATTTCCCTTGGAAATTCCTTTCATTAATCACAATATATATAGTTGTACAGAGGTTGATTCCTACTACAATAAGAATCTTAAGTTACTTTAAATATACACCTATCATAATTACAAAAATATACTGTGAATATTCGGAGAATATTCGCTAATACTCCCCTGCAGTCGGAGCGGGAGGAGGCCGAACGCTAAGGCTGGATCTGAAGTCGGTGAAGAGCTGTCTCGGTAGTCCCTTTGTGAAAATATCTGCATACTGATAGGAGGAAGGCACATGTAATATTTTGACCTGACCAACAGCGACCTTCTCACGCACAAAGTGAATATCCATCTCGATATGGTTGGTCCGCTGATGTTGGACCGGATTGTGAGACATATAGATGACAAATATGTTGTCACAGTAGACTATAGATGCCTTTCGCAGTGGGCGCTGGAGCTCAAAAAGAAGATTTCAGAGCCAACAGATGTCAGCAACAACATTAGCAACTCCGCGATACTCTGCTTCATCACTTGAACGGGTTAGCATGGCCTGCCGCTTGGCGGACCAGGAGATAAGATTATCCCCAAGAAATACACAGTAGCCCGAGGTGGAGCGACGTGTGTCTGGGCAGCCTGCCCAATCTGCATCCGTGTAGGAGAGTAACTTGGTTGGTGCAGATGGATAGAGATGTAATCCAAAATCAAGTGTGCCCTTAATGTATCTGATGATACGCTTGAGGGCAGCAAAATGGGACTCTCGAGGGTCATGCAAAAACAGACACACCTGCTGAACGACATATGCAATATCAGGCATAGTGAATGTAAGATACTGAAGGGCACCTGCAAAACTCTGATATAGGGTGGGATCAGAAACTGGTGCACCCTCATTGGCACTAAGCTTGGATTTTGAGTCAACTGAAGTTGGCATAATTTTACAATTTGCCATCTTAGCCCTGTACACTATCTCCTCTGCATATTTGCGCTGGCACAGAAACATAGTAGCTGCAGATCTGGTCACTGATATACCCAAGAAATAGCTCAGGTTGCCCAAATCAGTCATAGCAAATTCAGTTTTGAGTAGAGCAATGATTTCATTTTTCAACCCGTCAGAGGAGGCAGTAAGAACAATGTCATCCACATATAATAGCAAATAGGCAGTGTTGCTACCTCGATGAAAAGTGAAGAGAGAGTTATCACACCTGCTACATATAAATTCGATATGCATAAGATACATGTCAAAGCGATCATACCAAGCGCAGGGTGCCTGTTTCTAGCCATACAATGACTTCCTGAGATGACATACAAACTGCAGGACTGCCGGATAAACAAAGCCAGGGGGCTGATACATGTACACAGTTTCCTTCAAATCCCCATGAAGAAACGCATTCTTGACATCAAGCTGATGAATCGACCAATGCATTCCCATAGCAATACTGAGAACATTCTGAATAGTAGTCGGTTTAACAACCGGACTGAATGTCTCACCATAATTAATACCCTCCTGATGAGTAGTGCCATTAGCAACCAGTCTTACCTTATACCGCTCCAAGTTACCACTGTCTCTATACTTGTGATGAAATAACCACATACACCGGATAACATTCACACCTTTCGGTCTAGATACCAAATCTCAAGTGTTCTGCTTGGTTAAAACATTAAATTCCTCGCACATGGCCGCATTTCAATTAGGGTCCAGTTTGGCTAGTTTTGGATTTTTTGGAATGGGTGATATGGTTTGTGTGGAGAGGTTAAAATGGACCTTAGGTTTGAAAATTCCGTGCTGTGCACGAGTCTCCATATGGTGGGTAGGAAGTGGTGGTTGGTCAGGGTTTTATGGATGTTGACTTGCGGGTTCTAGAGACAGTAGTGGTTCTGGTTGGGTAGGAGACACGGGTGGGTCGATCAGTGGTGTGTTCGACCGAGTGTTGGAGGTTGTTGGGTGTAGACGACGCTGGACAGTGGTGGGGATGAAGCTGCTGGTGCAAGATCCGTCTAAACAGTAGGCTGCCGGTGGCACATCGACTGGAGAATAGGGGACAGACTTGACTCATCGAGAAAGGTGTAATCCGTGGTTTGAAAATTTTGGAGGTTTGAGAACGAAAAGGTCGTCTCGTCAAATGTGATGTGATGTGAGACAATGATTTTATGAGTGGCTATGTCATAGCACAGGTAACCCCGATGAGTAGGAGAGAGACCAACGAAGACGCAGGGCGTGGTGCGTGGGGCGAGTTTGTGAGGTGCAGTGGAGGCCAGGTTGGGGTAGCATAGGCAGCCGAAAATGCGGAGATGGTCATAGGATGGGAACCTACGGTACAAGATTTCGATTGGGGTCTTATTTTGGAGAGTGCTGGTTGGTAAAATATTAAGGAGGTACTCTACCATTTTAACAGCATAGACCCAGAATGGTGGTGGAAGACATGTATAAATAATAAGGTACGAACCATGTTATTGATGGTGCACATAATGCGTTCAGCCTTTCCGTTTTGGGATGAAGTGTATGGACAGGAAAAATGGAAAATCATGCATTGTTTAGAGCATAAATTGTGAAATGCGGAGTTATTAAATTCACGTCCATTATCACATTGGAAAGATTTTATGGATTTTTCAAACTGTGTTTTAATGAATTTTTGAAATTCAAGGAATTTGGCAAAAACTTCAGATTTGAATTTTAGTGGGTAAATCCAGACAAAGTGTGAAAAATCATCTAAGAATACTAGATAAAATTTGTGACCCAAGGAACTAACAACCGGAGATGTCCACAAATCAGCATGAACAATATCAAATGGAGAAAAAGTAACACTATTGGATGACATAAATGGAAGATGAGTATGCTTGCCAAGCGGGCAAGAAAAGCAATGTTGGATAAGTTTCTCATTATTACATTGAATACGCTTATTAGTTCTAAGAAAATTAAAGATAGGGTCTCCTGGGTGTCCGAGTCTGTTATGCCAAGTTGACGGAGAGATAGCTGGAAGGGAGATGGGTGAATGTGGTATGACAACGGAAGATTGAGTGAAGGGGTAGAGGTCTCCCACACTATTGCAGCGTGTAAGAATTTTCCCCATATTGAGATCCTTCACAGAAAAACCAAAAAGGTCAAATTCAACCGATACAAAATTATTGCGAGTGAATTTTCTAACAGAGATTAAGTTTTTAATGATGTTAGGGGTGTAGAGGACATGATTTAGAGAGAAAGGTGGGTGGGGATGTTTGGTACGTGTGTTACCGTAACCTTCAATTGGAATGCGGTGACCATTATCAACAGAAACAAATTGAGGACACTTTAACCGATGCATTTGAGATAAATTACCTGACGATCGGGTGAGATGAGATGTGGCTCCGGTGTCCATGTACCAATTATCATCGGGTTGTTGAAGGTTCAGTGTGTGGAAGGCTTGGCCCAAATCAGTGGGGGCCAGGCTGCTGTCTTGCGGAAGCTAAGTGGTCGAAGACAGGTGGGCCTGCTGTGTGGACTGGTGGGCCTTCCTGTTGGTTGGGGCGTGACCCCAAAACACCTAGTGACCATGCTTGCTGGAACTGGGCCCCTGAAGTTGGGTAGGGGCAGGCAGGCGAGGCCCAGTTCCCGGTATTGGGCCAATGTTGCTGCCCAACCCACTGAAAATAGGGAGCAGGGGTTGGGCTTGTCTGCTGCTGGTTGCGATTGCCCTTGCAGCGACCCTTCCCTTTATTGTTGTTACCGCGGCCTCTGCCGCCACGCCCTCCACTGTGGGACTGCTGCTGGTGGTGGTCTTGCGGTGGTGGTTGGGTGGTGTTGGCCGTCGGTGGTGCTATGCCGTCAACGGCTAATGCCTTGTGATTGTGCTCCTCTTGTTAGCACGGAGGGTCTCTTCCAACAAGAGTTGCGAACGTGCTTTGTTGAAACTTGGTAGGGGGTCGGCCTATTGAATCATCATTGCAAGTGTATCATATTCACCTTTCGGTAAACCAGCAACCAGTTGAAGTACCATCTTGGTTTCTGAAACAGTTGTCCCTACGTTGGAAAGTTGGTCGGTTATGATTTTCAGTTGTTTACAGTATTCAGACATGTTGTTAAAATTCTCGAGATGTGTATTATTGAACTGCTCTTCCAAATACACTGCCAGAGTATTTTTATTATCCTGAAAAATTTCTTCTAACCGTACCCAAAGTTCACGTGCCGTTGCACCTGTTTTCATGATAGTACACAACAAGTCTTTAGAGATTGTGCCGTAGATCCACTGTTTGACGATGGTGTCAAGGCGACGACAGGTCGAGTCTGCAACATCGGTTGGACGAGGAACAGAATCATCAATATGGTCGAGTACATTGTACGCACATGCATGAATATAGAATAGTTCTATCCACATGGAATATTGACAATCTTCTTGGTCAAAAATTATAGGGATAAAATTCTTGATGTTGGTAACGGCGAATGCCGATGAAAAGAAGATGATGAACGTTGAGGGGGGTTGTCAAGAGTGTAAGTGGAAGAACCGGAATTGGTGGGGAAGTAGGGCGATACATGGTGGAAATATTGATGCCGTCGACCGAGAGGAAGAAAAAGAGAATTTTGGGTGGTGGTCGGCCGAGAGGAAGGGAAAATAGTAGGGATTAGAGTTTGACTCTTGATACCATGTAAGATTGGAATAATTTTCCTTGGAGATTCCTTTCATTAATCACAATATATATAGTTGTATAGAGGTTGATTCCTACTACAATAAGAATTCATAAGTTACCTTAAATATACACCTATCATAATTACAAAATATACTGTGAATATTCGGAGAATATTCGCTAATAGTTTTGTTGTTGTTCTACCATAAGCACGTTTACGATTTAATCAAATATTACGTAGTTTTCTTTAAAAAGTTCGTCGCACCTATCCATAAAATTGAAGAAAATCATGCAAAACTTCAAGCAAACATTTACTACTACATAGGACAAATAACGGTCATATCAAAGCCACAACCTAACATCAATCAAACTTGCAAAACATCATTTTATTTGAGGTTTATTAAAAGTAAAATAATAAAAGACCTAGAAATAGCTGTGAATTCATTTCCGAATTCAAGAATACGACCAATACCATTAATTAGTCTGTGCGTCTCTCTTATTATTTTTTATACCCGTTTTCGTCGAATATAATTCACTCCTTCTGTTGTGAAATCTGAATTTCAATAAAAAAAAATCAGTAGGAAGATCTCCCATCACCCTCTGCGATCACATCCTTGAAAGCACTACCACTGAGAATCATTGGTAAAACATGGTCCTGGTGAGGTACAATTACATCCAACAAGGTCCAGGAGTGTCTAACATCTTTTGTATAGCAATTAGCAGCTCTAACATCATTCTCGTTTGTCACTCGAGCAGCAGGTATATCACAAGCCTCCGCGAATTTCAACAAATCTGAGAATGTCCAAGAACTTAAAAAATATGACAAATATTTTCATGTAATTGTGCCATTACCTTATTCATCACAAAGTGAGAAAGTATATCACTACCAGAAGAGTACTTGCATCACCTGGAATCATTGATTCAATTAACAACCAGCAAGATTCTGTGATGTGTTAGCTAATTGAATAGGATACTGCTCTTTAGTAAACGTATTCCAAAAAAAGATAACGCGATACCTAGACAATGGCCCCAATTCCAGGGGCCTTTTTAGCTATTCTCCTCACAAGCTCTGACCGTGCATAAATCATCAACGTCAACGCCCGCATCCCTATAGGTAAGACCACTGGGCTTATCGGCCGCAGTCTCAGTCCGGCTGGCACTATTGCTAATTGAGCACATAATGCTCATCTCCCTGGAGAAATTACACAAAATCTCGGTTGACCGATAGAGGACTTAGAAAAAGATACAGGGGAAGTTGTAATGTGCCTTGATAGCGCTAACTTTGTGTTGGACGATTACATTAGCTCTAACTTTGTGTTAGATAAAATTGACCCTACAACTTTTTGTTAGAAATCAAAAGGCACATATACGCATTATTTGTATAGGCAAAAAGAGAACTTTCTGACTTTTGGCTGCTAATTACCTCCTCCTATATCAACTCCAGGCTCATAACCACTATCTAGCACTAACAATAATGCACTATCTGTCACTTTCTACTTTCTGCCACATGCAGATAAATATGTACCACTACTATATTTGGATTGAATTTATGTAAATATTTAGAAAAAAAAAAATTAGTTGGTTTGATGTCTTTGTAAAGTGAAAACTGAGGAATAGTAGATGACTGAAAGTTTAACAAAATTAACAAGTTGTAATTCTTGTTTTCTATTTACAAAAGATTATACTATATATTTGTGGATCTGGAGTTAGAACTTAGAAATTCCATTTTGACAACAAACGCAACGGAATTGAATCTGGCAGAGGCTAACAGACAGACTTTTGAAAATAAAAATCAAAAGGATGTTGGACAATTTAACTTTACTGCACACGCTAAACTAAATGTACTGATGATGAGCAAGAATTTCCTCAAGTTTTAAGAACTATTTTGACGTAATTTTTCATGTTAAGTTAGCGATTTATATAATGATATTGCTAATTCATATTGTCTTGCATGTAGGTGGAGATGAACCCTTGTTGAGAACAAAATGAATGTGACGAAGAAAAAAACAAATGAGAATATTATCGCGCGCCTGGACCTAAGAGAGCGCACAAGAGGCAGTGCCACTGGTGTGGTTGCGCGATTGGTGCACGTTCTACCATCAGCGTGCGCGATCGAGCAGCGGGACTTCGGCAGATTTTAGTCGGGGTTATTTTTAACATTTTACGGATGAACCCTTGGAGCTATATAACGTGTTAACTCATCTAAATTAGGGTATCTTGGTTTTGGAGCGACAAAGCAAGAGGAAGAAGCGTAGGAGAGTATTCGACGCCCGAATTCATTACTTTTCATCACGATTCGATTCAATACTGAAGTTTGGATCGATCGTTGGTTGTAACGTTTTCTAGTTCTTATTCTTCTTCTATGTTTTCTTCTTCTATTATGGAGTATCTCTATCAGAGTTTGACAGACATGTTATTTTGAGTATTATTTATGGATCTTAACTCATGTTTATTGTTTGAATTCGTTTATGGAGTTTTGAATTGAATTGCAGAATTATTTATGATTTTATTTAATCTAAAGAGAAATAATTTAGCAAATTTCTCTGCATAATCGTGTTTGGTTTGAAATTAATATTTCTTCTAAGTAATCGAAAGAGCTTCTTGAATTTATTGGTTGAACCAAGAGGAAAAATATTCGAAAGACGTTTCTCCTTGAGACCAAACCATTAATGGGTTCTAGCATATATGTTCATAGGGCTTGTCGTTAGTTTATTTCAAAGAGTTTAGATTTTATCGAAAGAGGAATCTGAACACTAAAAATATTTTAATTAACTATTGAATTCGTGAGAATCAATAGAACTTTAGAAGCTGAATCTTGAACAGAGTTAGGTCCCGATAATTCTCTGGCACCTATCTTGTATATTACCCTTACTTCTCCTATTGATAGTAATCATTGTTTCTCGTTATCAATCGTCTTTAACTATTTTTAGCCGTTATTCATAGGTTAGAACCACAACAATTCAAGTTTTGATCACTTGAATAATACTAAACAACTTTTTTTCTTTGAGTAATTATTTGTATCAATCCATGTGGAGACGATCTAAATACTATACTATTTTTTACTAGCGAAGCGCTTAAAGAAATTATATTGTGTTTTGCGCTCGTCAAATTTTGGCGTTGTTATTGAGGATTGACAACAAATAATATTCAAATAAAATCTTGTGTATTAATTCAGATTTTTTTATTATTCCGTGTAAATATAATTTTTTTTTAAATAGTAATTTTTTTACAATCAATTTTTTTGTTTGTTTGTTTTATTTCACTTGTCTTCAAGATTTCTTTTGTAGTACTTGACAAGTGCTAGGGAGGAAAGATTGATGAAAATATTTTTTAGGATTAAATTCGAAGTGCTTAAAGATGGAGCACGATCACTCAAGAAAACAATTGCAGAGTTAGTAGATGAATCTTATAAAAAGTCTGTTATCTGTTTTAAATGTAGTGAAAATTATCAATAGTTTGATTGTCGAGCAGGTAAGTATTCCTCCTATGACTCATCTTATGAAAAATATCACTCTGTTTCTAGTGCTTACAGGAATGATGTTTCATATGAGCACAATTCTAACTCTAAATGGAATGAATATCCTGATTATGATTGGAATGAAAGCGAAGTGAGACAACCACCTCAATAGGAGAGGGGTATCTTAGAAGAGCTTATGCACAAGTTCATAAAAGGTGTTGAAGATAGATTTATACAGAATGATGTAGCCATTGACAATCTAACAATGCAAATGAGTCAATTAGTAAGTATGATGTCAAAAAACTTACTGCATCATAATGATGAATATATAGAGGAGACACCATGTGAGAATGAGCCTACCCAAGATGATGAACGTTTAGAGAGAGAAGTTGCTACTATACAAGAGGATTCTGATTCGATTGAGATGATTAAGAATGATCAGACTTCGGTTGATTGTGAAGAAATGGAAGAAGATTTCAAACCCCCATCCACCCTTCCACGTTTACAACATTTATTAGAGGAGAATGAGAAATAAATGGTCTTGAACATACATGAAGAATATTCTCATGACCTTTCTTCTTTATTATCTTATTCTAACCTTAACTATGTGAATTTTATTTTGGGGGATTTTCAGGAAGATGCATGGATTGATCCTGTGAAAGAATGCAGGAATAAATTGAGGATAATCCTAAAGGAACAATTCACTGCTCAAAATGAGGCGAAGAAAGAAAGAAAAGAATGGATCTTACATTTATTCTTAGAATTATTTTTGCCTAATGAGCTCAATAAAAAACCCCAAGGAGCGAAAATAAGGAATGTGTTTAGCATTAGGGGTTAGTTCACAAGTTCTTGGAGAAGGAAAAAATGCAGGGGAGTTTCCTTTACCTCTTATCTTTTATTTGTGTCATGGGGACATGCCACAATCTAAGTGTGGGGGTAGGGGATTGTATATATATGCTTTTCTTTGAGTATTTTAAAAATGTTTTTCTTCATATTTTTAGTTTAACTTCTTGATTGTACTTCCATGGGTTTCTTGTTTGGTTCTTTAATATGGTCTTAATATTTTGAACCAAACGTTTTTAGGATAGATTTGTTGTTTTGAATTGTTGAATAAGACTTAGGAGCGGAGTTGACTATTCCGGCCTATAGGATGTTTGCTCACTTTTTTCTGAAAGTTAAATGAACTTATTGGCAATTGAAGTAGAGTCGTACCAATTCTTGAGAATGTGTGTGGTGAGGAAGTTTTAACCATTAATCATGCTCTGAGAGAATCTAGAACTTGGCTTGGTAGTGATTTGAGGCGAAATTTTAGGACACTCTGAAGTAGGGAAAGGATCGTAGGCTTTCTTTGTTTACCCTTCTAAATACATCGACCATTGATTATGATTATCCCTAGTCAAACCCTTTGTGCCTAACGATAATTTCTTATTTCTTTGATAGCCAAATATGTAACCTTAGCCTTTTGTGTATATCTTGAGATTATTCTCACGTTTTCCCTATGTGGCATTCAACTTGAGCTTTATTGGAAGAAATAAGTGTGAGGGTATTCTTTGTGAAAAGAGAAGAAAGGGGTTTCTTATTTGTGCTATTAATTGGAAGGAGGAAAATTGATAAGTAAGGTCTTGAAGGGATTTGCAAAAAAATAAAGAAATAAGAAGTAAAAAAAAAAAGAAGGAAAACAAATATAATTTGCAAGTGTTTGTTGGTAGTTATATAAAAAAAAGGGAGAGATACTATTCGTGGTTGGTTTGAGTTGAAAAACAAATGGGGGTGTTTTTCTAAAGACTCAAGAAGTGTAGTGCCACGAGGGGATTACGTCACTTTTATCCATAAAATCCTATCTATCCCTTAGCCTACATTACAACTAATTGCAAGTCATACAAAATTTCAACTTGAGAGTTCCTAAATTAGTGGAGAATCACTCGATTTCCAAGCTTATGGTATTCTTGAAGAGTATGATATACTTCTTTGTGAGTGTGAGTGCACTTAAATATAATGACATGTTGAGCATTCCTAATTTTGTGTTAGTCACAGAGGCATTTCTATATTTGGTACATGTCGAGTATTGGTATTTATTTAACTTCGGTTGTCAATAGGGTGGAAAGGCCAAGAATGAGTGTTGCATGCATCGAAAAGGTGTGGTTTAGTTGATTCTTGTCTTTAATGTTTTGTGAATCTGTGTTTAATGAGATTTTGTTTTGTTTTAGTTTGCTCGAGACGAGCAAAAGCTTAAGTGTGAGGGTATTTGATGAGCAACAATTTTCTCAAGTTTTAAGAGATATTTTGACATGATTTTTCATGTTAAGTTAGCGATTTATATGATAATATTGCTAATTCATGTTGTCTTGCATGTAGGTGGAGATGAACTTTTGTTGAGAACCAAATGGATGTGACAAGGAAGAAATGAGCGAGAATATTACAAAGGAGGGGTGCGCAATCGCGCACATGGACCTAAGAGTGCGCACAAGAGGCATTGACATTGGTGTGGTTGCGCGATCGGTGCGCGTTCTGCCATCAGCATGCGCGATCGCACAGCGGGACTTCGACATATTTTAGTCGGGGTTATTTTTGACATTTTACGGACGAACCCTTGGAGCTATATAACGTGTTAACTCATCTAAATTAGAGTATCTTGATTTTGGAGCGACAAAGCAAGGGAAAGGAGCGTAGGAGAGTATTCGACGCCTGAATTCATTACTTTCCATCACGATTCGATTTAATACGGAAGTTTGGATCGATCGTCGGTTGTAACGTTTTCTAGTTCTTATTCTTCTTCTATGTTTTCTTCTTCTATTATGGAGTAATCTCTATTAGGGTTTGACAGAAATGGTATTTTGAGTATTATTTATGGATTTTAACTCTTGTTTATTATTTGAATTTGTTAATGGAGCTTTGAATTGAATTGCAGAATTATTTACTATTTTATTTAATCGAAAGAGGAATAATTTAGCAAATTTCTCTGCATAATCTTGTTTGGTTTGAAATCAATATTTCTTCTAAATAATCGAAAGAGCTTCTCCACCTAGCTACTTACTACTCTACTTAACAACAAATCCAAAATGAAATGGAATTCAAATTGGTCGAGAAAAAGACCCGCGCTAGTCGGAAGTTGGAGAAAGATAGATTTATTGGTTGAACCAAGAGGAAAACTATTCAAAAAATATTTTTTCTTGAGACCAAACCATTAACGGGTTCTAGCATATATGTTCATAGGGCTTGTCCTTAGTTTATTTCAAAGAGTTTAAATTTAATCGGAAGAGGAATCTGAACACTAAGAATATTTTAATTAACTATTGAATTAGTGAGAATCACTAGAACTTTAGAAAGTGAATCTTGAACAGAGTTAGGTCCAGATAATTTTTTGGCACATGTCTTGTCTATTACCCTTGCTTCTCCTATTGATAGTAATCATTGTTTCTCGTTATATCAATTGTCTTTAACTATTTTTTAGTCGTTATTAGTAGGTTAGAACCACAACAATTCAAGTTTTGATCACCTGAATAATACTAAGCAGATTTTTTTCTTTGAGTATTTATTTGTACCAATCCCTGTGAAGACGATCTAAATACTATACTATTTTTTACTAACGAAACGCTTAAAGACATTATATTATATTTTGCGCTCGTCAACCGAAAAATAAAAGAGAGCTAGAAGGAACTTAAGTGGAAACAGATGAAGAATACAGAGAATTAAACATAGCTATTAGTACTATTCAAATTGAAGAAGACAATGTAATACTTCAAGCAAACAGATAACTAAGAGTGGCGGTGGGCTGGTCGCTCAAACCGCAGTCGGTCCGGCGGGGTCGGGTCGGGCGAGGACGGAGAAGGGGTCGGGATCGGGTCGGCGGGTTCTCGCGGGTCGGGTCCGGGATCGAACAAGTCCTGCCCGATCCCGATCCGTCGCTTGCTCGAATCGAGGCGGGCTCGGGTCGGGGTCGGGCTCGGGGCGGGGTACGGCGGGTTTTCCTTTTTTTTTTTTTTAAATAACATATGTATAAAAAGAACTCAATAAACAAAACAAGATAGTGTAATAAAAACATCCCAAGGCTGTTTTTGTGCCTCTTATATTATTTAATAGACATATGATTTTTTTGTAATACAAATACAATTGTCTAAAATCTAAATTGCAACTTTGTGGTGTTGTCCAAAAGTTGCAAATTACATAATAAAATTACAATTAAAAAAATTACATTCTCACAAAAACCTGTTCTAATTGCTTGATGAATTCATGTGGTTCTTCGGTTGGAATTGGTATTTGTTGGTCAAATTGATCCACGTCGCTTCCACTACCTTCGGTTAAAATTTCGTTGTAGTTTTCATCATCTTCTTCGTTGATCTCCGGTTGACCGCACCTTCTCCGCTCCGCTCGTATCCAATCTCTGAATAATACTGCAATTTCCAAGCTGTCTCCGGCTAATGAGTGTCTGTGGTCTCCTATTTGATATCTGCTGCGAGAAAAAGCGCTTCAGACGCAGCTTGATGACGCTTGAATGTTCAAAACATCTCGAGCCATCAATGAAAGTGTCGGAAATGTCTTCTCATTCCCCTCCAAAGATTTCAAAGCAAGTCTTCATGTCCATCTTCATTGATAACTTCTTGATACTGATGCAGAACCCGCAAAACAAAAATATCCAACTCGCTAATTTGGTTAGTAGTAGAGGTACGGCGCACATTCTATTTACGAGGCTTTCAATACTAGCCTTGAAACAACATGTCTTTTGTGAGGTTGTGTTGAAGATGAAGAAGATGGTATGGAAGCCGGTAAGTTACTAGCATTTTCTTGTTGATAAAATCTATATATATTTTTGCATTGGTGTTCTACGCTAGACAACACTTCTTCTTTAGTTTGTTCAATAGGTGGTGGGTGATTTAGATTTTTGGGACTTGGAGGTGGTAGTACTTCTATACAATCGTAAATAGTTTCAATTAGTGATTTAGTACCGTCTATTTTAATAGTAGGATTTAATACAGAACCAATAATATAAATAGAGGGAATAGGAATAAAATATTTTTTTATTTTGAGAAACATTTTTTTAATAGCTGCCTTATAAGCTGGTTTTTCCATATATTCACTAAGTAATAAAAATATTAGAGTTATATAAAATAACATAGTTGAAATAGTAGGATAATATATACCGGAAAATTCTTTTGTCTTGAAAAAATTTCTCTAAAAATACAATAAGTTCGGAAATTTTTTCTCAATCACTATCTAAAATCATATCAGCTGGCTTTTTATTATGAGAGTTAAAAAATAAAGTTATAGGTAATTTATAGTCATAAGAAACAAGTAGTTGCTCGTATAAAGAATTTCACCTAGTTGATACTTCTTGTGGAATTTTTCTATAAGGTAGTCCACAATCGTGACAAATTTTTTTATATTCTTTTCTACGTTGTACTTTATTACTTTTAAAAATAAAGTTTATAGCAAATTGTATTTTACTAAGAATGTCTTCAAAAAGTGATAGATCATCCTTTACAATTAAGTTATATATATGGCACGCACATTTTATATGAAAATGGTCTGGAAAAGATGGAGTTAAACTATTTTTTAAATTGTAATTGCGTAATTGTTATTAGAAGCGTTATCTAATGTAATAGTCATAATTTTATTGGTAATTTCGTAATAATCGCACACTTGATAAATATTTTCTGCAATAAAAGTATCAATGTGCCTATCATCTATATATCTATACGCTAAAATACATTTTTGCATAGACCATTTATAATCTATCCAATGACAAGTTACAGTTAAATAATCATGGCCGTTAGTACTACGACCTATATCAGACGTGATAGATACTTTGCCATTAAAATGATATAATGAAAAACGTAAATATTGTTGATATTCATGCGCGAATTTAAATACATCTCTCTTAACAGTTGATCTAGGAAAACCGTTAAAAGCAGGATTATATATATCTCTAATGTAATGAATAAAACCGGGAGATGAAGGAAATAAAAAAGGCAAACCCTCCACAACAACTAATTTTGATATTGCTTCTCTATCTCTATGTTTATTGTATATAGAGCCTACAATTCCCCCCGTCATAGGGTTAATTTGACCACAGATTTGGTCCGGGACAAGATGTCGGTATGTGAACCTTGTCCCGATGGAGCGGGCGTTTGCGCACCCGGTTTTGAAGCCTGGTATTGGGCATACCTAGCTGGATGAGCACTTACTACGTGTCTAATTAAACCCCCCGTCCCACCGTGACCTTTTCCAGTTTTAAATTTTAAAATATTTTTACAAATTTTACATATGGCTACTTGATTCTTTACGTCCCTATCAAAAAATGTCCATGCATCTGATTTTAATAGTCGTTTTGCTGGACCTTTTCTCATACTAGGGGGAATATGAGGTATTTCAGTTGAAGGTGCACTAGTGGGTGTGTTGTCATCAACATTAGTGGGTATATCATCTAGATCATCGTCTAAATTAAAGTCTTTTTGAGTTCCAGAAAATAGCTCCTGGTCTAAATCTAATGGTATTGTAGGAAAATGTTGAGTATCAACAAAATCATCCTGTGTAGGAATAAGATGACTAGAAGAAGTACCCTTGCCCTGGTTGCCCCTACTAGAAGAAGCACTCTTACCCTTACCCTTAAACATACCTTTTAATCCTTCCATTTTAATTATGATAATAAATAATTAAAGACAATAAAATTAAGTGCGCTAAATAAAATAAACAGACAATAATAATTTAATGAAGGAACGAATGTACCAAATGCCGACGTAACGTCGACGTGTAATCGAGAGGTTGAAAATTGAAACTTTGCTCGATGGAAGATCCTCAAGCTAGTTGCCAACTTCACTCCCGAATAAATAAAATTGAATATTTAGCAAACAATGTAGACTTGTAGAGAGATATATTTAGAAATTAGAGAGATTGTAGGAAGATTTGTGAGAAAGATGAAGAGAAAATGAGTTATTTATAGTTGGAAAATTGGGTTAAAGTGTAAATATAATAACTTATGGGTTAAAAATAAATATTAAGGGGTAGGGGGGTTGGGGGAGGGGGGCCCTAAAATGGCCGTTGGCCAACGACCATAATCTAAAATGGTCGTTGGTGCAACGGTCATTTTTGCAAAGGGAGGAAAAGGGCGGGGTCGGGCTCGGGCTCGGGACGGGGTCGGGGCGGGCTCGGGTCTCGCGGGACCAGACATCGTCCCGTCCCGGCCCACTGGCCAGCCCTACATATAACTACTTCATAGTACAATAACGTTAATAGTAAAGCGACAGCATCAGAGTAACATCAATCAAAACGACAAAACATAATTTTTCTTAATTGAAGTTCATTTAGACTTTAGAGTAATAAAATGCCTAGAACTAGATACGACCTATACATTAATCAGTTTGTGCGCCTCTCTTATTACTAGTACGTTTTTGAATCTCTTGTTCTTCAAATACAATTCGATCTTTTCACTGTCAAATCTAAATTTCGATGGCAATGTCAGTAGGAAGATCTCCCATCACCCTCTGTGATCACATCCTTAAAAGCACCATCACTAGGGATCATAGGTAAAACATGCTCCTGGTGAGGTACAATTACATCCAACAGGTAAGGTCCAGGAGTGTCTAAGATCTTTTGTATCGCAGCTCTAACATCATTCTTGTTTGTCACCCGAGCAGCAGGTATATCACAAGCCTCCGCGAATTTCAACATGTTGGGAAAAATCTCTGCCTCGCTAGAAGGATTTCCGAGATAAGTATGTGTTCGCTTAGCCTTATAGTACCCGTCCTCCCACTGGACCACCATTCCCAAATGTTGATTATTTATAATCATCATCTTAACAGGAAGATTCTCCACTCTAACTGTTGCTAACTCTTACACATTCATCATGAAACTTCCATCCCCGTCAATGTCCACAACAATCGCATCTGGTCTCGCAACAGCTGCTCCTATTGCAGCAGGCAATCCAAATCCCATTGCACCTATCCACCCGACGTCAACCACTGCATTGGATTTTTGTATTTATAGTATTGAGCAGACCACATCAGGTGTTGGCCTACACCAGTACTAATTATGGCATTTCCATTAACTACTCGTCAAGGACCTGAATAGCATATTGTGGAGGAATGGCTTCATCAAAAAATTTGTACTTCAAAGGGTACTTCAATTTTTGCTCTGTCAACTCTTTCCTCCAGGGAGAGAAATCCAGATTTAGCTTACTAATTTCCCTCTCCAATATTGAATTCAAGCACTGTAATGCCAACTTAATATCTGCACAAATGGATACATAAGGCTTCTTGTTCTTTCCAATCTCCGTGGCGTCAATAACAATGTGAACAATCTTTGCTCTGCTTGCAAAAGCTTCTAATTTACCAGTGACATGGTTATCAAGTCTCACTCCAAACGCTAGCAGCAAATCGCTACTCTCCACAGTGTAATTAGAACAAACAGTACCATGCATCCCTAGCATTTGAAGGGAAAGCTCATCATGGTTGGAAACGCTCCAAGACCCATCAAAGTACTGGCCACTGGAATACCTGTACCAAAACAAGTACTATGTTTCACTCACAAGCAAGTTGAGGTTGACTATATAAATACTCATAAGGGCAGGGCGGAGCAAGACTTGACCTGCTAAAATTTTAACTCGCCATGCCTTGCTCTGCCCTGTTTAGCATTTTTTCACAATTTTGGCCGGCAGTGGATTTTGGACCCGCTCCGGATCGGATTTAGATCTGGATCTTGTATTTGAGATCCGTATCAGGTCCAAATCCGATATGTGGATCCGTTTTTTATTAAATATATTCATAACCTAGAATGTAATTTTATAAGTATTTTCTTAATTTTTTTTCATAATTTATGTATTGGTTAAAGGGTTGAACCAGGATAAGGCACAAGTCACACAGCCATGTAATTTGTCTTTGAAGTTTCATTTCTTTTACATATATGCTCTCTGCAGTTTTCCATATTTTCATTTCTATAAAAAGAAAAATATCACTCTTCTTTAAATTTTCCTTTCTTGAATCTGCTAGCCGTAAGCTTTAAGTATCTTTCTCTCGATTGTTTGATCAGCAAAAAAAAAACAGAGACTTTTGATATATGACTGACATTGTTTTATGTTGTTTAATGAAGTCAATCAGTAGAACTACAAGTGGAGCATCACTAAAGCCTCCAAAATTTAGCTCAAAGTTGCAACCTGTTCAGCATCACTAATGAAATCAATCGTCTATATTTTCTTGTGATGCTAAAACTTTGTTCAATATTTTTGAAGAATGGTGTCATGTTTGTGTAGGTTGATTGAATGAACTCAATCATTTTTTTCAATCAGATTTTTATTTTGTCATAAAAGTTTCAACATGTGGGGATATTATTCAAGCCAAAAAAATTTACATGTAGATCCAGATTCGATCCGTGGACCCGGTGGATTCGGATTTGGATCTGATTTTTATGGACCCGATGGATCTGGATCAAGGTATGAAAAATAGATCTAGATATGGATGTAGTAGGATCCGATCCGTTGCCATCTCGTGCCCTGCCCAATTTATGTTTTCTACAGTCCAAAAATTTAAAAACCTTTTCTAAAGGTTGTCCAAACGGCTAAATTCTCTACTGTTACCTCTTTCATCCTTTCTCTTTTACCTTTCAGACAATTAAATGTAAGATGATATTAATCTCCCTTCGGGAGTCTTTGTCATTAATATCAATATATATAGTGTACAATATACAATTCTAATACAAGAGGAATCCTAGTCCCAATACAAGAGGAATCCTAGTTTACCATAATTATCTATCACTAAATATATTTACAATATATGGGATATATTCTAATTATGGGTAGGGATTGTAGTATTATACTTGTACACGTTTACACACACCCTCAGTCGGAGTGGGAAGAGGCCTAACGTTAAGACTGGATCTGAAATCAAGGAACAACTATCTTGGGAGGCCCTTTGTGAAAATATCTGCGTATTGATATGAGGAAGGCACGTGCAATACCTTAATATGCCTGAGAGAAACCTTCTCATGAACAAAGTGGATGTCCATCTCAACATGCTTGGTTCGCTGATGCTGAACCGGATTGTGAGACATGTATATGGTGGATATGTTATCACAGTAGACCAGAGACGCTTTACTTAAAGGACACTGAAGCTCCAAGAGAAGGTTTCGGAGCTAACATATCTCAGCAACAACATTAGCAACTTCTCTATACTCAGCTTCTGCACTCGAACGGGATAATGTGGCTTGCCCTTTGGCAGACCAAGAGATGAGATTATCACCCAAAACCACACAGTAGCCGGATGTAGAGCGGCGGGTTTCTAGACAGCCTGCCCAATCTGCATCTGTGTAGGATAATAGCGAGTTCGGTGCGGAGGGGTATAAGTGTAGTCCATTATCCAGTGTGCCCTTAACATATCGAATGATACGTTTGAGGGTAGTAAAATGAGGTTCCTTGGGGACATGCATAAACAAGCATACCTGCTGACAGCATAGGCAATGTCAGGCCTGGTGAAGGTGAGATACTGAAGTGCGCCTGCAAGACTCTTATACATAGTAGGATCAGTCACTGGAGTACCGACCAGTGCACTAAGTTTGGATTTAGAATCAACTGGAGTGGACATGATTTTGCAATTTCCCATCTTAGCCCTGTTCACGATCTCCTCTGCATACTTACGCTGACAAAGAAACATACAATCGGCGGATCTAGTGACTGAGATCCCCAAAAAATAGCTCAACTTTTCCAAATCAGTTATGACAAATTCAGACTTGAGCCGTGCAATAATCTCATCTTTCAACACAGCAGTAGAGGCAGTAAGAACAATGTCATCCACATATAACAGTAAATAAGCAATATCACGACCTCGATGTAAAGTAAAGAGAGGTATCACATCTGCTGCATGTAAATCCAAGATGTATAATGAACTGTGCAAAACGATCATACCATGCTCTAGGGGCCTGTTTTAAGTCATAGAGTGACTTACGGAGATGACACACATACTGTGGGGCTGCTGGGTGGACAAAACCAGGCGACTGGTGTATGTATACAATTTCTCGTAAATCCCCATGAAGAAATGCATTCTTCACATCTAGCTGATGAATCGGCCAATTCTTTCCCATAGCAATGCTTAGAACTGTTCGAATGGTGGCCGGTTTGACAATCGGACTGAAAGTCTCGCCTCAATCAATGCCCTCCTGCTGGTTAGTACCATTTGCCACTAGTCTTGCCTTGTATCTTTCTAAGTCACCACTATCCCTGAACTTGTGACGAAAAAGCCACATGCAATGGAGCACATTTACCCCATCTGGTCGAGGAACCAAGTCCTAAGTATGTTGTTTCGTTAATGCATTAAACTCCTCACACATGGCTGCATTCCAATTCGGGTCTAGTTTGGCTAATTTAGGGCTTTTTGGAATAGGTAAAATTGTTTGGGTGGACAGGTTAAATTGGAATTTGGGTTTGAAAATCCCGTGTTGGGCACGGGTTTCCATTCGGTGTGTGGGTGCTGGCTGGGTAAGGGTGTTGGTTGACTGTTGAGGGTCGGACTGGGTGATGGCAGAATCGGGTGTGGGGCAGTTTGTGTCATCAGGACTGGGTTTCGGTCTGGGTGGTTGTCGGGTGGTATACACCAATGGCGGTGTTTGGGATTAGAGTTGAGTGGATTAGGTCGGTGGGTGCTGGGGAACTGTGGTAAGGATTTGTGAGGAATCTCGGTATGTCGGAGATGGATGAGGTTTGTAGTATAGGGTACGTTGTTGGAGGCGTAGTAGGTCCAGTAGCTGGGTTTGCTGGGTGGTGGTGGAGGGTCGGACTAGGGTCGGTACGGTAGTGAGACTGTATGGGAGGCACAGTGGATGGGACGGTGACCGGTGAGTGGGTGGAACCTGGAGGCAGAATGGTGCTAGAGGTGGCATAGGGCGGTAACGGGGAGGACACCGATGGCAGTGATGTCGACGGTAGGTGTTGTACGGTGGCAGATGGAGGCTGTAGAGGTACAGTGGTGTCGGCCGGGCACAGTTCCTGAAGGTGGATAGGAGAGAGAGTTGAGTTGTCTAAAAATTCGTAATCCGGTTTTCGAAATTTTTGGATGTTGGAAAAGGGGAATTGCGTCTCGTCAAAAGTGACGTGACGTGAGATGAAAATTTGACGAGTGGATAGGTCATAGCACAGATAGCCTCTATGGTTTGACGGAAAACCTAAGAAGACACTCGGAGTGGTGCGGGGAGCTAATTTGTGAGCGGTCGTGGAAGAGAGATTAGGGAAACATAGGCAACCGAATATCCGTAGGTGATCATAGGAGGGAACCCGGTGGTGTAGGATTTCAGTTGGAGTCGTTATGGAGGGTACTAGTGGATAAAATATTAAGGACGTATTCTACTATTTTGACCGCATATACCCAAAATGATGGAGGGAGGGAGGCATGAAACAGAAACGTGCGGACCATTTTATTTATTGTACGAATGAGACGCTCGACCTTGCCATTTTGAGGGGACGTGTGAGGACACGAAAATCGAACGACCATGCCATTATTGGTGCAAAATTTTTGACACGCGGAATTGTTAAATTCACGGCCATTGTCACATTGGAAAGATTTAATGGCGCGTTCGAATTGCGTTTTGATAAATGTGCAAAATTCAAGAAATTTGGCAAAAACTTCGGACTTAAATTTTAATAGGTAGATCCAAAGAAAGTGAGAGTAGTCATCCAATAACACGAGATAATATTTATGACCTAGGGAACTAGTAATTTGGGAAGTCCACATATCAACATGAACAATATCAAAAGGAGCAAACGTAACGCTAACTGAGGAAGTAAACGGAAGACGAATATGTTTGCCTAATTGACAGGAAATGCAAGTCTGGGCAAGTTTCCCATTACATTGAATAAAATTATTACTTCTAAGAAAATTAAAAACGAGAGCTCCTGAGTGTCCGAGCCTATTGTTCCAAATTGACGGAGATAGAGCAGCTAGGGTAGTGTGTGATCGGGAACCGGCAGCGGACGAGGATGTGAATGGATAGGGATCCCCTGTGCTATTGCATCTCGTAAGAGGTGTCTCCTTACGTAGATCCTTCACAGTAAAACCAAAGGGATCAAAATCAACAGACACAAAATTATTACGAGTAAATTTCCTAATGGATATTAAATTGTTTATGATGTGTGGGGCATGTAGGACGTTATTTAGGGAGAAGGGTGGGTGAGGTGGCGGAGTGTGGGTATGACCATAGCCCTGAATTGAAATGTGATGACCATTGCCAACTGTAATAAATTGTGGAGACTTTAAATGATACAATTGGGAAAGATTACCTACGGACCGGGTGAGGTGAGAGAAGGCTCCGGAGTCCATATACCAATTTTTGTTGGGCTGCTGCAAACTCATACTATTGAATGTCTGACCCAAGTCGGTAGGGATTTGAGTGAAGGGCTGCTGTGGGAGGCCCGGGCACGCGACATGGGCTGTTTCTTTGGAATATGGCGAGACACGGACACGGAGCACAGCCTAGTAGCCCTTGTTCTTTGAAAAAGGGAACTGGGCTGGAGGATATCCTGAAGCCGTGGTCCAGTTCTGATTTTGGTAACCAGAGACTGGGCGGGCCCAAGTTATTGTGTTGCTAAACTGTTGTGATTGGTAGCCTCATCCCTTACCGCGTCCCATGCCGCCTCGTCCACTGCCGCGGCCCTTGCCACTAATGCAGCCGCATTTTGCCTCGATTGGATATTTTTCGGCGGAGGCTGCTGGCAGACTGTGGCCTGATGTTGTGTGGGCGGTTCAACTGTTAAAGCCTTCTAGTTATGCTCGTCCTATTTTGCACGTCGGGTTTCCTCCAATTGCGAGCGTTCTTTATTAAAACTTGGTAGAGGGTCAGCCTGTTGTATCATTGTGGCTAGGGTGTCATATTCACCCTTGGGGAGGCTCGCAACTAATTGTAACACCATCTTAGTTTCAGACACATGTGTACCAACATTGGTCAGTTGGTCTGCCACAAGTTTCAACTGCTTGCAATATTCTGACATATTAGAGTAATTTTCAAGACGGGTGGTGTTGAACTGTTCTTCCAAGTACACGGCGCGAGTATTCTTGTTGTCTTGAAAAATTTCTTCCAAACGTGTCCATAGATCACAGGCAGATGCACCCATTTTCATGATTGTGTATAGTAAGTCCTTGGATATAGTGCCATATATCCACTGTTTGACCACGGCATCGAGGCGACGCCATGTGATGTCGTCCATATCGGGAGGACGAGGGAAAGAGTCGTCTATATTTTCAAGCACATGATATACACATGCATGGGTGCGAAATAGTTCCACCCATGACCAATATTGGCCATCTTCTTGATCAAGAATTTTAGGGATAAAATTCTTGATGTTGGTAACGGCGAGAGCCGGATGAAAAGACGTTGATGAGAGGGGAGTGGGTGGTTGGATGACGACTGAGTGAGAAGCGGAAGCATCGGAAGAGGTGGGAGTAGCCAAATTCTCCATTAGGGTGGTGGGAATTGGGAAGAAAAAAAAATATGTGCCGTCGGCCGAGAGATTGGGAGGGGAGCAAGGAGGAATTTTCTAGAACAGGGTTTTGGCTCTTGATACCATGTAAGATGATATTAATCTCCCTTCGGGAGTCGTTCTCATTAATATCAATATATATAGTGTACAATATACAATCCTAATACAAGAGGAATCCTAGTCCCAATACAAGAGGAATCCTAGTTTACCATAATTATCTATCACTAAATATATTTACAATATATGTGATATATTCTAATTATGGGTAGGAATTGTAGTGTTATACTTGTATACGTTTACATTAAATACAACTCCTTGTGGGATTTCACTTAGTATGTTGTTGTTATTTGTACAATTAAATACTACTCCTAGGAATTAGAGAAAAATGAAAAATAATTCAATAATAAAAGATAGATGCTTTAGATTTTTCTTTTATTTCCATAAGACATTTTATGGAAACTCAATTGCTCAGGAGAGGACCAACACAAAGATTAGTGCATCGAATACCATTTTTTTTTCTTATTCATCACAATGTAGCGTTTCAGTTTACAATGATTTTGTCCGATTTATGCTATAATTTCAGTTTTACCATAACAGTATTGAAGGTACTAATAAATAACTAACTTCAACAGTTAATTTTAAATCGAAATGACATATACCTGAAAGAATTACAAATGCTTTGGCCAAAGTTAATAAATCTTTGCATCTCTTAAGTGGTAGGTATGCTTTGAGTTCTCAAAGTGCTCTTTGATACTCCAATACTATAAACTGAATTATAAGTTTACATTTCATTTACAAGATGGATGGTGGAAAAGTACAATATTATGAAAATTCTGAAAGATCTACTTTTTTTTCTTATTGATGAGATGTTTCATTCTTAATGTTGTTTCTTTGGATCTTTTACAATTGATTGATCTTTTCATAGTATTTGTCAATATGTAAGTTCACTTTTAAAGAATAATTTAGACCATTGCTACGCTAATATTAGACAGGAACCATAAATTACCATGGCAAAAAACTTAGCTATGAAAAGAGAAAAAAGAGCAAAAGAAATTAAGTATGATCAAGCAACATATAAATAACCCACATTGTTTAAGTTAAAAGTTATTTTAATATTTTGTACAAAGCTAATATCAGTTCATGCCCAAGATATCTCAAATTTGCAGATGCTTCAAATTTTTCTTGCTAAAAGCCCAAACCTGCTACCTGCCCTGCCCCACTAATTATTTTCACAAAAATGAATTTTGTCCGGCCCTGTCCTGCCACGTTTAAATACTTCCCTGCCCTGTCCTGCCACGTTTAAATACTTCCCTGCCCTGTCCCATCCAATCCAATTGCCATCCCTAACTATTCATTGATCGTGTCGCTCCATTTAAACTTTCTCAAACCAAAATAATATAAAATCAAAATAAAAGTAATATACAGTTCTCTATATTTCTACTAGAAACTGGAATACCAGTGAGCTCCACAAAACACCTTAACTCCTGGCTCGATTGTACGCACCCAGCCAGCATATAAAAACGGCTTCTTCGACTCAGAAATTAGTCTAACAATTTGCTCCAACATCTTATTTGGTGATTCAGGGAGTATGAACATGTAACCTGACAACTTCATTGTCTGATCCTGGTAAGAGTCTCACATCGGATATTGAATGGAAATATGGACTTCTTATATGGACTTGGACAATACTCACCCTACAAACTAGCTTTTGAGTTGAGTTAGGCCCAAGATTCATTTTTTACATGGTATCAGAGTCAGACTCATTCCAATTCTTTATTTGGGCCCCCAAATTATATTATCCACGCTCCAGTTAACAAGGTCTAGACGTGCGGGGGAGTGTTAAGAGTCACACATCGAATATGGAATGGAAACATGGACTCCTTATATGGACTTGGACAATCCTCACTTTACAAGCTAGTTTTTGGGGTTGAGTTAGGCCCAAGATTTATTCTTTACAGATCCCAATTAGGAATCACCATTTGTTGCTGAACATCTTTAGGAATATCAATTAAAACCAGTCCAGGCCGGCCTGATCGTGCTAGGAAAAACGCCTCTCGCACAATCCTTGGAATATCCTGAACGTCCATAACTAGATAATTATGCTTGGTAATCGGTCTAATTGCCTCAACAATTGGTGTTTCCTGAAATGCGTTTGTTCCAAGAATACTACAAGGAACTTGACCTGTAATAGCAATAATTGGGAACACTATGCATCAGCAAGACCACCAACAAAATTAGCATCACCAAAGAAATTAATGTCATACTATTTGTTTACCCGTAAAATGGTACAGTTGAATTTGTATACATGATCAATGACATGTGGATCTCAAGTGACTGACCTGACAATAATATTAGACAAAATACTGAAATAGTAAATAATACTAAGTTAAAGTAAAGAAACAATTAGTCTGAATCTTGTGTTTATTTCTTGATAAAGTCGTTGTGACTAGTATGAAAGCGTAAGACACGAGAGAATGTTAAAAAGTATGTTGTATTATCTTGTTAATGATCTCTGTACAATAGAATGAGAACCTCTATTTATACTTGAGTTATAGGGTGCAAGTTCCATGAATCATGCCCCATAATTATCAATATTAATGCTACAATAAAAGGTAATTAAGAGGTCATAAAGGCTAATAAAGCTTAATAAAGGCCGGAGGAAACTTGGGGTCTTGTGTAACGTTTATGTACATTGAATGACGCTTGACCGATGAGTTGGCATGCTTATCCGGGTCCTTTGTAATTTCTTCCCCGGAAGCAGGTTACCAAATTACTTCTCCGGAGCTTCCTCAGAGCCCTTCGCTTGCTGACTCGAGTCTGACCTGCCACCATCGTCATATGTCATCTCTTGATACGTCGACTTGTGTTTAGAATTTTGCCCTATACACTACTACTTTAATTTGCCTGTTGGGAAATTTAAGAAAAGTTAACAACATTTTTTTTAATGGTCATTCAATTTTTTCTACAAAAATCACTTAACTAACTTTTGTCATTTTAAAATCATCCAACGTACGTGTTCATGCTAACTAGGAGGAATTGATTAACATGACCTGTAATAGCAACAATGGGAATACTGTCAAACATAGCATCAGCAAGACCGCTAACAAGATTTGTAGAGCCAGGGCCAGAGGTGGCGATAAAAACACCAGGGAACCCGGTGGCGCGTGCATACCCTTCAGCCGCAAAAATACCGCCCTGTGAATGACGTGGCAATACATTCCGAATGGTTTGAGAACGGGTGAGAGCCTGGTGAATTTCCATTGAATTGACGCCAGGGTAAGCAAATACAATGGCGACGCCTTCACGCTCGAGTGCTTCAACGAGAACGTCACATCCTTTTCTTGGTTCATCAGGGGCAAACCGGGAAGCGAATGTCTCGATTGGTGGAGCATTTGGTGTTGTGGAGACGGCGTTAATGATGGGAAAACGGCGGAGAGTGGAGATAATTTTATGTGGAATTATTGTTGGAGTGTGTGGAAAAGGGAAGCTTAGGAGAATAGGAAGAAGTAATAAAAGGGTTAGTAGAGAGAGAATGCGTTGGAGAGGCTGCATGAGAGATAAACGAATGAAACAGAAGCTGAAACTTGGGAGTCAATAAAGTTCATAGGACGCTTAGCTGGCCACAGCAAGAAATACTACTCTAACTTAACTTCTGTCCCAAAACTAAATCACCAACAAATACAATTAGGTCACTTAATAGGTAATTAAAACTAAATCTCTCGATAAGTATTAATTTAGATTTTCTAACAAATAAATCTATTTTTCATAAATCACGCACATGCATCCATGTAACAAGAGTATAAATGATAAATGATATAATATAACGTACAATATTTTTTTAAACTCCAAAGTCACGTGGGCGAAAGATTATATTCGATAGACCCTCAGCTCAAAAAAATTGGTAAATCACATCATACCGATTCAAGTCAAATAAAAAAAATTCGACTAGTAGTTTTGTTTGATTTTGTTAATTGGTACTGAAAAAAGTAGGATCATAATTGGTTTGATTAGTATTAACTAAGAAAAGTCAAACCAAAATCAAACCGCTGACATTATTTGTTCACAATTTTTAAAATTATTTCATACACAAAAATATTTTTTGTAATAGAAATTTATTTTTTTCTTAAACTTTGAATTTTGACAATACTCAAAATACCGTTAATGGAGGTATAAACGGAAAGACCTTAAATTTTGAGCCAAATCAGAAAATCTCAAGAACCGGCCACTTTCATCAGGGAGGTCAACAAAAGAAGTAAAGATACCATTCAACTTATCGTTCAATAGGCTTGATTATGTAAGAAGAGAATTTGAGGGCAAAATCATCATGAAACACACACAATAGCACATATACCATAATATATTCCATAAGACATACGAGTCAATGTTAAAGTGTCCTCTTTCACTGTTACCTAAATTAGCACCAAATAAAAACTGGATGATTGAACAAGAAGCTTCTTGTGCTCCCTTGATCAATATAATGACTTGGAATTAAGGCTGAAATATAAACAACATTCAGAAACACTAAAATCTATATAGCTCTCACACACACAAATAAACACAGATGCCAACACATAAAAGAGGCAAATTAGCAAAGGGAAAAGAAGGCACGGTACATGATGGAGGTGAGACAAGCAATAAGGTGTTTCCTTTTAAGCCTAAAAATGGGAGTGTGTTTCCCAAAGAGCACAAGTCAGTGAAGGCCATGGCATGTAATAAGTTAGGGAAGATTTTAACTTCACCTTTCAATGAAGACAAGAAAAAGATGCTTCCACAAAGCTAGCTAGGATTGTTGGAAATTTGTCTTTGGCGGGAGTTGCGTCTGACCAACTTTAACGGCTTAGACACTAGTGTTCCGCATGTTGGAGAATCCGGTTCTTGGGGTTTATAAGTCTCAACGTTGGCTTGGGGTTTGGGACCCCAAGGGGTATCCCATGTGTTTAAAGGAGGGAGGACCTAGATGTGCTTCGGTTCGAGGAAAGCCCACACGCGCGCCGCCGCCACCGCCCGTCCGGTCCGGGCTGTGGGCTGTGCTCTTCCTAAATGCCAATCCATTGCACTTCAAATTCACCATTTATTTTGGTGAATTACTACCTTCATAATTGTCATTACTTGGACAGTAACAGGCAATTATGTGGGCAGTTGGTAAGCCTATCCTTCAACTATATAAAGGACCATTTGCACCATTGTTGAACTACACACAAAAACATAAACGAAATCAGTTCTTCCTACTACCTTCCAGCATCATTTCATTACTCAAAATTCTTCACGGTAGCACTTGAGTTTCCTTTGCTCATTTGTTCATTTGCTGTTTTATCTTGGGAGACAATTGTCCAGGACGTAGAAATGATACATACGGGCCAATATTGTCTTAAAGACAGAGTGCAAACACTCGACTCAGCATACCAAAAACTGTTCCAGTTTATTGTAATTCCAGTTTATTTTTCAAGTTAATTCTAACTTTAGTTTGTTGTAATACTTAGCAGTTACTTATTTTCGTTTCCTGCATCATTGTAACCAATAAGTTTAAGAAAATATTGTGCTTACTGTAACTGCTGCAACATGACTGGAAACATGACTGATTCTGTTGCTGCCACTCAAGGCAACAATTTTGCCTTCCCTGCTGCTGCCGCTGCTGTCCAAGGCAACAACTCTGCTGCCTTCACTGCTGCTGCCGCTACTGTCCAAGGCAGCAACTCTGCTGCCTTCCCCGCTGCTGCCCAAGGCTCCTTCCCCCGCATTCCACCATGATCGCCCTGAAAAATTCATGGGCTCAAACTTTAAGAGATGGCAGCAAAAGATGTTGTTCTACTTAACTGTTATGGACATGGCCCTGTTCCTAACGGAAGATCCTCCACAAGCTGGAGATGAAATGGACTTTTCGCCTACTGAAACGGCTGAAGAGGGCCTTGGTATCCATGTCGTTAACGACATGAAGATGGTTCTTGATGCATGGAATCATAGTGATTTCATGTGCAAGAATTACATATTGAACTGCTTGGAAGACCCTCTCTACACGGTCTATTGCACCATTGGCACTGCCAAAGAGCTGTGGGAAAAACTGCAAAAGAAGTACAACGCATAAGATGCGGGTACTAAGAAGTTCATCGTTGGGAAATTTCTAAAATTCCAAATGGTGGATAGTAAGACAGTGATGTCCCAAGTCCAGGAATTCCAAATTATTCTACATCACCTGGATTTGGAAGGAATGAAACCAAATGAGTAGTTTTTGGTTGCATCGCTGATTGAAAAATTACCTCCTTCGTGGAATGAGTTTATGAGTTACTTAAAACTCAAGACAAAGGAGGTGACCTTTGAAGAGCTTATATCAAACTCCAAATTCAGGAATATAATAAGAAGGCTTTGCCTAGGGGTAAACAACCTGCTGAGGCAAAGGCAAATATGGCTGAGGCCAAAGGGAACCCAAGCAAGAAGCGGAAGTTCCAGAAAGACGGCAAGGCCCACGCAACGGAGATATTCAGAGGTAACTGTCACCACTGTAGGAAATCTGGTCATAAGATCAAGGAATGTTGCAAGCTCAAGACTGAGCAACAACAGAAAGCCAAGGCTAAAGGCAAGACACATGCTAACGTCGTCAAGGACACGCTCCTGGATGACATGATTGAAGAGTTCTCGGCAGTGGTGCTTGAACCGAACCTGGTCGAGAATCCGAGGCAGTGGTGGGTGGACACAGGTGCTACCAGACGCATCTGTTACAACAGGGATGCCTTCTCCACGTACACACCAGTCACCGACAAGAAGCTGTTCATGGGCAACAACGCTTCCTCTGACGTGCTGGGGGTAGGAAAGGTGGTCCTGAAGATGACTTCCGGAAAGAAGCTCACTCTGAAGGAAGTGATGCACGTCCCTGAGATTAGAAGAAATTTAATTTCAGGACCTTTATTGGTTAATGCTGGTTTTAGGCTAGTGTTTGAATCCAATAAGTTTGTACTTACAAAGAATGGCACTTTTGTGGGGAGAGGCTTCGTCTGTGAAGGCCTCTTCAAAGTGAATGTCATGTCTGTAATGTGTCCAAGTAATAAAGCTGAACCTTCTTCTTATTTGCTTGAGTCTTCTAATTTATGGCATCATAGATTAGGACACGTTAGCTACAAGTTTATCCAAAGGCTGGTAAAGATGGAGTTGTTGCCGTCTATCGACGTAAATCCTCAACATAAGTGTGAGGTGTGCGTAAAGGTAAAACTCACTAAGCTTCCTTTTCGATCCGTCGAAAGGAATACCGCTTCTCTAGAACTTATTCACACAGATATATGTAATTTGAAGTTCGCACAAACTATTGGGGGGAACAAGTACTTTGTCACATTCATTGATGATAGCACAAGGTATTGTTACCTTTACTTGTTGAAAAGTAAAGATGAAGCCTTTGAAGTGTTTCGACGTTACAAAACAGAAGTTGAGAACCAACTAAGCCTACGGATTAAATCCATTCGTAGAGATAGAGATGGAGAATACGTAGCGCCATTTGAGAAATATTGTGCCCAAGAAGGCATTGTTCATCAAACGATGGCTCCATACTCACCTCAATCGAACGGTGTGGCAGAACGTATGAACCGCATATTGAAGAAAACGATGAATGTCTTGCTCATCAATTTCGATCTTTCCCAAAACATGTGGGGAGCAATCGTCCTTACCGCTAATACGATTCTTAATAGAGTCCCATATAAGGGTAAGGACAAAACTCCATATGAATCATGGAAGGGAAAGAAACCCACCTATAAATATTTTAAGGTATGGGATTATTTGGCAAAGGTTGAAGTACCCAAGCCAAAGCAGGTCAAGATTGGGCCTAAAACTGTAGATTGCATATTCATCGGATATGCAAATAACAGTAGTGCTTATCGCTTCTTAGTGCATAAGTCAGATATTCCAGATATCCACGAGGGTACAATCATGGAATCAATGAATGCTCAATTCTTTGAAGGTACCTTTCCTAGAAAGGAAAAAGACATAACCTCTCTCAAATGAAGTTATGAACAAAGCTCTCCAGAACCGGGAGTCGTTGAAGGCCCGAATCTAGATGGTTCAAATCTAGCGGATCTTGAGGTGGTTGAACATCCGAAATCTAGTGTTTCAGATTCTCAGAACTTGGAGACTCCAGAGATGGATCTAAGGCGAAGTAAAAGGGCCAGGAAGGATAAATCCTTCGGTCCTGACTTTGTAGCTTATATGGTTAATGATGAACCAATGACAATTGCTAAGGCGTTGTCAACTCCAGAAGCACCGCTATGGAAAGAAGCTATTGAGAGTGAAATAGGCTCCATTCTGCATAACCATACTTGGGAGTTGGTTGATCTTCCTCCAGGAAATAAACCACTGGGTTGTAAATGGATACTCAAATGGAAATATAAAGCAGATGGGTCTATAGACAAGTATAATGCCAGGTTGGTAGTCAAGGGCTATCGGCAGACAGAAGGTCTTGACTACTTTGACACATACTCCCCGGTATCTCGGATGACATCCATACGGGTATTCATTGCGATTGCAGCTTTGCGTGACCTTGAGATATATCAAATGGATGTCAAGACAGTCTTCCTAAATGGTGATTTGGAAGAAGAAATTTATATGGACCAACCCGAGGGGTATGTGGTTCAAGGGCAAGAGAAGAAAGTCTGTCGGCTTGTCAAATCTCTGTACGGGCTGAAACAAACCCCGAAGCAATGACACAAAAAATTTGATAGTACTCTACTATCGAAGGGTTTCTCCATTAATGAGTGTGATAAATGTGTCTACACGAAAGGTAACTCTGACTCATTCGTCATGATATGTGTATACGTAGATGACATGTTGATCACAGGAAGCAGTCCTAGGGTAATCCTAGCGACTAAGAACATGTTGAAGCAATGTTTCGACATGAAGGATATGGGTATCGCAGATGTCATCTTAGGGATAAAAATCTCTAAGACGTCTGACAGACTGGTCTTATCTTAGTCTCACTACATCGAGGATATTTTGAGAAAGTTCGAGATGTTAGACAGTTCACCGATAAAGTCACCAATAGATACAAATCAAAAGCTTGATAAAAATCTTGGTGCACCCGTATACCAGGAGCGATATGCACAAGTGATCGGTAGTTTGATGTATATAACAAACTACACTCGACCTGATATTGCTTATGCAGTAAATAAGTTGGCTAGGTTTACCCGTAATCCGAGTGATGATCACTGGAAGGCGTTGAATCGGGTATTACAATACCTGAAATATACGTTAACTTTCGGGTTACATTATTCGAGATATCCAGCTGTACTAGAGGGGTACAGTGATGCAAATTGGATATCTGATATAAAGAACACCAAGTCCACCAGTGGGTATATATTTACAATTGGCGGTGGGGCTGTGTCTTGGAAATCCTCTAAGCAAACTTGCATCGCCCTATCCACAATGAAATCGGAGTTTATCGCTTTAGTCAAAAAAGGAGAAGAAGTTGAGTGGCTTCATGAATTCTTAGAGGATGTTCCGTGTTGGAACAAACCCGTACCTTCGGTAATGATCCACTGCGACAGTCAGTCGGCTCTAGGAAGGGCACAGAATGTTATGTACAATGGCAAGTCTCATCATATTCGATGAAGGCATATGACCGTTAGGCAACTGATCACCACGGGTATAATATCCATTGATTACATTAAGTCAAATGATAATATAGCAGACCCGCTGACAAAGGGCTTACCCAAGGATCAGATGATCTGCCTGTCTAGGGGATTGAGATTAAAACCCAAAGTATAAGGACCAATACGGTGGTAACCCAACCTTACTAACTGGAGATCCCAGTAATTCGGTTCAATGGAAAAACTAAGCTGTAAAGGTTCAGTTGATCGCTTCAGTGGAAGCATGAGCACATCAGATAGTGATTTCTGTAAAGAAACACCAAATCCAAAGCCGTTCCCGCGATAGACGTTAAGTGCTATCTGCAGTATGGGTAAAGGTTAAATTTTCAAAAACCTTTAATGATCCTCAACAGTTGAGGTTAGGTTTGGGGAAACTTTTAATGGTTCCTAACACTTGTGAAGTGGAGTATAGCAGGATACCTTGTAGAAGATCACTTATTTAAGTGCGAGCACGGGCCGCCTCAAATGAACGCACTTAAGAATCCAAGAAGTTGTCCATGGCCACAACGGACAAAACATTACGAAGAAGAGAGTAAGGGAATTTGTTGTGTTGGTACTATTGACTTGGCTTACACTAAACACTGACGGTTTAAGACATCACGTTCACCGCGCAATAAGTAAGTCCGATGATATTTAACTATGAAAGGTTCAAAGCTGAAGCTACCTCTCCTTATGCAACATCGGTCCGCTGAAATATTGCTGGAAATGAAAAAGGCACCATGTGAGTGCGCCAAAATCTCTTTCAAGAGGGGATTGTTGGAAATTTGTCTTTGGCGGGAGTTGCGTCCGACCAACTTTAACGGCTTAGACACTAGTGTTCCGCATGTTGGAGAATCCGGTTCTTCACACGTGCATAATCTACTAAGTAAGTAGATGACCGTAGGGCCAAGGATCGTCAAATTTCGTTGAGAAATGAAAGAGATATTGGTCCACAAAGTGAGGTGTTTAAAGCATGGAAAAGTGTGGTATTGAGATCAATTCTCCCTCATCGGTGGGGGAAGAAAGAATTGTTTTGTTTATAAGTCTCAAGGTTGGCTTGGGGTTTGGGACCCCAAGGGGTATCCCATGTGTTTAAAGGAGGGAGGACCTAGATGTGCTTCGGTTCGAGGAAAGCCCACACGCGCGCCGCCGCCGTCCACCTGTCCCGTCCTGTCTGAGTCTCGGGTCATGGGTTGTGGGCTGTGCTTCTTCCTAAATGCCAATCCGTTGCACATCAAATTTACTATTTATTTTGGTGAATTACTACCTCCATAATTGCCATTATTTGGCCAGTAACAGGCAATTATGTGGGCAGTTGGTAAGCCTCTCCTTCAACTATATAAAAGACCCTTTGCACCATTGTTGAGCTACACACAAAAACATAAACGAAATCAGTTCTTCCTATTACGTTCCAGCATCATTTCATTACTCAAAATTTTTCACGGTAGCACATGAGTTTCCTTTGATCATTTGTTCATTTGCTGTTTTATCTTGGGAGACAATTGTCCAGGACGTAGAAAAGATACATACGGGGTAATATTGTCTTAAAGACAGAGTGCAAACACTCGACTCAGCATACAAAAAACTGTTCAAATTTATTGTAATTCCAGTTTATTTTTCAAGTTAATTGTAACTTCAGTTTGTTGTAATACTTAGCAGTTACTTATTTTCGTTTACTGCATCATTATAACCAACAAGTTTATCATTATTTCTACTTCCATATATGAACTTTTGTAATATATATATAGTTGAATATAAGAAACAAACAATTCTGTCCAAGCTTGTAGGACCACATAATGGACGGGTGATGTTTAAGATCATCTATGTAACGACATGTTGTGTTAAAGCAGACAGAGAATACATTCCCTAATAAGGACCTTATCCTTTCACATATGCTTATAATATATGTTGTGGGAATATCCTTGGTATGTTTTGCCTCTTCCCCATGATGAAACATGTTTACAATCATGTTTATCACTATTCAATTTCATCTCATTCTATTATTCATAGAATGCGCATTGCAATATTAGCTGATTCGCATACGTTGACCGATTTGTCCTTGTCCGTTCTCAAATTTCATCATACACTAAAACCTCGATAAATGAATATCATTGAGATCATCAAAAAATATTCATTTAGCGAGGTTATTTATTTATCGATAAATGAATATTTATTCATTTACATGATATTTTTATATTTTTTGTGTGACATGCATTTTGTAATACATTTTCATTATTATTTTAATTAAGATTCATGCATGTAATTTTAAATATATGTATTGAAAAACTAAAAAAATTAAACTAAGTACATTGTAACAAATTTAGTAAAGGATGAACATGAACTATCACGTATGCATAAATTTTCTTTTAATAATTATTAATTATAATTATTGAGAAACTAAAAGATGAAATTAAGTTAAACAACCTAACAAAAAATCTAGTAAATACGTAATACATGCATGTACTTTATATTAATATTTACTTATTATTAATTGAGAAACTGAAATTTGAACTAAGTACTTTGTAAGAAATAATTTTAACAAACGAAATGCATGACTTGTATATTGATAAAACAAAGTACATTGTAACAAAATATTTATTAAATGTTATGCATGAACACAAACTCTATAAATACGTTAGTTTTCTTTTCATTCTCAAATCACTAGATTTTTCTTTTATTTCTCATTCATGACTTCAAATTTGAAAGGAGTGAAAAAATCCACCTTGACTGATGAAATGAGAATAGCATTATGTGAGCATAAAAATGAGTAGTCCACTTTAAGTCAAAAAGATTTGCAGTTATGGATGAAGAAAAAGTTCAACATCTCTATCAACAATATCAAATACTCTTAAAAGATCAGCAAAGTTTTATCAATGGAGATAAAGAATAAAAACGTCAAGAGACACAAGTCATCAAAATATCCCGAGTTAGAAAAAGTGTTGTATGAATGGTTTCTCCAATATCAAGAGAAATTTAATATTAGTTGAGAAATGATCCAAGCCCAAGCAAAAGAGTTTTGGAAAAAAATGTATGAAAGCTCTGATCAAGGATTTAATTTCTCAAGTGGCTGGTTAGAACGATTTAAGGTGAGACATGGAATTAAATCTTATCGAATGTTTGATGAGAGTGGTTCAGTTGCTATGGAGAATGTTGAGGATGCTTTACCAAGTATACGAGCTAAATTAGATCAGTTTCAATGGAAAATTATGTACTATATGGATGAGACTGATTTATTTTATCATTTGGAAGCAAATCATTCACTTGCAACAAAACAACTGGAAGGACGAAAGAGGGACAAGGAAATGATTACGGTTGTTGTTTGTTGCAATGGCGACAGTTCTAACAAAGTGCCACTTTGGATAATTGGTAAGTATGCTAATCCTTGATGTTTTAAAAATGTGAATTTAAATAATCTTAATTGCCACTATCGAGCTAACAAGAAAGCATGGATGACTGAATTACTTTTTTAAGAATTGTTTGCTGGTTTGATAAACAAATGGATGGCAGAAAAGTTCTTTTGATAGTGGACAATTGTCCTTTCCATCCTAAGGTTATTGAAGGCTTGAGAAATGTTGAACTATTTTTCTTGCCTCCAAATACAACCTCAAAGATTCAACCATGTGATACTGAAATTATTCGGGCATTGAAAATTCATTATCGGTGTCGTCTTTATTCAAGCATCTTGCAACTTTACGAGTCAGGAAAAACAAGTCCAAACAAAATTAGTGTGCTGAATGTTATCAATTTTATTAGTGCGGCTTGGAATATTGATGTGAAAATAACAACTATTGCAAATTGTTTTTGACATTGCAAAATTCAGTCAGACGAAGATAAAAATACTGAACAACCACTTGGTGAAGATGAAGGCATCCAGGGATAACATGAAGTTATCAATGGTTTAAGGTTATAGAAATGTAATGGATGTGGAAGACCTTTTAAATTATCCTAGTGAAAATGATGCACTCATGGAGTCTCCTACTGATGAAGAAATTATTTAAGGAGTAATGAAAATATTTGTTGATAATGATCAAGATCCAGATGATAGTCAGAATTTGCCAATGATATCAATAAAAGAAGCAATGCAAGCCTTAAATAACTATTTTTTACAACAAGAAAAAGATACATCAAATGCAGTGCATGCTTTGTAGAAAATTAAGGATAAAATTGAGTTAAACATAGGACCAAAGAAAAAATAAAAAACTTTAGATGAATATTTTCAAAAGAGTTGAATTTGAGAAGTTGTCATAGTAATATCAATAAAAATAAGAATATTATGTGTTATTTTCAATTAACATTTTATTTTATATTTTATCAATTATTCATTTATATTATTGTTGGGCCTTGAAGGATTTAAAAAAAAAACATTATCTTATGCAGCGAAATTATTCATTTAGTATATTGACCCAAGTCGGAACCGGAAGAATTTATTCATTAATCGATGTTATTCATTTATCGAACATTCATTTATCGAGGTTTTATTGTAATAAATTAGGTTACCAACCTTTTCACACAGCTCTTTGCTATTCTATTCCCATGATTGTAGCTTACTTATGGTCTCATTAGTGATGACTGATGACCGTCGCAATAATTGATCATTTTGATATTTTGAATAAACTTAAATATAGGTTAGGTACATAACCTCTTGGTGTGCCCCTGATCTTTTGGTTACTAATGTCCTATTTGTAAGTCCCAATACAACTTCGACAACGCTTGGTGATATTGTCACTTCATCTTATTTTGACCAAACCTGAAGTGTTTGACTGATGGTTCTAACCTGTGCACGGTCTCATCCCGGCCTCATTTGTTGGGCTTTAAAGCATTAAATACTAAAATGAGAGTTTTAAAGATGAAGTTGAATTGGGAAACTGAGAGGAAACAAAATTGAAGGGAAGTAAAATTTTGAAAAAGTAACTTTTTCAAATGAGCTTCTCCCATATGGGCGGTAGAAAGTCACATTTGCATGTTTATATGTAGAAACACATCTTCTAGCTAATAAAGAGTTGAAAAGAGGATCACCCCTTGCGTCGTCGTCGCTCCGCTTCGGCTTTGGTTAAATTTAAAAGTCATGAAATAATTAATTACTTCCTAACGGTCATTTACGAATTGAAAATTCCTGACCAAACATCTCCTTCTTCCCTAACAGTTCCCCTATTCTGTGCATCAAGTTTTCAAACCAAAAAAAACAGTAAGTGTTGTGTGATTACTGTTGTTTGTTGAGTTCGATATATAGTTTGATTACCGGATAACATCATTTGTTTCAACTCAATATTGGGCTCAGGCCTCAGCTTTGTTCACATTTCGCGGGTAACTGATACCTCATGCACCACATCTCAAGTAGTTGTTGATGTCATTAATTAATGCTTGACCATTGAGTCTACGGCTCTCCAACATGTCGTGTGTCAATCATTCGCGAGACTGATGGAAGTAGGAGTTAGATCCTTACTTTAAGCTTATAATGCACAATTTAAAATAGAAGAAGGGAAGCCTTCCTATATGCCTTGTAACACCTAATTATATATATTCCTTGCAGCAATCATAAATAATACTCTACTAGCCAGTGTTTTATGGCCCTTGGACACTTTCTACTTTATGTTGTGATACCAAATTTATCAGGTTACAAATTTAAAAATAAGTGATCAACACCCCATATGGGGCGAATGGATAATGATAAATGATAATTGTGTTATTTAAATTATTTACATTACTATTGTACTTGGGAGGATAATTGTACTTAAAGATTTAACCTTATCCTTTTATTTATCTACATGTACACTATATATATCATTGTATCTATAAACAATATTCATCAAGAAATATATATTATTTTATGGTATCAAACGTCTAGATTTTTTTCTCTATTGTTGACCCTGACTTCCAATTCCTCTACTCAATCAACTTCTTCTTATAGACTAGCCTCCACAATTGATGCTTCCTCCCTTCTTTCATTGTCTCCATCTGCTATTTTCGTCTCCAATATTAAAAATCTAGTTCCTACTATTCTTGATTATACAAACTATATGTTGTGGAGATAACTTTTTCTACTTGTTTTCAAAGGTCATGGTGTTTATGATTTCATTGATGGAAGTTTTCCATGTCCCGAGCCTACTATTTTGCGTGATGATGGTACCTCTGTGCCTAATCCTTCTTTCCAACAATGGATTCAACTAGACTCTATTGTTCTTTGAAGGATTCAAGCAACTATTTTCTCAGGAGATTCTTCAAGTAATAATCAAACCAAATAGTTCTCTCACTTCTAGAGAGATGCATGGCTTCAAATTGAACATTTATTCCGTGATCAAGTTAGTTCTCGAACACTTCAACTCAGAGTCCAGTTTCATAATCTTAAGAAAGGTAATCTTTCGATTAATGAATATATCCATCGTCTCAAGTCCATAGCTGATGCCTTGTCATCCATTGGAAATCCTATCTCTGATTCTGATTTTGTTCTCCAAATACTCGACTTAACTCCTGAATATATGTCTGTGAGCACCTCTATTTCCATTCGTGTTCTTCTTCCTTCCTTCGTCAAGACATGATCCCTTCTCTTTCTCCATGAATCTCAATTGAGCAGTTTCTCTAGTTCTACGAATTCTGTCAATACTGCTTTTGTGGCTAAACATGCAACAATTTTCTTCCTCCTATGGCCGCGGACGTGGTCGACAAAACAATGGTGGTCACCATTCCAATGGTGGTCGTGGTCGCCATACTCAAGGGAATACCAAATCTTTTAATGTTGTGCCTCAACAGTTCACTCCTAGTACTCGTTTTCCTTCTATCTGTTGGAAATTTGCCTTTGGCGGGAGTTGCTGTTGACACCCAATTTTGTCCCATCTTTTATGATTTTATTCGTAATTTTTAATATTTTGACACTTTTAAAAATAATTTTAAAATATAGGCATATATGTGTGTATCTTCGTATTATTATTATTATTCGCATATTTTTATATCATTTTCATTTTATAATAATCATAAGTTATCCGAAAATTTTATTCTCGCAAAATTGCATCGCATTTCCCTTTTATTAAGCATTGAACATTTTGCAAATATTATATTTTATTATTATTACGTCGTTATGTTATTTTAAATAATTCACATCTTTTACAAAACAAGAAAAAAAATATATATATTTTAATATTAAACCCCTCTTATATATTTTTAAATCCATAACCCATTTTTATTTCCTAACCCAAAACAATTTCTACCCAACCTAAATTAAAACCCATTTTTTCGTCCAAGCCCAAAACTCCCCCAATTAAATTCCCTTATACCCAAACCCAAAACAATTCTACCCAAACAAAAACTCCCAAGCCCATTCCCTTTATTTTAATTAGCCCAATCCCAAAATAAATCAATACCCCACAAAACAAAACAAACCCCCAATTTTTCTACCCACACCAAACACCCACCAGCCCATACTCCCATTTAAAACCCCATTAAACCCAAGCCCAAAACCCGACCAGCCCATCTTCCCCATTTAAACCAAAACACCCCCAAATCAAAAATTCCCAAAACCAAAATAAAAACCCTAAACCCTCTCAGCCGACCGCGACCCCACACCCCCCCTACCGGCGACCCCACGTCACGGCCACCACCCCCGCCACCAACAGCACCCCCCTGCCCCCACCCACTCCCCTCACTTCGACCCATACCCCTAAAACCCGCGACCCATGCCCCTCAAATCCGGATTTTTCTTTACCTTTAATTCGAATTCAAACTCGTTTTTTAGGGGGGAATCCACCTATAAATACCCCCATGTTGTTCTTCATCAAGGGGAGGAGATTTTCGAGGAAGAAAAAATAGACTTTCGGAAGATTATTCAATATATACATACATATTTTGTTGTGTTCTTGATTTGAGAGTATTTGGCTTCGTTGTTGTTCCAAGAATCAAGTCCGAAAAGGTTTGTCATCCCCTTTGATTTCTCTGATTTTTTCATCGATTTGGTCGGGTCGATTCGACCTGGTCGACCGGTTCGTAACATTTTCGCATTCTTGCATTTCATGTTTATGTATGTTGGTTATCTGAATTTGGTGTAAGATTTGGTTCGGATCATCGATTTCGGTCGGTCGACCGATTTAGATTTTTCCAATTTTCCTACATTCTTCTTTGTTGTTATCTTTGGTTATCTCAAATTGACGAAATTGTTTGATTCCGGTTGAACACACAATTCGAATTAGTCGACCGGTTTAGATTTTCCAATTTTCCTACATTCTTCTTTGTTGTTATCTTTGGTTATCCGAAATTGACGAAATTGTTTGATTAGGGTTGAAACTCCAATTCGGTCGGGTCATCGACCGGTCGAATCGACCGGTTTGGGCAACATTTTAATTCTTGCATTTCATATTCTTGTTCTTGGTTATCTAAAGCTGATCAAATCGATTTCGAGTTTGGATCAACGACCGGTCGGGTGACCCGATTTGAATTTCGAATTTGAAACTCGGGTCGGATATTTTAAAGCGCTCCTTTGCTCGCTTCTTTGGCCTTTGTTTCTTGTTTTAATTAATATCGCATTAAGACAAGCGAAATTGAATTCGAGGCCGCATTTTCCGCTTCTTTGTTCTCGGTTTACTTCGCATTTTCAAACATTGCTTTCTATTTCAGTTCTTTGTTTTGACATTCAAATATTTGTTCTCTTTGTTTCTTGTTTTAAACTAGACAGCGTCATTTTCGAATTTGTTTTTACGCCTCTGTTTTCATGCTCTTTGCTCGCCTCATTCTTGTTTCATTTTTCTTGATTTGAACACGATACTACGGCCAGATGAAAAATATCCGTCGATTTTGAGGCCTACACAGTTGCAAAGACGGAAATATAACTCGGGCAAGGATGAAGACTTAAACCTTTTATCCGAGATCAACATGTTTAGTAGGCGAGGTGACTAAAATAACCAACAAGTTATATATTCGCGACCACGACGTGATTATAGTGATCTTTTTATTCCACCCGAGAGACCAACACGTTTAGTAGGCGGGCAATCAAAATAAACTACATTAGTCATATGTTTGCGACCCACGACGTGATTGGAATGTTCTTTTCAAAATTTAAGTCACGAGCCCTCATGATCAAAACATTCACGCTTTGAATACGGATATGAAGTTATTTGTATTTAAATGTTTCTAACCGTTTGTTCTTGGCGACTTGCGAGTGACTAAAGTAAATAAAGGCAATTATTCCTCGGAGTTTATTTATTGTTAATTCTTTCTTTAATTCAGCTTTTATCTCGCTTTGTATTGTAATATTATTTATCGCACTTATGTAATTATTGAAATGCTTAGAATAGGCAAACTTAGGATTTATTCATAGGTTAGTTTAAGATTTGAAACCCGTCGCTAGCTTATTTATTTGTAGGCTCGCAAACTTAGAAATCCTTCGCTAGTTTATTTATTTTAGGCTCGTCACGCGTATTCAAGATTTTCAAAACAACTTTTGTCATCTTTTATTTGCTTTATTAATCATAACGAATAAGTTTATCTTTTGTCAATTTACAATTCAATGATTCCCAAAATTTTACTTCTTTAGCATTATAAATAAATTATTTTACTATCAATTGTCAAAAAATATATTTTTCAACTCTACATGTATTTCTCTTTAGATATCATATAAATGCATATTTTGAAAAATCTCTACATTTATCTATCTTTTAAAATGCATCCTTTTTCTAATTATTAACAAACATCTTTTAAACTTCATGCTTCAAACACGCATTTTTTCTAATAATAATGAACCTGAGTTTCTGGGATAATCAAGAAGTTAGCGGATCTTAAAGGATGCCTAACCCCTTCCCTTTAGGATAATAAAGAACCCTTACCTAGAATCTCGCTAGTTTCGCAGACCTTAAAATTGGAGTTACATGGCAGCATTTAGTTTAATATTTAGGTGTCCTAATTCACCGTAAAAATAATTAGGTGGCGACTCCGCAACCCTTTTACCCAGCGGAGTCGCCATGCTGTACGCGCCCATTTTCGACCCGGCTCGGGTCAAAGCGGAGCTCGGACGTGTGGGGGATTCCTGGGTAAAAAGGGTTGAGGAGTCGCCACCTAATTAACTTTTACGGTGAATTAGGACACCTAAATATTAAACTAAATGCTGCCATGTAACTCCAATTTTAAGGTCTGCGAAACTAGCGAGATTCTAGGTAAGGGTTCTTTATTATCCTAAAGGGAAGGGGTTAGGCATCCTTTAAGATCCGCTAACTTGCGGTTATCCGGTCAAATTCAGGTTAATTATTGATAGAAATAATGCATGTTTGAAGCATGAAGTTTAAAGATGTTTGCAAATAGTTAAAAAAAGAGATGCATTTTAAAAATAGATGAATGTAGAGATTTTTCAAATATGCATTTATATGATATCTAAAGAGAAATACATGTAGAGTTGGAAAAAATATGTATTTGACAATTGATAGTAAAACAATTTATTTATAATGCCAAAGAAGTAAAATTTTGGGAATCAATGAATTGTAAATTGACAAAAGATAAACTTATGCGGTATGATTAATAAAGCAAATAAAAGATGACAAAAGTTGTTTTGAAAATCTTGAATACGCGTGACGAGCCTAAAATAAATAAACTAGCGAAGGATTTCTAAGTTTGCGAGCCTACAAATAAATAAGCTAGCGACGGGTTTCAAATCTTAAACTACCCTATGAATTAATCCTAAGTTTGCCTATTCTAAGCATTTCAATAGTTACATAAGTGCGATAAATAATATTACAATACAAAGCGGAATAAAAGCTGAATTAAAGAAAGAAATAACAATAAATAAACTCCGAGGAATAATTGCCTTTATTTACTTTAGTCACGCAGCTGTCAATAACAAACGGTTAGAAATAAGCTAAATACTTAATAACTTCATATCCGTATTCAAAGCGTTGAATGTTTTGATCATGGAGGGCCTCAGACTTAAATTTTGAAAAGAACATTCCAATCACGTCGTGGCTGCAAACATATGACTAATGTAGTTTATTTTGATTGCCTCGCCTACTAAACGTGTCGATCTCGGGTGAAATAGAAAAGATCACTATAATCACGTCGTGGGTCATAATATATAACTTGTTGGTTATTTTAGTCACCTCGCCTACTAAACATGTTGATCTCGGATAAAAGGTTTAAGTCTTCATCCTGCCCCGAAGTTATATTTTCGTCTTTGCAACCGTAGGCCTCGAATCGACGGATATTTTCATCGGCCGGTAGTATCGTGTTCAAATCAAGAAAAATAAAATCGAATGTAAACAGCAGCGGCGGCAGTGAGCGTAAAAAAGAGCGGAAAAAACAGAGGCGTAAAAACAGTTTCAAAATGACGGTGCTTAGTTTTAAAACAAGAAAGCGAGAGAACGGTAATTGGAATCTTTGAAACGATGAATCAAATAGAAAGCCATGTTGGAAAAATGCGGTGTTTAGTTTAAAACAAGTAAAAATGATAAAGCGAAACAAGCGATGTCTGAAGCGGGAGCAAGCGAAGCGAAAAAGCGGCCGAGCAGACGCGGTATTTATTCAAACAAGAAAAACATAATATGAAAGCGAGAAGCGTCTCCGAAGATGGGCGCAATATTGGTTTGGATCAATAAAACAACAAAGAGAATGCGGTATTAATTCAATCAATAACATAATAATAATGCCAAAGAAAGCAGGCGAGCGATTTAAAATACCCGACCCGAAGTTACGAAATTGAAATATTCAAATCGGTCGCCTGACTGGTCGATGATTCAAACCCGAAATCGATTTCGACCAATTTCGTGATAACCAAGAACAAGAATATGAAATGCAAGAATTACGAAAATGTTGCCCAAACCGTCGACCGACCGTCGATGTTTCTGACCGGATCAACGATCCAAACTTGAATCGATTTCAAACCAAATTCGGATAACCAATAACAAGAATATGAAATGCAAGGATTACGAAAAATATTACCCAAACCGGGTCGACCCGACCCGATGTTGGACCGGATCGGTGTTTCAACCTGAGTCAAACAATTTCGTCAATTTCAGATAACCAAAGATAACAACAGAAGAATGTAGGAAAATTGGAAAAATCTAAACCGGTCGACCCAGGCAGGTCAAGAACTGACCGGAATTGTGTGTTCAACCCGAAGTCAAATAATTTCATCAATTTCAGATAACCAATGATAACAAACAGCAATGTAAGAAAATTGGAAAAATCTAAACCGGGTCGACCCGACCCGGGTCAGTGACCCGACCCGAAATCAGTGATCCGAACCAAATCTTACACCAAATTCAGATAACCAACATACATAAATATGACAAACCTTTTCGGACTTGATTCTTGGAACAACAACGAAGCCAAATGCTTTAAACTCAAGAACACAACAAAATATCTATGTATATATTGAATAATCTTCCGAAAATCCTTCCGAAAATGTATTTTTTCTCCCCGAAAATCCCCTCCCCTAAATGAAGAACAATCATGGGGTATTTATAGGTGGATTCCCCCCTAAAAAAACGAGTTTGAATTCGAATTAAAGGTAAAGAAAATCGCGGATTTGAGGGGCATGGGTCGCGGGTTTTAGGGGTGTCAGCGTAATGTGAGGGGTTGGTGGCGGTGGGGTGAGGTGACCGGCGGCGATGGGGTCGCCGGTATGGGGGTGTGGGTCGGCGATTTGGGAGAAAAAGGGTTATTAGGTTTTTGATTTTTTGTTTTTTGGAAATGGGGTAAAGGGATGGGTTAAAAGGAGGGTGATGGGTCGGGTTTGGGTGAGTGGGCCGGGTCGGGTGTTTGGTTGGGCCTGGGGAAAAGTTTGTTGGGCTTGGGGTTTTGGGTTGTGGGAATTGGTTTAAATGGGATTGTGGGGGTGTTTTAGGGAGTTAAAAATGAGGCGGCAAGGTCGGTTTTTGGTTGGCGGGTTACAGGCTGCGGGTTAGAAGCGAGCAGTGGGTTGTGGGAATTGGGTTTAATTGTTTTGGGTTTGTGGTGTTGGGTTTAATTGTTTTGGGTTTGGGTATAAGGGAATTTAATTGGGGAGTTTTAATGGGTCAGGTTGGTAGAAATAGAGAGGGAGAGTTGAATTGTTTTTGGGTAGAAATTGTTTTGGGTTGGGAAAATGAAAATGGGTTATGGATAAAAAGGGGTTTAATATTAAAACATATTTATATATATATATATGTATATTTTTTGTTTTGTTTTGTAAAAGATGTGAATTATTTAAAATAATATAACGACGTGATAATAAAAAATATAATATTTGCAAAATGTTTAATGCTTAATAAAAGGGAAATGCGATGCAATTTTGCGAGAAATAAAATATCATAGAATATTTTGGATAAAACTTATGATTGTGATAAAAATGCAAATGACAGTAAAAAATGCGAATAATAATAATAATAAGAGAATAATATGCATATATATATATATTTTAAAATTGTTTTTAAAAGTGTCAAAAATGTTAAAAATTACGAATAAAATCATAAAAGATGGGACAAAATTGGGTGTCAACAGATGCCCCTCTTTGGACGGAGACGATGAAAGAGTTTTCGGCTAAAAAAGTTGACTGAGTAGCCAATTTTGTCCCGATCATCGGGACTGCATAGAATTCCGGGGGGGGAAGTGAAGTTGCAAAAAGATGGTGCACATTCAAGCAACAATGCCCCAGTGTCGACTTAGGATGACACTGGTCGCAGATGCGAGAAACTATTGAAAAAGAGCGGATCGACGTTCGAAGTAGGTCGCTGATCGATTTGCCTCGGTTCGCCGTAAGAGATAGTCCCACGCTGTGATGAGTTCCTGCAAATTAAAAACTCCTGCAAACTAAAGCTTAAGATATAATTAGTGTATAACTGCTGAGAAAAAAATTGTAGAGAAAATAACTTAAAATTCCCTTGTTATAAGGTGGCCGCCTGACTGAAATTAAAATTCCCTTATTATAAGGTGGGAGCCTGAAATGACGTCGTTGGATCGACGTGTTGTGTTGAAGACGTCGTTGAAAAGAGAAGGTTTATTTTGCCTGCTTTATTTTCCAAAAGTTGATTCGCGTTGATTGAAACTGGCGGAACACCATTACTTCACGAGATCCAAGGCACAATCATCCGACAAAATGACTGATTCAGGGGCAGCCGAACAAACCGGTTTGGGACTTGTCACTCTTCCGGGAGGTGAACCAGAGACATCGGAAAGGAGAAATACTTCCGTCCCGGATGAATACCTCGCCCAACTACTGCAGCAAATGGCAACTATGCAAACTGAGATCGAACGGCTCCGGAATCTTACCAATCTTTCCATCAAAGATCAACACTCCACTCTCAACAAGAGACGAGCGCAACTGCTCCACACACCTTTCCATCTCACGAACCATCATTCCCCCATAACCTTCCCCGAAATCCCTTACCAAGCAGAACCAATCCTCAATTCGCCAGCCCACAACGTACCAATCCACATCCTATCAACCCGCAGGCCAGTCCACAACAAAACCCGCTACAAAATGACCCAGTATCCTTCACAGCTCCATATATACATCCAGCTCCACTTACCCAAACTACCCCACTTGTCCAAAATATCCCTCCCACACTAAATTACCAGGCAACCCAACAAATACCAATGGCACACATCACTAACAAGCAGTATGTGCCACCGGTATATGCAACGGAAGCCCAACCTTCCACTTCTACCATACCAAACATACATCATCAGGAGATAGACCAATATGAAGAGATGGAAAGGCAAGCAAGGATTAGAAATGATGAAAGTATGGCAAGGGAAATTCATAGCCTAAAAGAAGCATTTAAAAACATTCAAACCAGCAAGGGGCATGAAGGACTCGAGTATGAAGATCTCTGCATGCATCCCGACGCGTTCGATTGCCTATCGGGTATAAGGTACCAAAATTTGATTTATTCGATGGAAAGGGAAATCCTCGCTCATTTGAGATCATATTGTGACAAGCTGGTTGGAGTGGGTAAGGACCAGGCCATAATAATGAAGTTGTTCATAAGAAGTTTGACAGGGAAGCGCTCGACCGTACACAAGCCAGGACCCGCGAAAATGGCATAAGCGGGCACAATGGCACAGGATTTTGTGGATGTGTTCATGTTTAACACCGACAGCTCTTGGATAGATTTTATTTAATGAAATTGGAGAAAAAATCTACAGAGACTTTCGTGAGAATATGCCATGAGATGGAGGGCGAAGCGGCAAAGTTCATTTCAATGGCGGAAAGTGAGATGACCACGCTCTTTGTGCAATCTATGAAGGATGCAACTTATTACGAAAAAATGATAAGCGTCATTGGGACGGAATTTCTCTGAAGTGGTCGAATGGGAGATTTCATAGAAGAAGGTATCAAAACAGGAGAATCGCGAACTTAGCAAAGATTGCAAAGCGACAAGTAAGGCCATTCATCGGACTCATTCTGGGAGCAATTAAGAAGAGGAGGGATGGAGCGTCCTGTCATGGCGATCCAGAACATAGGTCCAACCAAATGCCAACCTACCAAAGCCCGTCATCCCAACCTCCCTACTATAATCAAAACACCCAAAATCATCAGCCCTCCTACTATAGCCAAAGCACACAAAGCCCTCACCTTATTATCAACACTCGCCTACCCCTACCCTGCCTATCATACCCAACCAATATATAGCCCACCACGAGCACCTACCTATAGAAATTCCCACAAGATCAATCCACACATCCGCCTCACCAAAAACCATCCACCAAATACTCCCGGACTCGGGCAAATCACGAAAAAGGCGGTCAAAACCTATACACCTTTAGCCGAACCTCGAGCCCAGCTTATATGAAAGGCGAAACCGCAGAATACTCCACCTATCCAAGGAAATGTCCCCAATCCTATTCCAAAATGGCACGATAAGACTAAGCATTGTGCGTACCACTCGGGAATTCCTGGCACGACATCAAAATTGCTATGCCCTCAGAGACAAAATTGAGACATTGATCAAAGAAGGAGTTATCCAACTGAAAGGACCTTCCTCTAATGTAAATGATGACCCTTTGCCAGATCATGACAATACCAATGTGAACATGATTTCTGTTGATGAAGAACACAACTTGGAAGGGACCATTGTGCCAATCCAGATAGAGGAAAAGGTTGAATCATCGGCCTTTGTCACCCCTATGATTACAATCCAAGTGAGGGCACCGTTTGGAGTAGAAGTGTTTCCTCCAAAGTCGCAGGTCATGACATCATCTTTTCTTGGAAAAGTCTTATCAACCAATCTCCGAAGGAAGGGAGACGCTTCTTTACCAAAGCCTGTTCCGCCTCTGAGTCAGTCATTCGTCAAAGCATGCGCCACTCAGGAATCAAAGGAGGACAATGCAGCCAACCTCGCGAAGGGATTCAAAAGATTTTTCATGAATGAAGAAGAAGCAAAATGCAACGTGATTCTCAATGATCACGCTAGAAGCTCAACCAGTTGGGATGCAGAGCAAGGAGATGTTTCGGGAAAATTGGACATGTACCCTGGCCTGGTTTCTCCCAGAAATTAGTTAACTGCACTAATATTTAATGAAACAATGCGATTCAGATTGAGGCCTGAATCACATATATGCATTTAATGTGTTTTGCCTCTACCTTTTGAAAGCTTAAAATGACAAATCTGCATTGCTTTTGCTATTTTTAAAATATGTTTTGTTAAATAATTCTCTTTTCTTTTTCATCATGCAAACTAATTTGTCGGCGGTATGTGACGTATAATGAAACAAGCAAACAAGGTCCCAAACAAGCAAGGCTTCGTAGAATATAAGGGAGAATCACAACCGGAAGAATTGAGGCGTTTTTTGGAATAAGTCAAAGCCAGATTCGGACGAAACATCAAGATGGTTGATAGTTACAAGCATTGGCACAGACGTTTGCCATTTGTAATCTTGGGCTACCACACTACAATCAGGACTTCTACTGGGGCAATGATATATCTTCCGCAGCCAAGTGGATACAAAATCATGTACGGAAAGGCTGATGAACACAGTTTGCCTGGGGCAACTTTATCGGAATAGAATGGCCAAAGATTTTTAACCGGGGCAATTGGTGTCAAAACGCATATCCCTACACCAGGATGAAGCCAAAGAAAAGATTGAATTGACAAGGGCCTTACACGGTTCACCAAATGCTGACTGGAAGAACCCTAATCCTAGCCGAAATGCACGACGAAGTTTGGCCAAAAACCATCAATGCAGATGCAGTGAAGAGATACCATATCTAAGATTAGTTATTCTCTATGTAATGCATTTCTTATGTTGTAAAAATTGCGCTCCCAGGCGGGATACGCAAAGGAACCCATGTAGGGTTCCATTCCCTTAGATCACAAATTTCCCCAATCCCTTTTACTTGTAACCTGAACTACGTTATGACCTGATTCCCTCGGCGGGATACGTAGGCGGCCACATCGGCTTCGGTCCCATCTTTAGAAAAATCCTTACAATCTCCTTTGCTTACCTGAACTACGTTATGACCTGATTCCCTCGACGGGATACGTAGGCGGCCACATCGGCTTCGGTCCCATCTTTAGAAAAATCCTTACAATCTCCTTTACTTGTAATGAACTACGTCATGACCTGATTCCCTCATGTGGATACGTAGGCGGCCTAAATCGGCTTCGGTCCCACCATTAGGAAATATTTTCTCCTTTATCTCACAAAAGACAAATGCACCCATCTGATCACCCTGATAGGACATGCAAGCAACCCAGACAAGACTCGGTTGTCCGTTTAAAAGATCATCATCCTCACATATCGGAAACTGGGGCATTTTTAAGGGATCACTACCAGAGGACGCCGATAAACATGGAAAAGCATCGGCAAACTAAGTCTTCAGCCTAAGAGGATTTTGGATAAGACGTTTGCTCTGTTTCACCGCATGTCACTGCTCGACAGATATTTACATATATGCATACTTTCTTATAAACAATTTATTTTTAACAAATATTTTCCATTAGAGTTCGACAGAACTTTTTACATATATGCCTACTTTATTATAAGCGATTTATTTCCACCAAATATTTTCATTAAAATTTGACAAGATTTTTATTACTAATATGCATACTTTCTTATACACAGTTTATTTTCACCAAATATTTTCATTAGAGTTTGACAAGATATTTTACATATATGCCTACTTTTGTATGAGCAAATCATTTTCAACAAATGTTTTCATTAGAGTTCGACAAGAACTTTTTAATGGTAAGCATACTTTCTTATAAACAAATTATTTTCAACAAATGTTTTCATTAACGGTTAGCCAAGACTGGGAACCAGACAGGGCTACAGTCCAAATCGGCGAGACATGCGGCTATCAAGAGCCAAAGCTATCAAGTCAACGCGAATCAACCGCCCCTCCCCAAACTCATAAATTTTCTTTGAGTACGTGTTCTTGAGTTGAAAAGCAGGAAGCCACATCGCTTATGATCAATTCCCCAAAGAATTTCGGCACTACAACTCACTACAAGGATTACGTTCTTGTTCTCGCATTTATACGAAGACATCATCTTGACCTCAGGTCCCGACTATTATGTCTGCACAAAGATGTTATTTCGGATCACAAAGAACCACAACAAGGCAAACCCGACGGCAAAGACGCGTTGCATCACATTTTCGCCGTGCCAGGATGACATTTCAATTCACATGAGTTTGGATCGCGTAAGATTCAAAGACAACGTGGAACCCTATTACGACAAAGCGGCGGCAAGGGCGTCACTTACATCTCTTACAACAGGACAACATTACAATAACGCGTCATCGGCGTTATGGCAAAGACACAATCATCTTCTACAAGATCTCGGCACGCCAACATTACAATGACGTCTTCAAACGCAAAGAACTATCTTTACAACAACACAACAAATATCTTGTACCGCATCTCAACGACGTCAACAGCATTACAATGACGTCTTCAACGCAGCAACTATCTTTTACAGCAACGCAGCACGACAATTATCTTTTACCGCATCTCGACGACGTCAAATGACGTCTTCAAACGCAGCAACTATCTTTTACGGCAATGCAGCAACTATCTTTTACCGCATCTCAACGACGTCAACAGCATTACAATGACGTCTTCAGCGCAGCAACTATCTTTTACAACAACACAACAAATATCTTTTACCGCATCTCAACGACGTCAACAGCATTACAATGACGTCTTCAACGCAGCAGCTATCTTTTACGGCATTACAACAACGTCATTGGACGTTCTTTCGCAAAGACATCAACTATCTTCAACAAAGATTACAACGACGCCTCAAAGACAACAAATTTATCTGCAATAGCAAACATCATTACAACAACGTCATCGACAAGCGTTCTGAAGACAACAAATATCTTTTTACAAAGATTGCAACGACGTCAACAGCATTACAATGACGTCCTCAACGCAGCAGCTATCTTTTACAGCATTACAACAACGTCATTGACGTAACTGCAGCACATCAACTATCTTCAACAGCATTACAACAACGTCCACGACGTTACGGCAGCACGACAACTATTTTTACAACAACAACAACATCAGCAAAGTCTATACAACGACGACATCATCAACGTCTATACAACGACGACATCAGCAAAGTCTATACAACATCGACGTCAACAAAAATTACAACGACGTCTTCAACACAACACGTCGATCCAACGACGTCATTTCAGGCTCCCACCTTATAATGAGGGTATTTTAATTTCAGTCAGGCGCCCACCTTATAACAAGGGAATTTTAATTTGATCGGCGCCCACCTTATAACAAGGGAATTTTAAGTTATTTTCTCTACAATTTTTCTCGTGATTTATACACTAATTATATCTTAAGCTTTAGTTTGCGTGGAGTTTTTAATTTGCGGGAACTTCATCACAGCGTGGGACTATCTCTTCTGGCGAACCGAGGCAAATTGGTCACGACCTACTTGACGTCGATCCGCTCTTTTCCAATAGTTTCTCGCATCTGCGACCAGTGTCATCCTAAGTCGACACTGGGGCATTGTTGCTTGAATGTGCACCATCTTTTTTCAACTTCTTCCCCCCGGGGATTCTATTTCTTACCATGCAGTCCCGATGATCGGGGCAAAATTAACTACTCGATCAACTTCTTTGGCCGAAAACTCTTTCATCGTCTCCGTCCAAAGAGGGGCATCTGTTGACACCCAATTTTGTCCCATCTTTTATGATTTTATTCGTAATTTTTAATATTTTGACACTTTTAAAAATAATTTAAAAAATAGGCATATATGTGTGTATCTTCGTATTATTATTATTATTCGCATATTTTTATATCATTTTCATTTTATAATAATCATAAGTTATCCGAAAATTTTATTCTCGCAAAATTGCATCGCATTTCCCTTTTATTAAGCATTGAACATTTTGCAAATATTATATTTTATTATTATTACGTCGTTATGTTATTTTAAATAATTCACATCTTTTACAAAACAAGAAAAAAAAATATTTTAATATTAAACCCCTCTTATATATTTTTAAATCCATAACCCATTTTTATTTCCTAACCCAAAACAATTTCTACCCAACCTAAATTAAAACCCATTTTTTCGTCCAAGCCCAAAACTCCCCCAATTAAATTCCCTTATACCCAAACCCAAAACAATTCTACCCAAACAAAAACTCCCAAGCCCATTCCCTTTATTTTAATTAGCCCAATCCCAAAATAAATCAATACCCCACAAAACAAAACAAACCCCCAATTTTTCTACCCACACCAAACACCCACCACCATACTCCCATTTAAAACCCCCACCAAACCCAAAGCCCAAAACCCGACCAGCCCATCTTTCCCATTTAAACCAAAACACCCCCAAATCAAAAATCCCCAAAAACCAAAATCAAAAACCCTAAACCCTCTCAGCCGACCGCGACCCCACACCCCCCATACCGGCGACCCCACGTCGCCGGTCACCTCACCCGACACCAACACCAACCCCCTGCCACCACCAACTCCCGTCACTTCGACCCATACCCCTAAAACCCGCGACCCATGCCCCTCAAATCCGGATTTTTCTTTACCTTTAATTCGAATTCAAACTCGTTTTTTAGGGGGGAATCCACCTATAAATACCCCCATGTTGTTCTTCATCAAGGAGGAGATTTTCGAGGAAGAAAAAATAGACTTTCGGAAGGATTTTCGGAAGATTATTCAATATATACATACATATTTTGTTGTGTTCTTGATTTGAGAGTATTTGGCTTCGTTGTTGTTCCAAGAATCAAGTCCGAAAAGGTTTGTCATCCCCTTTGATTTCTCTGATTTTTCATCGATTTGGTCAGATCGACCGACTGGTCGACCTTGCCGGTAACATTTTCAGAATTCTTGCATTTCATGTTTATGTATGTTGGTTATCTGAATTTGGTGTAAGATTTGGTTCGGATCACTGATTTCGGGTCGGGTCGACCCGATTTAGATTTTTCCAATTTTCCTACATTGCTGCTGTTGTTATCTTTGGTTATCTGAAATTGACGAAATTGTTTGATTCCGGGTTGAACACACAATTCGGGTCGGGTCGACCCGGTTTAGATTTTTCCAATTTTCCTACATTGCTGCTGTTGTTATCTTTGGTTATCTGAAATTGACGAAATTGTTTGATTCCGGGTTGAAACTCCAATTCGGGTCGGGTCATCGACCGGTCAGATCGACCGGTTTGGGCAACATTTTCGTAATTCTTGCATTTCATATTCTTGTTCTTGGTTATCTCAAACCTGCATCAAATCGATTTCGAGTTTGGATCATCGACCGGCCAGGTGACCCGATTTAAATTTCCAGAATTTCAGAAACTCGGGTCGGATATTTTAAAGCGCTCCGCCGTTTCTTTGGCTTTGCTTTTCTTGTTTTAATTAATATCGCATTAAAGGCCGACGAAATTGAATTGAGGCCGCATTTTCCGCTTTCTTTGTTCTCGGTTACTTCGCATTTTTCAAACATTGCTTTCTATTTCGCCACTGTTTGACATTCAAATATTTGTTCTCTTTGTTTCTTGTTTTAAACTAGACACCGCGTCATTTTCGGAAGCTGTTTTTCTGCCTCTGTTTTTCATGCTACTGCTACTGCCTACTGTTACTGTTTCATTTTTTTTACTGATTTGAACACGATACTACACTGGCCGATGAAAAATATCCGTCGATTTTGAGGCCTACACAGTTGCAAAGACGGAAATATAACTTCTGGGCAAGGATGAAGACTTAAACCTTTTATCCGAGATCAACATGTTTAGTAGGCGAGGTGACTAAAATAACCAACAAGTTATATATTCGCAGCCACGACGTGATTATAGTGATCTTTTTTTATTCCACCCGAGAGACCAACACGTTTAGTAGGCGGGGCAATCAAAATAAACTACATTAGTCATATGTTTGCGAAACGACGTGATTGGAATGTTCTTTTCAAAATTTAAGTCTGAGCCCTCCGCGATCAAAACATTCACCGTTTTGAATACGGATATGAAGTTATTTGTATTTAAATGTTTCTAACCGTTTGTTCTTGACAACTTGCGAGGACTAAAGTAACTAAAGGCAATTATTCCTCGGAGTTTATTTATTGTTATTTCTTTCTTTAATTCAGCTTTTATCTCGCTTTGTATTGTAATATTATTTATCGCACTTATGTAATTATTGAAATGCTTAGAATAGGCAAACTTAGGATTTATTCATAGGTTAGTTTAAGATTTGAAACCCGTCGCTAGCTTATTTATTTGTAGGCTCGCAAACTTAGAAATCCTTCGCTAGTTTATTTATTTTAGGCTCATCACGCGTATTCAAGATTTTCAAAACAACTTTTGTCATCTTTTATTTGCTTTATTAATCATAACGAATAAGTTTATCTTTTGTCAATTTACAATTCAATGATTCCCAAAATTTTACTTCTTTAGCATTATAAATAAATTGTTTTACTATCAATTGTCAAAAAATATATTTTTCAACTCTACATGTATTTCTCTTTAGATATCATATAAATGCATATTTTGAAAAATCTCTACATTTATCTATCTTTTAAAATGCATCCTTTTTCTAATTATTAACAAACATCTTTTAAACTTCATGCTTCAAACACGCATTTTTTCTAATAATAATTAACCTGAGTTTTACCGGATAACCGCAAGTTAGCGGATCTTAAAGGATGCCTAACCCCTTCCCTTTAGGATAATAAAGAACCCTTACCTAGAATCTCGCTAGTTTCGCAGACCTTAAAATTGGAGTTACATGGCAGCATTTAGTTTAATATTTAGGTGTCCTAATTCACCGTAAAAATAATTAGGTGGCGACTCCTCAACCCTTTTACCCAGGAATCACCCGAATACGTCTGTGCTCCGCTTTGACCCGAGCCGGTCAAAAACGGGCGCGACAGTTGCGACCGACCAACTTTAACGGCTTAAATACTAGTGTTACGTATGTTGGAGAATTCGGCTCTTCACACATGCATGATATACTAAGTACGTAGATAACCGTAGGGCCAAGAATCATCAAATTTCATTGAGAAATGAAAGAGATATTGGTCCACGAAGTGAGGTGTTTGAAGCATGGAAAGTGTGGTGTTGTGTTCAATTCTCCCTCATCGGTAGAGGAAGAAATAATTGTTGTGTATATAAGACTCGAAATTGGTTTGGGGTTTGGGACCCCAAGGGGTATCCCATGTGTTTAAAGGAGGGAAGACCTAGATGTGCTTCGGTTCAAGGAAAGACCACACGCGCGCCGCCGCCGCCCGCCCGTCCGGTCCGGTTCCGGGCTGTGGGCCTTCTGATATTATCTTTTTGGGCTAGAGAACTTTTCCAGAAGTACAATTTGATCCTAGAAGTTTCAGATGTACAGTTTGGACCAGAATTCTTTCAGATGTACAGTTTGGTCCCTGAAGAAAGTCAGACTTCCTAGTATCATTTCATTATTCAATATTCTTCACGGTAGCTCTTGAGTTTCCTTTACTCAATTGTTTCATTGCTGTTTTATCTTGGGAGACGAATTGTCCGGGACGTATAAAGGATACATACAGGGCAATATTGTCTTAAGGACAAAGTGCCACACTCGACTCAGCAAAAATCAAAGCAGTTTCCGGTCTTCTTGTTCAACAAATATTGTACTTTCAGTTTTGTTGTTATATTGTAATTTTCAGTTTTCTAGTTGAATTGTAATTTCAATTCTTACATAAGCAGTTACTTGTAATTTCCGTTTCTTGCAAATCCTTGTAACCCCAACAACTTAAGACAATATTTTGCTTACGATAACTGCACTAACATGGCTGGAAATATGATCGATGTTGCTGCTAGTGATGCTGCCTCTCGAGGCAACGTTGCTGCCTCTCGAGGCAACGTTGCCGCCACTGCCGCTACTGGCCAAGGCAGTAACCCCGCTGCCTTCACTGCTGCTCGCTCTTGTTCAAAGCGATGCTGCTGCGCCTTCCCGACTGTTGGAGCTCCACCCTCTTCTTCACACCACCATGATCGCCCTGAAAAGTTTATGGGATCAGAATTTAAGAGATGACGACAAAGATGTTGTTCTACTTAATGATTATGGGCATGGCCGGTTCCTTCTGGAAGATCCTCCACAAGCTGGAGATGAAATGGACTCTTCTTTCTTTGAAACGGGTGAAGGGGGCCTTGGTATCCATGTCGTTAATGGCATGAAGATGGTTCGTGATGCATGGAATCATAGCGATTTCATGTGCAAGAACTATATACTGAACTGCTTGACAGACCCTCTCTACACGGTCTATTGTACCGTTGGCACCGCCAAAGAGCTGTGGGAAAAACTGCAAAAGAAGTACAACGCACAAGATGCGGGTACTAAGAAGTTCATCGTTAGGAAATTTCTAAAATTCCAAATGGTGGACAGCAAGACAGTGATGTCCCAAGTCCAGGAATTCCAAATGATTTTACATCACCTGGATTTGGAAGGACTGAAGCCAAACGAGCAGTTTTTGGTTGCATCGCTGATTGAAAAGTTACCTCCTTCATGGAATGAGTTTATGAGTTACTTGAAACTCAAGACAAAGGAGATGACCATTGAAGAGCTTGTTATCAAACTGCAAATCCAGGAAGATAATAAGAAGACCTTGCCAAAGGGTAGACAACATGCTGAGGCAAAGGCGAATCTGGCTGAGGCCAAACGGAACTCAAGCAAGAAGCGGAAGTTCCAGAAAGACGGCAAAGCCCCTGCAGAGGAGATGTTCAGAGGTAATTGTCATCACTGTGGGAAACCTGGTCATAGGATCAAGGAATGCCGCAAGCTCAAGACTGAGCAACAACAGAAAGCTAAGTCGAAAGGCAAGGCTCAAGCCAACGTCGTCAAGGACACGCTTCTGGATGACTTGATTGAGGATTTATCGGCCGTGGTGCTAGAAGCCAACTTGGTTGAGAATCCGATGCAGTGGTGGGTGGACACAGGTGCAACAAGACACATCTGTTCTAACAAAGATGCCTTCTCCACGTACACTCCGGTCACCGACAAGAAGTTGTTCATGGGCAACAATGCTTCCTCGGACGTGCTAGGGGTTGGAAAGGTGGTCCTGAAGATGACTTCCGGCAAGGAACTCACTCTGAAGGAAGTGATGCACGTCCCAGAAATTAGAAGAAATTTAGTTTCTGGACCTTTATTGGTTAATGCTGGTTTTAGGCTAGTGTTTGAATCCAATAAGTTTGTACTCACTAAAAATGGCACATTTGTAGGGAGGCTTCGTTTGTGAAGGCCTCTTCAAAGTGAATGCCATGTATGTATTGCGTCAAGGAAATAAAGTTGAACCTTCTTCTTATTTGCTTGAGTCTTCTAATTTATGGCATCATAGATTAGGACACGTTAACTACAAGTCTATTCAAAGGTTGATAAAGATGGAGTTGTTGCCGTCTATCGACGTAAACCCTCAACATAAGTGTGAGGTGTGCGTAGAGGCAAAACTTACTAAGCTTCCTTTTCGATCCGTCGAAAGGAATACCGCCCCTCTAGAACTTATTCACACAGATATATGTGATTTGAAGTTTGCATAAACTAGAGGGGGGAACAAGTACTTTGTGACATTTATAGATGATAGCACAAGGTATTGTTACCTTTACTTGTTGAAAAGTAAGGATGAAGCCTTTGAAGCGTTTCGACGTTACAAAGCAGAAGTTGAGAATCAACTTAGCCTACGGATTAAATCCATTCGTAGCGATAGAGGGGGAGAATATGTAGCGCCTTTTGAGGAATACTGTGCCCAAGAAGGCATTATTCATCAAACGACGGATCCATACTCACCTCAATCAAACGGTGTGGCGGAACGTAAGAACCGCACATTAAAGGAAATGATGAATGCCTTGCTTATCAATTCCGGTCTTCCTCAAAACATGTGGGGAGAAGCCGTCCTTACCGCTAATATGATTCTTAACAGAGTCTCACATAAGGGTAAGGACAAAACTCCATATGAATCATGGAAGGGAAAGAAACCCACCTACAAATACTTTAAGGTGTGGGGTTGTTTGGCAAAGGTTGAAGTACCCAAGCCAAAGCAGGTCAAGATTGGGACTAAGACTGTAGATTGCATATTCATCGGATATGCAAATAACAGTAGTGCTTATCGCTTCTTAGTGCATAAGTCAGATATTCCAGATATCCACCAGGGTACAATAATGGAATCAAGGAATGCACTATTCTTTGAAAGTACCTTTCCTAGAAAGGAAAAATACATAACCTCTCTCAAATGAAGTTATGCACAAAGCTCTCAAGAACCAGGAGTCCTTGACTGCCCGGATCTGAATGGTTCAGATTTAGCGAATCTCGAGGTGGCTGAACATCCGGAATCTAGTGTTCCAAATTATCAGAACTTGGAGACTCCAGAGATGGATCTAAGGCGAAGTAAAAGGGCCAGGAAGGATAAATCCTTCGGTCCTGACTTTGTAGCTTATATGGTTAATGATGAACCAAGAACAATTGCTAAGGCGTTGTCAACTCCAGAAGCACCGCTCTGGAAAGAAGCTATTGAGAGTGAAATAAGCTCTATTATGCATAACCATACTTGGGAGTTGGTTGATCTTCCTCCGAGAAATAAACCGTTAGGGTGTAAGTGGATACTCAAACAGAAATACAAGGCAGATGGGTCTATAGACAAGTACAAGGCCAGGTTGGTAGTCAAGGGCTATCGACAGACAGAAGGCTTTGACTACTTTGACACATACTCTCCGGTATCCCGGATGACATCCACACGGGTATTCATTGCGATTGCAGCTTTGCGTGACCTTGAGATACACCAGATGGATGTTAAGACAGCCTTCCTAAATGGTGATTTGGAAGAAGAAATTTATATGGACCAACCCGAGGGGTACGTGGTTCAAGGGCAAGAGAAGAAACTCTATCGACTTATCAAATCTCTGTACGGGCTAAAACAAGCCCCGAAGCAATGGCACAAAAAAATTGATAACACTCTACTATCGAAGGGGTTCGCCATTAATGAGTGTGATAAATGTGTTTACACGAAAGGTAACTCTGACTCGTTTGTTATAATATGCCTGTATGTAGACGACATGTTAATCACAGGAAGCAGTCCTAGGGTAATCCTAGAGACTAAGAACATGTTGAAACAATGCTTCGACATGAAGAATATGGGTATCACATATGTCATCTTAGGGATTAAAATCTCTAAGACGTCTGACGGACTGGTCTTATCTCAGTCTCACTACATCGAGGATGTTTTGAGAAAGTTTGAGATGTTAGACAGTTCACCGATAAAGTCACCAATGGATACAAATCAAAAGCTTGATAAAAATCTTGGTGCACCTGTATACCAGGAGCGATATGCACATGTGATCGGTAGTTTGATGTATATAACAAACTGCACCCGACCTGATATTGCTTACGCAGTCAATAAGTTGGCTAGGTTCACCCGTAATTTGAGTGATAATCACTGAAAGGTGTTGAATCGGGTATTACAATACCTGAAATACACGTTAAATTATGGGTTACACTATTCGAGATATCCAGTTGTACTAGAGGGGTACAGTGATGCAAACTGGATATCTGATATAGAGAACACCAAGTCCACCAGTGGGTATGTATTTACAATTGGTGGTGGGGCTGTGTCTTGGAAATCCTCTAAGCAAACTTGCATCGCCCGATCCACAATGAAATCAGAGTTTATCGCTTTAGACAAAGCAGGAGAAGAAGCTGAGTGGCTTCATGACTTCTTAGAGGATTTTCCGTGTTGGAACAAACCCGTACCTTCGGTAATGATCCACTGCGACAGTCAGTCGGCTCTAGGAAGGGCACGGAATGCTATGTACAATGGCAAGTCTCGTCATATTCGACGGAGGCATAAGACTGTCAGGTAACTGATCACCACGGGTATAATATCCATTGATTACATTAAGTCAAAAGATAATATAGCAGACCCATTGACAAAGGGCTTACCCAAAGATCAGATGGCTTGCATTTCTAGGAGAATTGGCTTAAAACCCAAAATATAAGGACCAATACAACGGTAACCCAACCTTACTAACTGGAGATCCCAGTAATTTGGTTCAATGGGAAAACTAAGTTGTAAAGGTTCAGTTGATCACTTCGGTGGAAGTATGAGCACTTCGGATAGTGATTTCTGAACAGAAACACCGACTCCAAAGCCGTTCTCGCGATAGACTTTAAGTGCTATCTGCAGTATGGGTAAAGGTTAAGTTTTCAAGACCTGTAATGCTCCTCAACAGTTGAGGTTAGGTTTTGGAAAACTTTTAATGGTTCCTAACAATTGTGAAGTGGGGTATAGCAGGATACCTTGTAGGAGACCATCTATTTAAGTGTGAGGACGGGCCGCCTCAAAATGAACGCACTTAAGAATCCAAGACGTTGTCCATGGCCAAAACGGACAAAACATTACGAAGAAGAGAGTAAGAGAATTTGTTGTGTTGGTACCATTGACTTGGCTTACATTAAACACTGACGGTTCAAGACATCACGTTCACCGCGCAGTAAGTAAGTCCGATGGTATTCAACTATGGAAGATTCAAAGCTGAAGCTACCTCTCCTTATGCAACATCGGTCCGCTGAAATATTGCTAGAAATGGAAAAGGCACCATATGAGTGCGCCAAAATCTCTTTCAAGAGGGGATTGTTGGAAATTTGCCTTTGGCGGGAGTTTCGACCGACCAACTTTAACGGCTTAAACACTAGTATTACGTATGTTGGAGAATTCGGTTCTTCACACATGCATGATCTACTAAGTACGTAGATAACCGTAGGGCCAAGAATCGTCAAATTTCATTGAGAAATAAAAGAGATATTGGTCCACGAAGTGAGGTGTTTGAAGCATGGAAAGTGTGGTGTTGTGTTCAATTCCCCCTCATCGGTAGAGGAAGAAAGAATTGTTGTGTATATAAGACTCGAAATTGGTTTGGGGTTTGGGACCCCAAGGGGTATCCCATGTGTTTAAAGGAGGGAGGACCTAGATGTGCTTCGGTTCAAGGAAAGACCACACGCGCGCCGCCGCCGCCCGCCCGTTTGGTTCGGTTCCGGTTCTGAGTTCTGAGTTCCGGGTTTCGAGTTCCGCGTTCCGGGTTCCGGGTTCCGGGTTTCGGGTTCTGGGTTCTCGGGTTCTCGGGTCACGGGTCACGGGTCACGGGTCACGGGTCACAGGTCACGGGTCGTGGGTCGTACAGTTTGATCCCAGAAGTTTCAGATGTACAGTTTGGACCAGAATTCTTTCAGATGTACAGTTTGGTCCCTGAAGTTTCAAGATGTACAGTTTGGTCCCTGAAATTTTTTGAAAGTCAAAATTTCGACGATCAAAGCAGAACGTCCAAGCACTCAATTCAGTCATTTATTTTGGCTGAATTACTCCTCCTATAATGGCCAAATCCGTTGGTCTTTCACCATTTATTTTGGTGGCTTTACTACCTCCATAATGGCCATTATTTGGCCAATAATGGTTGTTATGGGGGCAGTTAAACAGCTCTCCCTCACCTATATAAACACCCCTTACACCATTATTGAGGCACAGAAAAATACACTTGATATACACGAAAATATACAACCAGAAAATCAGTTCTTCCTATAACTTCATAGCATCATTTCATTATTCAATATTCTTCACGGTAGCTCTTGAGTTTCCTTTGCTCAATTGTTCCATTGCTGTTTTATCTTGGGAGATGAATTATCCGGGACGTATAAAGGATACATACGGGGCAATATTGTCTTAAGGACAGAGTGCCACACTCGACTCAGCAAAAATCAAAGCAGTTTTCGGTCTTCTTGTTCAACAAATATTGTAATTTCAGTTTTGTTGTTATATTGTAATTTTCAGTATTCTAGTTGAATTGTAATTTTAATTCTTACATAAGCAGTTACTTGTAATTTCCGTTTCTTGCAAATCCTTGTAACCCCAACACTATCTTGGGTCCTCCCCCATTTCCTATCCCGCTACTTATTTTCCCCCTCACCCTACTAATGCAACTCTATATTGCCAACTTTTCTATCAGCCGAATCATACTGCTCGTGACTGTCCATCTCTAAATTCTAAGGCTTTTATGTCGGACATTAGTTCTAATTACTCAATTCCTTCATTTGGTGATGCTTCTTGGTATGTGGACACTAGAGCCTCTTCTCACATGACTCCAAATGCATCCGATTTATCCTCTGTTACTCCATATAATGGCTCTGATGTAGTTGTGGGTAATGGAACTCAACTCCCTATCTCCTACACTGGACATGGTACTCTCTCTACTTCTAATTCCATTTTTTCGCCTAAAGATATTTTAATTGTTCCTCGTCTTTCCACTAACTTACTAAGTGTTCGTAAATTTATTACGGACAATAATTATTCCATGAAATTTTATCCTTTTGATTTTTTCATTAAGGAACTCATGACACAGAGATCTCTACTTCAGTGCAATAGTCTTGAACCGCTTTATGCAATTTCTTCTCATTTCGGTGATTGTGCTGCAACTTCTTACTCCGCTCTTGCTGCTGCTCGTGTCTCTTCAAATCTTTGGTATCGTCGTCTAGGACATCCAAGCTCCGCTGTTTTATCTACTTTAGTTAGGGTCAATAAATTACCCTTTTTTTCACTCCAAAGTTTAGACAATTTATGTAATGCATGTCAACTTGGCAAGCACAAGAAATTGCCGTTTATGGCTTCTTGCTCTTTTTCTTTATCTCCGTTTGAGTTAATTCATAGTGATATTTGGACTTCTCATGTTCCATCTTTTACTGGTTTTCGGTATTATATTTTATTCCATGATGATTTCACAAAGTTTTCTTGGGTATTTCCTCTTAAGCATAAATCTGACTTTTTTCTACGTTGAAGAAATTTTATGCATATATATTGACCCAATTTTCCATGAAGTTAAAAGCTTTTCAATGTGATGGGGCTGCGGAATTTGTTAAGCTTCAGGCTTTTACATTTATTTTTTAATGATAATGGCATTTTGCTTCGCATTTCTTATCCTCACACTCACCAACAAAATGGAAACACTGAATGAATGCATCATACCATTTTAAATATGATCCGTTCTTTATTATTTCAAGTCTCTCTTCCCACTCAATTTTGGGTTGAAGCCCTGTTGTCCATCTTTTAAATATGCTCCCGTCGTCTAAACTTCAATTTAAGATGCCGTTTGAAGCTCTTTTTACCAAGGTACCTACCTATTATCATTTACTTATTTTTTGTTGTTCCTGATATCCCAATTTACGTGATATTCCTCTAACAAGTTGAGTCCTCGTTCAAAATATTGTATCTTTCTTGGTTATCCCTCTAACTACAAAGGATATAGATGTTTTGATCCTACAACCAACAAAGTGTTTATCTCTAGACATGTTCGATTCAACGAGGATTTATTTCCTTATCCTTATCTCCCATCAACTTCATCGGAACTTAGGTCTTCTACCCTTTTTAAACTTCCATCATCAATTGATATGTATCCTCCTTTATCTACAACTTTATCTCCTAATTTTCAGCCTATGAATTTGTTAAGAGTACCACATCGGATATGGAATGGGAACATGGACTCCTTATATGAACTTGGACAATTCTCACCCTACAAGCTAGTTTTTGGGGTTGTGTTGGGCCCAAGATCCATTTTTTACATGGTATCAGAGCCAGACCCATTCTAATTCTTTGTTCACCGATGTTGGGCCCCCAAATTATATTATTCACGCTCCAGTTAACAAGGTCGGGGCGTGCGGGGAGTATTAAGAGTCCCACATCGGATATGGAATGAGAACATGGACTCCTTATATGGACTTGGACAATCCTCACCCTACAAGCTAACTTTTGAGGTTGAGTTAGGCCCAAGATCCATTCTTTACAGAATTTTTAAAGATCTGCACAATTCCTACCTCCTATTAATGCTGAAAATTCTTCTCCGATATCTGATCATATACTGCAACTTATGAAGCAGTTGACTCATATTTAACCTCCTAATTGTTCTCTAGTTCCAGCCTAATCTCACCTTCCTTTACAATCTCAAATCGTGCAGCCACCTCCAAATAATTTCAACTTCCCTTCCCTTGCTGGAAACCAAACTCCAATTTCCACAACAATAGAACAACTGTAGGTTACAATAATTGCAGGAAATTGGAAGTAAGTAACTGCTAACTATTACAACAATCTGAAATTTCAACAACCTGAAATTACAACAAACTGAAATTACAACCACTTTGATATTTTGTTGGGTCGAGTGATGTCACTCTGTCTTTAAGACAAGATTGCCCTGTATATATCCTCTTACGTTATGGACAATAGTCTCCTAAGATAAAACAACAACTTAACAAATGAGCAAAGGAAACTGAAGTGTTACTTTGAAGAACTTAGAGTAACGAAATGATGCTGGAGAGTAAGAAGAAGATTTCTGATTTTTCTGTCTCTTGCTAGAACAATTGAGCCAAAGGCTTCAATTTATAGTGTAAGGAGGGTGACTTCTCAACTAGCCAACTGATGGCTTTTAATAGCCATGTAATGGCATTTAGTGAGAAGTTATATTAAACCAAGTAAATGACTGAATTTATGTGCAAAGTAATGGAGATTCACCAAAGGCCCAAGGCCCAAGACCGAGCCCGGACCGGACCGGACGGGCGGCGGCGGCGCGCGTGTGAGCTTAGCCTCGAACCCAAGCACACCTAGGCCCTCCCTTCTTCAAACACATGGGTTACCCCTTGGGGTCCCAAACCCTTATTCATTTTTAGACTTATAAAATGATCAAATCTTCATTTCCCTATCAATGAGGGAGATTTGTTCCACACCATATTTTCATGCTTCAAACACCTCACTTCGTGGACCAATATCTCTTTCATTTCTTAACGAAATTTGACGATCCTTGGCCCTACGGTCATCTACTCACTTAGTAGATTATGCACATGTGGAGAACTAAAGTCTTCAACATGCGGAACCCTAGTGTTTAAGTCATTAAATATGGGTGGACGCAACTCCCACCAAAGGCAAATTTCCAACAACAACAACGTGACATCTCCACTTCCTTTCCATAAATTAGCCATCACAATTCTTTATCTCCTAATACTAATATCTCACACTCCTCTTCTATTTCTCAAACTCAAATTCCAAATTTACTTTCTAATTCTAAGACACATCCCATGATTACTCATAAGCAAACAGGGTCTCTCAAGCCTCAAGTCCGTCCTTCTCTGCTTTCTCATTCATCTACACTTTCATCTGAACATTCATCTTTTACGGAAGCTTCTAAGTGTCCTCATTGGAGACACGCTAAGACCGACGAATACAACGCTTTTATGGTTAATCGCCCAAAATCTGATGATTCTCTAGAACGTTTCGAGGCTCATCTTGTCGCCCAAGGCTACAAACAACAACAAGAACTAGACTATGATCAAATGGTTAGTCCTGTGGTGAAATCAGTCACTATTCGTACTATTCTTGCTCTTGCTGAATCTAAGAAACGGCATGTCCATCAATTAGAGGTTAAGAACGTCTTTTTACATGCCAATCTCTATGAACTGGTATATATGAAGCAACTTACTGCCTTTGTTCATCCACAATTTACTCATCACGTTTGTCGATTGGACAAAGCTCTTTATGGTTTAAAGCAAGCTCCTAGAGCATGGTTTCATCGGTTCACTTCTTTTATTTTAAGTAATGGATTTAATAGCATGTCTGATCCCTCTCTTTTCATTTACAAACATAATTCGGACATCGCTATTCTTCTTCTTTATGTTGATGATATTCTCCTCACTCCCTCTTCTAATTCTTTACTTGAGTCTTTAATTCATAAATCTGAATTTTCTATGAATGACGTAGGTACTGTTAATTATTTTCTTGGTGTTTCTATATTTGTTTGCAATGGGGGTTATTTTCTTTGTCAGTCTAAGTATGTAAAAGTCCTCCTGAGTCGTGCAAATTTGTTGTTTTCCAAACCAGTTTCAACTCCTCTTTCTCCTAATTATCTACTTCATTCCGAAGATTCTCCTTCTTTTTCTGATCCGACTCTTTATAGAAGCCTTGTTGGTGGTCTCCAATACTTAACTTTCACCCGTCTAGACATTGTTTTTGTTGTTAATCAAGTATCTCAATTTATGTATTCTCCGTTGGAGATTCATTATACTGCCGTCAAAAGAATATTGTGATATTCGCAAAGTTCTTTGAATCATGGTTTATTTATTCCGGTGGTTCTATCGATTGTTTACAATGTTACAATGATGTGGATTGGGCTGGTTGCGCTACCACTCGTCGATCTACTTCAGCCTACTGTATTTTTCTTGGTCCAAATCATATTTCTTGGTCCAAATCCTAATTCTTGGTCTTCTAAGAAATAGAATGTTATTTCTAGATCAAGTGTCGAGGCTGAATACAAATCAGTTGCTCATGTGACAACTGAAATAACGTGGTCACATTCGCTTCTACAGGAACTTCATGTTCTCCTTCTTCACCTTCTACAATATTTTGTGAAAATATTAGCAGTATTTATCTGTCACAATTCAGCATGCTCGTACTAAACATATTGAAATTGATATTCATTTTGTTCGGAAAAAATTTTCCGCAGGCATTCTCCAAGTTCAATATGTCCCTAGTCAAGATGAACTTGTTAATTTATTGACCAAGACACTTCCTTCACCACGACTGTTGTTCCTATGCGACAAGCTCTGCATTCTTTCAGATTGTGCATCGCTTGAGGGGGAGTGATAAATGATAATTGTAATTTGTGTTATTTAAATTATTTAGATTACTATTGTACTTAGGAGGATAACTGTACTTAAAGATTTAACCTTATTCTTTTTTCTACATGTACACTATCTATATCATTGTATCTGTAAACAATACTCATCAAGAAATATATATTATTTAAGATAATACTTACATCTTTCAATATTGTATACATGTGTAAAGGCATTCATTTCACTAGTCAACATTTATGAACAAATAGCTAAGACACCTCAACAATATCAATCTACATCAGTTAGAGTCCGCAACTTAAGTAACCCACAAAGTGTGATTTTGATTCAAAATACCTCCCAAAAAAGTTACAATACTATCTTTTGTGCAGGTACTTTATGCACAAAAGGACTTAACCGTTAACAGCGCGGTTAAGTCCTTTTACGAAGGAAATTCATGCGCAATAGGGTTAATATAAACCTAACAGACTTGCAATTTTCAAGTCATTCTTCACCTTCTCCATTTTCACTATTTTACCATACTTTAGCCTCCCGAAAATCATGTCTCAAAGCTCCGAAATGTCAAAATTTGCAATAGAACTCGATGTTTGTGAATGCGGTTATTATTGTAAGCTAAGAACATCAAGGATCCAAGATAATCCGGATCATCATTTTTGGCGCTGTAAAGTGCCCGAAGTAAGTATTTTACAAGTTTTTAGGGTTTAGAGTTTTTTCACATTATCTACATATTTTACTTTCAAAAACTGATTTTCTTGTAATCTTTATAGGATATGAATGGTTGCAAACATTTTCGATGGAAAGTTGACAAGACATTCCTGTGGATAAAACATTGGCGGCGAAGTTTTAAAAACCTCTTGTTGATAGAGATATCGCAGCCTCACGTATCACTAGAGATACCGTGAGTTTGACTTGCAGTTTAAACTTATGGAAGCTCAAGAAAAAATTGACCTTTTGGAGGTCTTTCTAAAAGAATCCGAAGAAAAAAAAGTTTTGTCAAGGCTAACCTTAGAGACACTCAACACGAGAAAAATGCTTTGAAAGAAAAATTGAAATTTTGGAAGATTATTTGTGCTATCTTGTTGTTGTTTATTATTTTTATATATTTTGTTTATTAAGTTTATTATTTCTATGTATTTAATTTTTATGTATTTTCGGTTTAGTTTGTTATTTTTATGTATTTTATTTTTACTAGTTGCACGTGTTCATGTATTATGTATTTTCAATGTTTTAATGTATTATGTAATCGACACCTTTTATGTACTAATTTATTTGTGTTTTTTTTAAAATTGTGAATTGTTGAACTTTTTATGTATTATTAACTCTAAGAAGCTTATATAAATTAATAATAGACTATAACAATCAATGCAAATTAAAACATACTAATTCTTCAAGTTGATGACTTCATCATAAATAAAAATATAAATTAAATCATGAGTCCGGAACTTAAATGACCTAAAAACTAAGCAAGTGAACCAAAATAACCCATAATCATCATCAACATAGAAGTCCTCAATATCGTCATGAGAACAATATTTTGGGTTTCTTAAGACATATCTTCTTTCTGTAGATGTTAGTTCTCTACCCGTTGATGATGCTTGTTCTTCGGTCAACTTTAACATGTAACATCTACAACGTCTTGCTAGCATTCTATTGTTTTCTTTTCTAATCCTCTGTACATCAACCTCACAATAATGTTGATCAGTTCGAGGCATGGTCATTGAAAACCTTGTTGGGGTTTGAGCATTGAGATTTTCCAAGTCACGAATAAGACATTCTGGTTCGGCATGCTGTTATGCCCATTCTCGGTGTAACCCGCAATAATATTCTCATGGATCTGAATATTTCACATTACAAAAATCATCATTACGCTCTATAAGAAGGTGGAGTTTCAAATCGTCTATCTTGAATTCATTGTTATCAAGATAACTCGAATCACCGGAATAGTTGTTATGATTTGAGCTATCATCACCAATGCTATTCGAATCATTTGGAAGGAATATCGACCAATCTACATTTCTACTATTCGACATTGAATATATTGTAGTTTAATAATAAATTAAAGGCTACTTATATAGTTGCAAACCCCCAAGTACCCTTGGGGTCGTCATTATGACTCTACCTACCTAATTTATTATAAAAAAATATTAATAGAATCAAGGAGAATCATCTTCATCGGACATCTCACAGTCCGAATTTCACTTGGATCTGATTCTGATGTAACCATGTTGATCATATTCTACCCTGAGGCAACGTATTTTCATCTGATTGTTCTCTTTGCGAAAATGGTTAAGAGGACAATTGAACTCTTATGGTGTACCATGAGTCATTGACATAGCACGACTTTTAGACGTTTGAGTCCAAGTGCCCTCAAGTTTTATTCTTGCATTTCAGCCTCCCTAACACGCCAATTTCACTCAGCTCTCATTGTATTATTGTATTCTTGATTGCATCTGTAGTTTGGGTTATATGAGTATTTAAAATCATCCTCGTCTAATTCTCATATCCTACCTATTGCTTCGAATATGTTTGCTGGGGTAAAACATGTAATAGAACCAATATCAGAAAATTGGTTTCAAAACATAATAACTCATTTTAATGTGAATGCTAATTGTTCGTCATTCATATTATATACTACTCCTTGATTTGACAACACCATGCTCGTTTCTGACTGTTTTATATGACAAACTTAATCGCACAACTTTTACATGCACAAAATATGAATTTTCGAAATGATATCCTTGATTTGACAAAACTATGATCGCTTTTAACCGCTTTATATGATACACTTATATTGCGCAACTTTTACATGCGCAAAATGTGAGTTTTCGGAATGACATCCTTGATTTGACAAAACTATGCTCGTTTTTTACCGCTTTATATGACACACTTATATTGTGTAACTTTTGCATGCGCAAAATATCAATTTTTTGAAATGACATCCTTGATTTGACAATACTATGCTCGTTTTTGACCGTTTTATATGATATTTATATTGCGCAACTTTTACATGCACAAAATATGACACGCTTATATAACGTAACTTTTGTATAACTCGTTTGGTTAAGAACTTTTATATAACTCATTCGGTTAAAAAAACTCACATTTTAAAAATGCCTAGAAAACTTGCATTCAATAGTTGGTTTAAAAATAGATAAAAAACGAGGGTAGCTCAAGAAGGTCTCATGGTAGGATAAAAATAAACAAAAACACAATTGAATCATATTTTGAAAAAGAGATATTGGGATGTTACACGGATTTATCTGATGAAAAACGGTATGGTGTTTCTTTGTCCCTTTGAAAATCAACCAATTTGTATCAATATTGATTTAAAAGTTGTTGGACACATAATTGAGGGTGACATACTCTCCTCAAAACCCGAAGGAGCTATAATTTGAGGTGAAAAGCTTCAATGGGTTCAATTATATTTGAAAAGGTGTGATTATGAGGTATTATGTCACTGGCATAGTTTAGTTGTGCCACAAGCATTGTCTGCTACATATCAGATCTCCAAATTCAAGGATAAATCACTAGTTATCCAACACTTGATGAAAGAAATTTCAGAAATGCAGAAAGCACTAGATATGTATTATGCTTTGAACGATCTTAATTTTCGAGGAGCGGAGAAGAAGATCATTGGATATTGTTAGTTCATCGAGACTTTACTTATCCAGTTTATTCAATAATTGAAGAATGGATAGGTCTTCCAAAATATTTACCACAAACAATAGATTGTGGAGTGCCATATTATTGTGTTAACCAAACGAGTACTCCTAATTATGATAATTGGAATCTAGACTACAAAGAAGATGATGGAGAAAGAAATAAAGGGGAAGAAGAGAATGCAAGTAAGGAGGATGATGAAAATGAAGACGACAACGAGGTGGTTCCAGAAAGTGACAAAAATTAAATTACTTTTCTAATTTTTGTATGTTATGAAAATTTTCAATTGAATTTTCTTGATGATAAAATGTCTAAATCAATATGCTTCATTAAAAAAAATACATCATTCATTACAAGAAGAAAAATAGTTAAGATTCATAATTCAAGACAATTCGAATACATCAAGAAGAATTAAAATACATTCATAAAATCATGAGGTTCTTCAACCATGAGAGGCTTTTCTACTACGAGAGGTTCTTCCACCACCAGAGGTACTTGCACCACCACGGGCCCGTAGGCTACACAAATTCTTATCATGACCAAACTCATTACACATCGAGCACCGTCGAGAGTATGTCCTATTCGGAATATCCATTTGATTGAGAATCCGAGTTCCTGCATTAACACAAAATTTATGGATATACTCCTTATTAGAAATCATTGAAAATGGCTTATTTGACCAATAAACTTGATCACCAATAGGGTAGAAATGATCGGCATATGTTTTAAGATATTTTTTGACGTTGTATTCCGATGCCACATAATTTGATACCGTTTTTCAATTTCCTCATAACACTTGATGTCATGAGAACACATCATGTGGTATGATTGCCACTTACCATAACTACACGTTCTCGTCATCTCATAAACGGTATGAGTGTTGCCTCCCCGACCTTGGTAAGAACCTGTCCTGACTTCAAACACACGTTCAGCATGGTTATACTCTTCCATCTTATGTAGCTCACATATTTTCCTATGACGCTCGAACATTTTTGCAGGGTTTGGCATCCATTTCCCACCATCTGTTAGTATGGCTTTGGCATGTTTTGTTCTAGCCACAAACTACTCCACAACTTACTTGTAAGTCATTCTCACAATTTCAGTATCGGGCAACCCCGTGCAGAATTTAGCAAACCATTGATTGACTCCAAGTTGTTTGTTGTTAGCATCCCCCATCTCCAGCCTTTATCCGCATGTAATGTTCATTTGTCAACGTCGATTGCCTTCAACCAATCATATGCTTTCGACTTCACTGCCTTGATCAACTCCATCCACACAAGAAACTTCTTTTCTTAATGCTCTATTACAGCCGCCCACATAAATTTATTTAGTGTGCTATTTCTAAAGGTCGTTTCAAAATTTTTCTTTATGTGCCTTAAACAAAAGCGATGGTAAGCAAAGGGAGGCTGTCATCCCTCCAAACGAAACATTTTGTTCAATATTCCATAATTTCAATTAGATAGCACGCATATTCCCGTAAGCTCCTTAATAACATATCACCTTAAATATGTCAAAAACATCCCCCATGTCTCCTTGCTCTCGTTAGCAGCAATGGCGAAAACAAGAGGAAATATCGATTCATTGGCATCCATTCCTACTGCAATTAGTAGCTTGATGTCGTATATCCCATACACATGCGTGCCATTTATGGATATGACTAGCCAGAAATGAGCAAAACTATCAATACATGATTTGAATGTCCAAAACACAAAATTGAAAATATTATGGGCCACACCAGGTTGGGTGTTGAGCTTCCATTCTACAACAATACCAGGATTGAAGTGTTGTAGAGCTGCTATATACCTCGGCAACTACTGGGAAGAGCCCTCCTATGTACCATAAATCATCTCAAAAGCGCGTCTATGCTCGAGATATCCTTTTCTTTTGCTTATCATTTTATGATATACTCTCTCAACGTTTCAAATGCAATTTTTTATTAAAAAAAAAACCTGGACAAGTTTAAACAAACAACATTTAGCAATGATAATTTAATTGATGTCAAAATTATAATGAACTAGGTCAAATAGGGTACCGTTGGGTTTCAGCAATGTCAACAAGTAACACTTGAGCAATCATATTTGTATCTATATTAAAATGATATGCTCGATTCTCTTCCATAGCACAAGTGTGACGTGAGTGAAATTTTGTGATAGTCCACATACTATCACGAGTAATAATAACCCGAAGCATCCATAGACAACCTTGATGCTCTCGTCTGCAAACCAATCTCCACATCTTTCAGGTTGAACCATCAACTATAAACTCCCTCATATATTCGATGCTATAAATTTTGACGGCCTTTTACATTGCCTTTTTGGAACAGAACATGATGCCTTTTTCAAGTTGAATTTCATCATTTAAAAGATCAACCGGTTCTTTTCACATTTTTTGACGAATTTGGATCATCTTCTCTGGTGAAGACAAAGATATCAGGACGACCTTGAAGATTATCAAGATATGGAATCATGTCATAATGCTACCGAATTGAGCTTTCTGCCATCTGTTCGTGCTAGTGAATTAGGCTTCCTACCAGCGGTTCTTGCTGATGTGGCCGACTTTGCATCATTTCTACTAACTGTTGGTCCTGCCTATGAGGATGAATATCAACCTCATTATCTTATATATTTACGTCGTCATCATCGGATACCTTTGCACTCGTTATATCATCGCCATCACTCGATGATGTTTCTATATGATTTGGATAATCATCACCATATAGTAAATACCTCTTCCTACACGAAAAATAGGTATCTTATTTTAAATACCAACATCAAAATATATATAGATTACTTAATATCAAGGTGATGAACCTACCAATAATGATCAATATTGTCAGGATTTGAAGAAAGATCAACTTCACCGAAATCAACGTTTGGTATCACTGGCGTGTTTGTGAATAATTTTCACTACAGAGGCAGTTCAAGTATTGTAACTACTAAACATCAAAATACTTATATTATTTAATTATTAAAAAGTAAACATACCAATAATAATCAACTGCACCGGATTAAGAGGATTGCCCAATATTACTCATATCAGTTGTATAACTCCTAAAAAGATACAAAAAATATTACTAGTACCATACGTATAATAAACATGTGCTACTACACAAAATAATAATTAAAAAATGTATATTTGTTAATTTTCTCTGTAATTTTGATTAAATTGCTGGCTTAGAGTTTCCAACGGCACTTGAGCACTCAAAATGTCTCCATAAGAACTCATGTCCGTATAAGTGTTACCATGAGGTGGCTGGACTTGAGGGACTTCCTGACGAGTCCTGGCCAAGACTTCACTACGAATGTGAGGTATCTTTTCAACATACATTTCAAGAACATTGAGGGTGATTAACCCCCTATATTCTTTTGGTGCCCTCAAATAGTCCCTCAAAGACTCATCATTAATGACATTCCACTTCCCATAAAGCACTAAATCTTGTGGTGCAATGGATATTGGACATATGCCTATTACAGATAATTCATACTCACGTTTACTTTTCATTTTTGTGTGTATGGCATTGAGTAATGTTTTGTAATCCAAGGTAGTTGGAAACTTAACATGGTATTGTGGTGGAATACTATAACGAACAATATTATTATCATGAAGAATCTTTCCATCCCAAAATAAAGAAACCTTAACGGTTGAAGGAGGAGAGACCGCTTTTATGAACTTTGGAGTTGGATAATTTTTTCAAGAACTTGAAAAAAAGATACTTAAACTTAAGAAATGGATGAGTCTTTACCTCATCCAAAATCCATATTAAATACAAAAACGGATGGGTTGTCATAGTGTCATGTCAAATCAATAATTTATTGCGTAATTAGATTAAAAGTGAACATTTAAAAAACGTGAACTATTAGGGTAAAATAATACCCCTATTGCGCATGAATTTCCTGCTCAAAAATAGTATTATAACTTTTTTAGGGAATATTTTGAATCAAAATCCCACTTTATGGATCATTTAAGCTCCGTACTCACATCAGTTATAATCTCAACGTGTCATTTAAGACTTTAAATTAATTCAATGCATACGACTTTGTGTATTAGCCTTGGCCATACCCAAAGTCAATTCTTACTTAGGGTGAAATCACTATTCACCCCTACAATATATTTCACTTACTCGTACGTTATAAATACCACATATGGTCTTATAAGACATATCAACATTCAAATTCATTATTCGTCATCTTCTCCAGCACCCAACAACCTCAGTGATGTCTTAGAGGTTCAATATCCCAAACTTCCAAATAATTCGAAACAAACTTCATAAAATATCTACTCATACTCTAATACTCCTATATATATCATTGTCAAGTCCAAGTAGAGAAAGTAATTACTTCTTGATAGCAAAATTTCACTTTATAGCTTTTAATTGATTTGTATGCAATTTGAGAATTTAGACAAGATTACAAGGCTTGGGGGGTTATGATTCACGTTATCAAACACAATATAAATCAACTTTATTTAACTCACCTTGATATGAAAAGAAATTTGAGGTGAAAATCTCCTCTCGAGTCCTGCCCTAGCTTTGGGAAGAAGAGGAAATGAAGAATGACATATATAATTTGGGTCACAGTTGGGGTCATGGTGGTCTATGGCCAGGCCACATAAATTTGTAGTGCCTGATGCCAGACTTCTTCCATCGAATATATATCTTTAGTAAAATTGTCATAATTTTACGTAAAAAAGTTCGATTGATAAACAATTTGAAGTGTCAAAAACTAGACTTCAAGTGCAACAATTTCATTCAAAACTCATGACCAGTTTATCTTCCTGGATCATTTATCTTCCTCTCACTAAGTTCCGATTATTCTGTTGTAACAACAGATTTATCTTGATCCATACGTTTTTCTTGTCTTTAACATTATCATATTTTAGTTTTCAAGAATTTGTTTTATTGTCACATCTAATACGTACATTTACAACAAGAGAATATTATATTGTTTTGTGTTTCTTAGTTTGTTTAAGAACAAAGTTCAACGAAATATAAAATCAATTCCAGATCTTAATTACTCCTAGGCGATTAATTAATTCTTAAACATGATTAGAAAGTTAATAAAGCTACTCTGCTAATGTCAAGGAAATTGTAAAAAGTCATGAGATCTGATTTATAACTTAATTTGGACTGTCATTTGCCCCGTTTGCCTTTGAAATCAATTTCTACCGCATACAAACGCATTCAATTTATGCGGCGTAGTCTGATAGAACAATGAATTTAAGAAAAATCTGAATATTTTTTAAAATTTATAATCTTAAACATGACATGATATTTGCATAATTATTGTGATCTTAAATATGTCACAATAAATGTACAATTATAAGATTTTTCAAAGTTGTGGTCTTGAATATTTCACAATATTTGTATGTTTATAAAAATTGTCATTAAGAATAAAAAGTACAAATTAAATTATTTTTGTATTTAAAAATCATTTTTTTTGTTGTTACATAAACTAAGATAGGAGGGAGTAATTTAGTAGCGGAATAACACGATGACGCCTTGAAGGTGAGGTCATTTATGCAACGTCATCACACTTGATTTTTCTCTTTAGCAAACGGGTCCCACTTCTACTTTAGGGTTTAGGCTTTGATTGGAATTAGTGGAGTGGAGTATATTATATTTTCGGCAGCAGCCTTCACCACTTGCAGTTTCTGGACCCACGCAAAGACTCGTGACAGTATACTGCTATTTGTTAATTTCAGCAACAAATTGGACCACATCCATCTAGAAAAAGGTTGGTCAAAGAATCTTTGAATTCTCAATTTACTTGATAGTAATAATTAGGAGTATATCAATTTGGATCTAATTGAATTTCACATTTTGAAGATAGTTAATTATAATGTTCTTTTCAGATTTTAAGTTTTTTTTCCTCATTTAATATCTGATATTTGTATTAGGGCTCGACTAAATTCGAATAGCGCGTTGCAAAGTCTATTTTGACAGCTCTCCCAACATGATTTTATTCATTCATCAAACTCGAATCCGAAATTTCTAATTAAGGGTAGAGGGACCCCAACCATTAACACAATCCATGTTGGTTCAGACTTCAAGTTCAACTAAGTGAAAATATGACTAATGAAGTAATTAACACAAGGCGTGGGCAGAAAAGATTATTGTTGGCTGGAAAATTAGTAAACTAATTAACCAACTAATGATACCATTCTAACTTATGATTTGATCATTAACATTAAGGGAAGGATTACTTTTGCTCCTTTAATTTGCTATGAATTAATTCCAAGAATTATTGGCTGAAGCATCCTTATACCGATAGTTGCACTTGCACAATGAAGCTTTGTGTATAATAAAGGTCCTAAAGAAGTCTAAAAAAAACTTATACTAAGAAGTTGGGATGAATTGAAGATAATATTGACTAGTGATTGAATGATGTTCAGCATTATACAAAAATATCCTATTTTTGGGACCGGCTATTATTGGCCTAGCACCACTTGTCTTCATCACTCTAAAATATATTACTTGATTTAATGTTATTTTAACTTTAAAAGGCAAGCTAAACAAACTTTTCAAAAAACACAATAATCAGCACCAAAATATTGTTGGAAATAAATCAGTACGAAAATAGTAAATAACCACAAGTGTTCGAAAGGATAAACAAACAGTCAAGATTATAATTGCGCAAGCTTATTGAGTCTTGAATCTTATAATCTGAAATCAAGAAACACTAAATCTGGATTGTTACAATTGTGGCTGAGTCGAGAGATGACTCTCTGTATTTAAGACAAGATTGCCCCGTATATATGCTTTTACGTTAGCGGGCAATAGTTTCCCAAGATAAAACAACAATGAATCAACACTACAAAACAAATAGGTTGATTCTGACGAAGAAAACAAATATGAAACGACTTGCTGAAGAATGAAAAATTTAGAGGAAAATGAAGAGTTTATGTTCTCTTATCTTTCTGCTTTGTTCTTTTTTTTTATGTGTTATTTTTTTTTGACAACTTCTCCCTCAAATTTGTTTCAGGTCTCAATATATAGTGTTTAGGAGGAGGAGATGTGTTAAGAGGTCCTTTAAGAGGTGTAGTAATGTCCAGAAACCATAAACTGTTGCCTTTCTGGCTACTGACAGCATTCCTGAAACTTCAGGGACCAAACTGTAAATACTAAATAGTTTGGAGTCCAAAAAATAATATCAGAAGTAGTCCAGTAGTCCAGAAGCCCGCAGCCCACGACCCGAGCCCGAACGGGCGAGTGGCGGCGGCGGCGCGCGTGTGGGGCTAGCCTCGAACCCAAGCACACCTAGGTCCTCCCTCCTTCAAAGTTCAAACACATGGGTTACCCCTTGGGGTCCAAACCCTTATCCATTTTTTAGGCTTATAAAAAGAACAATTCTTCATTTTCTCACCGATGTGGTAGATTTGTCCCACACCATATTTCCATGCCTCAAACACTTTACTTCGTGGACCAATATCTCTTTCATTTCTTAACGAAATTTGACGATCCTTGGCCCTACGGCCATCTACTCACTTAGTAGATTATGCAAGTGTAAAGAGACAAATCCTCCAACATGCGGAACCCTAGTATTTAAGTCATTAAATATAGGTGGACGTAACCTCCCACCAAAGACAAATTTTCAACAAATATATAGTTTAGTAATATCAGTAAAAATCTTTCATATAATAGGTGTGATATTAATTCTTATTTCAGTTTCCCTTTCCATTTCTTAATCCTCCCATTAATGATACTTTTTTCTTTGAAAAAACGAAAAAAATAATAGAGAAAGGACGGGTGGACCCTAAAACTAAAAACGATCTCATGAATGTGGAACTTCTTATGCAAATTAGTGTCGGCAAACACAAATGCTCTAAGATGTTTGGAGAACCATGGCTATTTTCACAGTAACCATTGGCCTATAATCACCAAATTAAAAGGAAAACGATGCGGCATATATACCACTTTTTGATTTTTTTTTTCTTTTATTGGAATGCAAAAACAGAATAACAAATACGGTTCACATCATACTTATCTCCATTATATTAAAATTATCTGTATCGTATCAAAATCATATTAAAATTATCTCTATCGTATCAAATCATACTTATGTAATTAAATCAAATATTATATAATTAGGATGATTATCATATTCTTAGCCTAGATTGATTTGTATGTGTATATATATTGTAATCCGGGAATGAAATGGGATATGGAAAACATTTCCTTCATGGTATCAAGAGTCAAAAACTAAACACCCCCCCCCCAAATTATTGCTATTTCAGCTGACCCTCCCACCCCCCAAAAAAAACCGAAATATTTTTGTTCTCTTTCTCGGCTTTCTTCATCAACCCTAATTAGGGTTAGGGTTCCATCAACCCTCCTAGCCGACAACCCCTTCTTTTTGCTTTCTTTTCTTACCAAACCCTACACTCTCCTTTCAATTTTTCATCCCTCTCAATATAGCCAATGACCGAACAACAAAAATTTCATTCCGCTCTTGCCGTAAATCACATCAAGAACTTTATTTCAATTATTCTTGAAATGGAAAAATGACAATATTCTTCTTGGACGGAGTTATTCAAAATCCATTGCCGAGCATACGAAGTTATAGACCATGTTATTCCTCCCAAGTCTTCATTAGAGATCACTATTGTTGACAAAAATATATGGTCTCTCTTAGATGCAATAGTCCTTCAATGAATTTACATCACAATCTCTAATGACCTTTTGCACACCATTTTGGAACCGGACTCTATGGCTCAACAAGCCTGGGAGCGTTTGCAAAATATCTTTCAAGATAATAAATTTCACGGGCGGTATATCTTGAAAACCAATTCACCAATGTCAAATTGGATGATTTTTCAAACGTCTCCGTGTATTGTCAAGAGTTGAAAATGTTTAACGATCAACTTTCAATTGTTGGTGCACCGATGACGAATCAAATGTTAGTTCTACAATTGATTGCGGGATTGAATGAATAATTTGATGGTGTTGCTATGTACATTTAACAAATCAATCCCTTACCACCACTCTATGAGGCTCGTTCGAGATTAATTCTTGAAGAAATTCGGAAACAAAAATAGGTGATGGGGGCGGCAACCAATGCCGGAACCACTCTTATTTTCACTAACAATTATACCGATGATTTTGGCACTCAAAATTCTGGTTCCTGCGGTGGTTTGAATCAACAAAATAATGGGTCAAAATCGTAACAATAAAAAAGGAAAAAATAATGGTGGAAAAAGACGGGGTCGGGGTGGCGGATAGGCCACCGGTGGCGGCAACAGCCGTGGCCAGCATGGGCCAAAATAGACCCCACTAGCATCAGCCCAACCTGCCAGTCGGCGGGCAGAGGGGGTAGTGTCCACTGTGGGACTGACAGTCGCAACAATGGCCTGCCCCTCCCTGCCCATACCCCACGGCTCAGTGGGCCCGACCTCCTCCAACATCTAGGCAGCCCGGGCTTCTCCGCTCTCATCCGTAGCAAGTTTTTTCAGCCCATGGATCATCTTCTGCAAGTTATGCTCCCACGGATATCGAGCAAGCCATGAACAACATGAATCTAAATATTCCCGATTATTCGTGGTACATGGACATGGGGGCAACATCACACATGACGGTATCTCAAGGTAATCTCTCATCTTATTTTAATATGAGCAGTAATAAAAATATTATCGTTGGCAGTAGGCAGGAAATTCCAATTGTGGTATTGGTCAATTAAACCTTCCCCCTCACCCACCTTTACATTTGAAAAATGTCCTACATGTACCCAAACATATTAAAAACTTGATATTCGTACGTCGTTTCACCACTAACAATAATGTTTCTGTTAATTTTGATCCGTTTGGGTTTTCTATGAAGGATTTTCAGACGGAGATGACACTAATAAGATGTAATAACACTGGTGATTTGTGTCCCATCACCGCCACCATCAACCAAGTCACAAATCCATCAATATTTGCTGCTATTTCTCCTATTTTATGGCATAACCGATTGGGACACCCAGGAGCACCGGTGTTCAATTCTCTTAGAAAAAATAAAGTTATTGATTGTAACAAACTTGTGGACTCTCATGTTTGTCACACTTGTATTTTTGGAAAGCATAGTAAATTTCCCTTTTCTTTATCTACTTCCAATACTATTATGTTGTTTGATCTCATGCATAGTAATTTGTGGACATCCCCGGTTTTAAGTTCGGCAGGTCATAAGTATTATATGCTTATTTTGGATGATTATTCTAATTTTCTGTGGACATTTCCCATTAGAAAAAAATCGCAGGTTCCCACTATTTTAAAACAATTTAGTGTTTTCATCCAAACCCAATTTAAGAGGTCCATTGAATGTTTTCAATGTGACAATGAGAGAAAATTCATAAATGACCAATTTAAGGAATTTTGTCACCAAAGTGGTATGCCATTGCGTCTTTCATGTCCACATACTTCTTCTCAAAATGAGAAAGCCAAAAGAAAAATCCGAACAATCAACAATTTAATTCGCACACTTCTTGCGCATTCGTCCACACCACCGTATTTTTGGCATCATGCTCTTCAAATGACTATTTTAAACATTCTTCCTAGCAAGCTACTCTCAAACCTATCACCAACACAAGTTTTGTACAATCGCACTCCTTCTTTTACACATTTGAGGGTTTTCGGGTGTTTGTACTATCCATTGTTTATTTCACAATAATAAACAAACCATAAGCCCTTTCCACTCCATGTGTCTTTTTGAGATACCCGCAAAATCATAAGGGATATAAGTGTAATGATATGTCTAATGGGAAAATTATCGTCTCTCGTCACGTTATTTTCGATGAGTCCACATTCTCATTTGTTAATTCTCATAAGTCGTCCCTGCCTTCATACAAATTTTTGGACGAGGGGCTACACCCATTTTTCCATTACCATCTAAATTGTCCATCTTCCCAAGCCCAACTGAGGGGGACCACTGCCTCCTCGATCCCAACTAGACCGGCCCAAAACATCATTGCCCAGTCGACTGGCCTAAAACATCACTACCCAGCCACAAAATCGAACTGGGCCAGACCGAGTCAAAGAGCCCATTGCCTCCTCCTCCTCGACCTCGGCCCAGTTCCGTCCTCACCACTAGTTGGCCCAAATGAGGGAGCCCACTGCTCCCTCATATACTTCACCGACCCAATATACCGGCCCACTAATACAAGCCTAGTTGGGCAGCCCCTCCCGGCCCAGTCCCATTACCGAATATCCATAGCCTCAGCCCCAGGTCTCGGCTCCCTATCGGTCCATTGAAACTCGTGCCATGCACGGGATTTTTTGGCCCAAGCATTATTTTAATTTAACCTCATCAGTCCAACCATCACCAATTCCGAAAAATCCAAAAGCTGCTCTATCAGACCCGAATTGGAAATCTGCCATGTTAGACGAAATTGATGCTCTTATTAAAAATAAGACGTGGGAGTTGGTGCCCCGTCCATCTACTGTGAATATCATACATTCTATGTGGGTTTTCTGTCTTAAAAAAAATTCTGATGGTTCTTTTGCGAGATACAAAACTCGTCTTGTTAGTGATGGCAGGTCTCAGCAGGTTGGCGTGGATTGCGGTGAAACATTCATCCCAATAGTTAAACTAACAACTATCATGAACGTGCTCAGTCTGGCTCTGTCAAAATCATGGTCTATTCATCAGTTGGACGTCAAGAATGCATTTCTACATGATCACATACAGGAAATAATTTACATGCACCAGCCTTCGGATTTTTGAGTTCCTATTCACCCTAATTATGTTTGCTTGTTGATAAAATCATTATATGGTTTAAAACAGGCCCCCGGGCATGGTATAACAGGTTTGCAGGTTTTTTCTCCACATTGGGATTCTCACATAGCAAATTCGATCAGTCTTTGTTTATTTATAAGAAAGGAAATGACATGGCATATATTCTTCTCTATGTAGATGACATCATCCTCACAACATCATCTGAGTCACTTCGCCAGTCTATCATGTCTTTCCTTGCCTCAGAATTTACTATGAAGGATTTGTGCCCTTTAAACTATTTTTTGGGTATTGTTGTAACTCAATATGCAGATGGTCTGTTTCTTTGTCAAAATAAATATGCCGAGGAGATCATTGACAAAGCCGATATGTCCTCTTGCAAATCGTCACACACGCCTGTTGACACCAAGGCAAAATTAAGTAACTCTGCAGATTCTCCCTACAGTGATCTCATGCATTACCACAGCTTAGTAGGGGCATTACTATATCTCACATTCACGAGACCTGACATTTCCTATGCAGTTCAACATGTTTGTTTACATATGCATGACCCGAAGGAAGATCATAAAGGGCTCTCAAATGAATTATGTGGTATGTTAAGTGTACCCTTGATTTTGGGTTGCATCTGTATAAGTCCACCATTTCTGACCTCACATCTTATACATATGATGATTGGGGTGGCTTCACGGACACACGGTGTTCCACCTCCGATTATTGTGTATTTCTAGAAGACAACCTCATTTCATGGTTGTCGAAACGCCAACCGACACTATCTCGGTCAAGTGCTGAAGCAGAATATCGAGGGTTGCTAATGTGGTTTCTAAATCTTATTGGCTCTGAAACCTTCTTTTAGAACTTTATTATCCAATAGAAAAAGCAACAGTGGTTTATTGTGATAATGTGAGTGCGATATATCTATTAGGTAACCCTGACTATCATCAATGCACAAAACACATAGAAATTGATATCTTGTTTGTCCGTGAAAAGGTTGCACGTGGACAAATCCGTGTTCTTCATGTACCGTCCCGCTATCAGATTGCAGATATTTTCATGAAAGGTCTTCCGCGCGTACTTTTTGATGATTTCAGGACAGTCTCAGCATACGAGAACCTCCCGCTAAGACTGCGGAGGACTATTAAGATAATTATAAACATAATCCATAATTATCTTCATCACATCATACTTATCTCCATCATATCAAATCATACTTATATAATTAAATCAAATATTATGTAATTAGGATGATTAGCATATTCTTAGCCTAGATTGATTTTGTATGTGTCTATATTTATTGTAATTTTGAAATGAAATGAGATATGAAAAACATTTACTTCAAAGACTATTAATTAGTTAACGGGATAGATATGATTCATCTATTCTTTTAGATAGAAACTTCGGATAACAAATACTTTTTTTTTTATTAGGGCTTCGCGCAGTGCACCCGGCCGGATGTACCATATAATTTATGAGTTCATGAAATGAACTTTAAGAAGTTTTGCATGGACTCTGTATATGTGTCCACTACTGTAAATACAAATACAAAATAGATTTAAAACTTAGTAAATTAAATGACATGAGATGATATTATGGAACCCGAAACTCAAACCCATAATGTTGAAATTCAAGATTCACCTCGCACATCGACGAATCCTAATTAGTAGTCAAACAAGTGAGTTCTGAACTACTGATAGGAATTAACTTTGTTTCAATGGACGCGCAATGTAAATTCGAATTAATCAGGTCAGAAACGTGTGAATTTTGAAGACCGAAAGTAGACACGTCCAAAGCTCAGGTCGGGCCGGGTCAAGTGGCTTTTTTTTCTGCTTGCCCGACTTTGACCCTGTTTTATTTTTTAATTTTTTTCCACCCTGGTCCAACCCTGACCCTATTTTTCTGTCATTCTACCAAATCCGTTATCCGATATAATTTGTTACCAATTAAAATTTTCAACAAACAGAAGCATGAAATCATTAAAAATTACATCAAAAAACATTGACGAGGCAAGTACAAACCAACATCACGATAATTTATCAACATCATCATAAGCATCATCATCATCGTCATCACTAGATTCTTATTCGTTTGTCCCTTCACCTATATAAGTAAAAAATAAATATTCATAAAAAAAAAGTTATATTAAAAAGACACGCGGGTCGGGGTCGGATCGGCGGTCGGACAGATCAAGTGAGTAAAAAATTCTGACCTGGCCCGATCCTAATATGATCGGGTCCCCACTTTTTCGAGTCAGGTGGCTCACGGGTCAAATATAAGCTGACTCTGATCCTGATTTTTTCGAATCGGGTCGGGCTGGGCGGATCCCCAATCCGATGGACAGATCTACGAATAAGTAACAAAAAACTAAGGAGAGAGAGGAGGAGGATGTCGATTGGGGAAGTGAAATTCAAGTCATCATTGACACATATTTACAAAATACAAGCAAATAAGTACATGAAAATAGAAGGAGCATCCTAAAACACAAAGATACTAAAGCAAGAATCACTTGAACAACATGAAAAAGGCTCATGATCAGTTAGCCTGAGTAGATGGAGGAGTCCTTAGACTAGACAAGGAACCCCGTACGTCTTCATAAATCCTTTTCTTTATGCTCCCCCTTTTAGGTGGTACCATTCTTCTATTGCTGCCATTGTTGCTGTCTTGGCCATGGCCAGATTGATCTTCTTGTCCACCCTCATTAGAATCCACTGTTTCTCTTGTATTAGCTCTGTCACTCATGTTTGCTGCTTAATTCTCACTCTCAACACTTACTAGTACTTCTATTTCTCTCTTTCTTGTTGATTATATAGACTTTTTCAAAAAGGAAATTAATGAAGTCGTCACCAAGGACAGGCAATGGACGAGAACTGGTCCCATGAGAGAGCATGCGCATTTGTACACTTGCGTAATATTTATTGATGATTCCTGAACCTTGTCATTTTCTGTTTTCTAGTCCCTCCGTTTTCAATATCTGATCTTATTTTCTTTTTAGTTTATTTAAAAATTGACAAGTTTTTATAATTGTTATAGTATATTTTTGAGGTCAAAAGTTTCAAACGCCTTATATTCGTAAAGAATGAATTTTGGGTCTAACTCAACCCTAAAAGCTAGCTTGTAGGGTGATGATTGTTCAAGTTCATATAAAAAGTTCATGTTCCCATTTCATTTCCGATGTGAGACTCTTAACACTCCCCGCACGCCCAGACCTTATTAACTGGAGCGTAAATAATATAATTTGGGAGCCCAACATCGGTGAACAAAGAATTATAATGAGTCTGGCTCTGATACCATGTAAATAATGGATCTTGGGCCTAACTCAATCCCAAAAGTTAGCTTATAGGGTGATGATTGTCCAAGTCCATATAAGGAGTTCATATTCTCATTCCATTTCCGACGTGAGATTCTTAATAATACTATCATACAAATATTATGATATCTTATAAGATTACATATTTCTAAAGTATTCATTTTTTTAAAACTTTATACCAAGTCAAATAAATTCACATAAATTGAAATAGAGTAGTTAAGTACTTAATGTGAAGTTTCAATGTTCATACAGAAGTAAACACTTGTAGGACACAAAATTCTTCTTTTAGGAAATTATATATAGTACAAATTTAAATTCTTTAATTAAAGTATAAAAGAGAAGATATATCCACCACCTCCAAATGCCACATGAATTGTCGCAGCTCCTTTGAAATTTAAAGAAAGCTTTTCTGCATGGTGCCGTGGGGCTTGGGGGTATGGGCTGCTGAAAGAAAAGAATTGAATATTTGCTTGATAAGGAAATGAATGTGCATATACAGCCAAAATAAAATTGACACCACTTCTAGAAGCACGTAATAATTTTCTTTATCAATCTAACTTGAAAATGCTCAAAGAAATCACTCACAGAAAATATGTCTTGTATCTACCAATTTAAGATGTACTTTATCTTTGCAGCTTGCATTGCAAACTCATGTGTTTTCAAAAGTTGCTTCCAAATAATTGTTGGATATGTAAAACAGTACGAAAAGTAAATAAATATTACAAGTGTTCGAAAGGATAAACAAATAACCAATATTCAGAACTGCCGCAAGCTTGTTGAATGTTGAATCTTAATAACCTGAAATCAAGAAACACTAAATCTGGATTGTTACAACTGTGGCTGAGTCGAGAGATGACTCTCTGTCTTTAAGACAAGATTGTCCCGTATATATGTTTTTACGTTAACAGACAATAGTCTCCCAAGATAAAACAACAACTAATCAACACTACAAAGCAAATAGGTTGATTCTGACGAAGAAAACAAAAACAAAACGACTTGCTGAAGAATGGAAAAGGAAGGAAGAGTTTATGTTTTTGACATTGTTTCTGCTCACGTTTTTGGACAGAGTGTGTGTTGTTTCTCTCTTCTATTTGTCTCTGTGTTTATATGTTGTTGTCTCATTTCTGTCACACACAATTGAGCCCAAAGGCATCGATATATAGCATAAGGGGAGACTTCTCAACTGCCAATAAATTGGTTGTTTATGGCCATTGAAGGAGGGAGTTAATCAGCCAAGTAATGGCTGTTTATGGAGGGAGTTAATCAGCCAAGTAATGGCTTGTTAATATGCAATAACGCTCCAAAAATCAACCCAAACGGTAGGCAGAAACTTTCTGCCTTCCGTCGTTCCCCATTTCATCTTTCCAGAAACTCCAGGGACCAAACTGTAAATATTAAGTAATTTGGGGTCCAAAGAGATAATATCAGAATAAGTCCAAGTCCCAAGTCCCAAGACCCGAGACCCGAGCCCGGAACGGACGGGACGGGCGGGCGGTGGCGGCGCGCGTGTGGGCTTAGCCTCGAACAAAAGCACATCTAGGTCATTCCTCCTTCAAACACATGGGTTACCCCTTGGGGTCCCAAACCCTTAGCCAATTTTGAGACTTATAAAGAGAACAATTCTTCATTTTCCCACCGATGTGGTAGATTTGTCCCACACCATATTTTCATGCCTCAAACACCTAACTTCGTGGACCAATATCTCTTTCATTTCTCAACGAAATTTGAGGATTCTTGGCCCTAGGGTCATCTACTCACTTAGTAGATTATGCACGTGTGAAGAGACAAAGCCTCCAACATGCGGAACCCTAGTTTTAATTCATTAAATATGGGTGGACGCACCTCCACACCAAAGGCAAATTTCCAACAATCCCCCCTTGAAAGAGAGTTTGGCGCACACACGAGGTGCCTACTTTCAGCAATCTTTCAGCGAAAAGATATTGCATCAGGAAAGGTAGCCTTTGCTTTGAACCTTCCCTAGTTGAATACCATCGGACTTACTTACTACGCGGTGAACGTGATGTCTTGAACCGTCAGTGTTTAGTGTAAGCCAAGACAATGATACCAACACAATAACTCTCTTTATTCATTTTCTTCTTATTGTTTTGTCCGTTGTGGCCATGGACACACTTGGATTCTTAAGTGCATTCATTTGAGGCGCCCTGTCCTCGCACTTAAATAGGTGATCTCCTACAAGGTATCCTGCTATACCCCACTTCACAAGTGTTAGGAATTATTAAAAATTTCCACAACCTTAACCTCAACCGTTTGATAATCGTTAAAGGTTTGGAATCTTAACCTTTACCCACCATGCAGGTAGCACTTTAATGTCTATCGCGGGAATAACTTTGGATTCATGTTTCCCTATAGAAATCATCATCCGAAGTGCTCTTTCTTCCACCGAAGCGCTCAACTGAACCTTTTGTAGCTTAGTTTTCCCATTGAACCAAATTATTGGGATCTCCAGTTAGTATAGTTGGGTTACCATCGCAAAGGTTCATATTGTTTGGGTTTTAAGCCCATTACCCTAGACAGGCAGAATACTTGATCTCCGGGTAGTCCCTTAATTAAAAGGGTTAACTATATCCTTTGATTAGTAATCAAGGAAGTGACATCTGTGATGATCAACTGTCATACGGTCTTATGTCTCTGACAGATCCTGACAGATATGTCCAAACGTCGTCATCCGTGTCCTTCCTGAAGCCGACTGGCTAGCCACATTGTATAACTGTTGAAGGCACGGGTTTCTCCCAATAAGGGACGTCCTTTAAGGAGTCGTGAAGTTACTCAACTTATTTCATGCTTTGTATAAAGCGATAAAATCCGATTCCATCATGAATCGGCCGATGCAAGTTTGCTTCGAGGATTTTCCAAGACCCATCATACACATTTACTTGTGGTTTTGGTGTTCTTCATATCTGATGTCCAGTTTGCATCACTGTGTTCTCCCAGAACCGCTAGACATCCAGAATACCATGATCCGTAGATAAACGAATATTTCATAGAGTGTCATATCCGACTTAACGCCTTCTATCCATCATTTCCAGAATCATGAGTGAACCTTAGTTCAACTGATCTGCTTTATAGGCCGATACCAGGTTAGTTGTAGTGTGTAACATACATTGAACTACATGTGACCTGCGCATATCGCTCCTTGTATATGGGTGCACCATGATTCCAATCAGTTCTATGATTCATATCCATTGGTGGCTTCAACGAGACTATCAATTATCTCACAACTGAGTTTGGAGTTAGACCAGTCCGTTAGATGTCTTAGAAATCCAATTCCTAAGATGTCATCAGTGATACCCATATCTTTTTTTTCAATATAACTTCCACTCTCAGACTGTTGGTTTTCCAACTGTTGGCTATCTAACTTCAGAGTCAATGTTTCTGTGGTCAGATTCATTGTTTCTGTTTTATTTGAAACTTTTAGGACCAAAATGTAAACATTTGAGGGACCAAAATGAAAGTTCAGGAAGAAGCCCAACAGTCCAGCAAACCAACTCTGTTCCTCCCCTTCCAACTCTCCGGTTAGGAAGGCTGTTTCAACATCCATGCCACGCAAGACTCAATGGCCCTGGATGTTAAGCTATTCACAGGGAAGCACATGTACAAGTAGCTGAGGCCTTATACTCGTCAGTAGATCCATCTACTTTGTACTCACTTTTGAGTATCCTTTTTCACAACCCAAAAGTTCTTTTCCGTGAGAAAGATCAACCATTACGAAAGTATGGTTCTATATGATAGAATCTATTTCTCTCTTTGTAGATTCTTTCCAAAGCAATGCTTCTGGAGATGACAATTATTTGTTAATTTTCAATGGTTCATTCTCAACCATACAAGCTAGAAGGCCTGGAACAAGTCTTTGTCCCCTCTTTGCTCCGTCTCGATTCAGCATCTAGAATTCCTGAGTTCTGTAGATCTGGAATATTAAGTTCCGGATAGTCAGCAACTTCTGAGTCCTATAAAGAAGGAACATCTAGTTCCGGACAGTCAGGCCCTCGCGGGTTCTTGCTAACCTCGAGCAATTACTTCGTTTTTCCTTTTCAAGGAAAGTTATCTTCAAAGAATTCAGCATTCTTTGACACCAAGAGGCGATAAGCACTACTGTTATTTGCAGATCCAGTGGATATGCAATTTACATTCTTAGGTCCAACTTGACCTATTTCGGTACTCCAACTTTTACCAAGCCACCGCACATCACAACATTTGTATGTGAGATCCTTTCCATGTTTCACACGGAGAGTTATCTTTATCCTTATGCATATTTCTGTTGAGAATCGCATTAGCGGTAAGGATCGCCTTGCCCCACATATTTTGGACGTACGACTTTGCGCTTGGCTAACACCATTGGACTGAGGTGAGTAATGAGCAGTCGTTTAATGAACGATGCTTCACATTCTCCCCCTCTATTACTACGAATTCCTCAATCTGTAGGCTTAGTTGATTTTCAACTTCTGCTTTGTAGCGCTTATTCACTTCAACAACTTCATCTTTGCTTTTCAATAGACAAAGGATACAATACGTTATACCATCATCAATGAAGGTCACAAAGTACTTGTCTCCCCCCTCTATTTTGTACAAACTTCAAATCACCCATGTAGGTGTGACTAAGTTTTAGATGAGCGGTGCTTCTTTCGCTATTCCTTTGACAGAACTTGAAAAGGTGATTTTGCCTCTTCGCCTACCTCACATTCATTTTGAAGGTTTATGTCGAAAGAAGGCAACAATCTCAACTTCACTAGCTTTTGAATGTCTTTCTATTTAACGTGTCTTAATCTATGATGGCATAGATGCACATATTACAAATATACCATTCATTTGGCTATAGACATACTGTACCATTCTTAGTTATTACAGACCTGTTGGACTAGTCTCAAACCAGCTTGACTAACAACGTCCCTTAAACCAAGTTTGGGACATGTATCACCTCATTTTAGAGTGATCCCATTCCCTGAAGTCCTATTGAGGACAACCTCTCCATCCCCTTCTACTTTAGAGGTAGCATTGCTTCACATGAACAACCTCTTGCCCGTGGTTAGGACGTAACCGGATCATATGTGATCTGGATACTCTGGCCCACTCCAGTTGCTTTGGCAGACTGAGTGTCCAATTTCTTTTTCTGCCTTTCTTTAGGCCTTCAGATTATTTAAGACCTAGAAACTTTGACCCACCTCACTAGGTGTCCATTATTTTTCTTATCAAATGAATTCTGTCCCCACTCCAGTCGCCCGTAGGCTTTATACGACTGAGTGTCCAATATCATCTTTATCAAATAAATTCTGGCCCATCCAGTCGCCCATAGGCTTTGTATGACTGAGTGTCCAATATCATCCTATCAAATGAAGGATCTTCTGTCAAATAGTGTGACAGGGTCAAGTCTTAAGATAAGCCATTATTTTTTAGTCTTCTTCCCTTGAGATTGGTGCCCAGACAATTCTTGGCGCTTACTTAAGAGTGGTAGCAGTTTTCGCACAGTCGGTGGATCTTTCTCCCTCGTATATGCGAACATACTTTACATACTTTTAATAATTACACTTAAAATAACGGATCTTTTTAAGTCATTTACAAAATCCAATCTTTAAACGGGAAGGAAGATGAGATTAAACTTCTGATTTTAAAGCGTAAGGAGTATAAATTATTTCGTGAAAACATTTTCACATTCCTCAGTACTTTAAGCCCTTTTTAATAAGACATTATTTAATTTTATTCTTGACAAGGAAGAAAAATAACTTGCCACTTCAGTCACTTCATCGGACTGAGTGTCCATTTCCTCCTTACCATAATTCAGATCCTTTGTCTGGAATAGATATAGGCCTTCTGCTACAAGATAGAACCACATCTTCATGCTTCTCCTCTTGTCCCAGTTGACATCATCAGCCTCTCGTAGGCGCTTGTTCCCACCATTCTCAGGAGTGGTGACACCATGAACACGTCAACCTTCAACAGCATAATCACAAATCTCTTCTACCAGAAAACCACAGCCATATCCAGATTTGGTCACACAACTTTTGAACACTAATACAATTTTGTCTTAAACTTGTTGGATATGTAAAGCAGTACGGAAAGTAAATAAATATTACAAGTGTTCGAAAGGATAAACAAATAGTCAATATTCAGAATTGCCGCAAGCTTGTTGAATGTTGAATCTTGATAACCTGAAATCAAGAAACACTAAATCTGGATTGTTACAACTGTGACTGAGTCGAGAGATGACTCTCTGTCTTTAAGACAAGATTGCCCCGTATATATTCTTTTACGTTAACGGGCAATAGTCTCCCAAGATAAAACAACAACTAATCAACACTACAAAGCAAATAGGTTGATTCTGACGAAGAAAACAAACACGAAACGACTTGCTGAAGAATGGAAAATGAAGGAAGGGTTTCTATTTTTGACACTGTTTCTGCTCACATTTTTTGACAGAATATGTATTGTTTCTCTCTTCTGTTTGTCTCTGTATTTATATGTTGTTGTCTCGTTTCTGTCACACACAATTGAGCCAAAAGGCATCAATATATAGCATAAGGGGAGACTCCTCAACTGCCAAGAAATTGGTTGTTTATAGACATTGAAGCAGGGAGTTAATCAGCCAAGTAATGGATGTTTATGGCCATTGAATGAGGGAGTTAATCAGCCAAGTAATGATTGTTTATGGATGGAGCTAATCAGCCAAGTAATGAATGGTTAATGCACAATAATGCTCCAAAAATCAACTCAAACGGTAGGCAGAAATTTTCTGCCTTTCGTCGTTCCCAATTTCATCTTTCCAGAAACACCAAGGACCAAACTGTAAATATTAAGCAATTTGGGGTCCAAAGAGATAATATCAGAAGAAAGAGATAATATCAGAAGTAGTCCAATTCCTAAGTCCTAAGTCCTAAGTCCCAAGACCCGAACCCGGATCGGACAGGACGGGCGCGCGGCGACGGCGCGCGTGTGGGCTTAGCCTCGAACCAAAGCACATCTAGGTTCTCCCTCCTTCAAACACATGGGTTACCCCTTGGGGTCCCAAACCCTTAGCCAATTTTGAGACTTATAAAGAGAACAATTCCTCATTTTCCCACCAATGTGGTAGATTTGTCCCACACCATATTTTAATGCCTCAAACACCTTACTTTGTGGACTAATATCTCTTTCATTTCTCAACGAAATTTGAGGATTCTTGGCCCTACGGTCATCTACTCACTTAGTAGATTATGCACATGTGAAGAGACAAGGCCTCCAACATGCGAAATCCTAGTGTTTATTTCATTAAATATGGGTGGACGCACATTCCCACCAAAGGTAAATTTCCAACAATAATACCTTTTTATTTTTCACTTTAACCTAAGGGTGGCCAGTGGGATGGGTCGGCCCGGTACCGACCCGCCCGCTCCCCTATCCCCTATAAAAAATGGTGTTGGGACTCGAAATTGGGAAGGGACCTAGGCTCGTCCCGCCCCAGACCCTCCCCGCCCAGGCCCGTCCCGCCCCGCCCTGTCTCCGCCCGATCCCCCCACCCCTTTTGCAAAAATGACCGTTGCACAATGATTAATTTATATTTTGACCGTTGTGCAATGGCCATTTTTGCCCCCCTCCCCCCATAATATATACGCATTACCAACAAGAAAGTGCTAGCAACCAAACGACTTCTATACCATCTTCTTCTTCAATACAACCTTATAAAAGACATGTTGTTTCTACGACTAGTATTGAAAGCCTTAGAAATAGAATGTTTAGTGGTTCCACTACTAATCAAGTTAGCGAGTTTGATGTTTTTATTTTGCAGGGTGTTGTACCGTACCAAGCAGTTCTCAATAAAGAATGACATGAAGACTTGCTTAAATACTAGAGGGAAAATGAGAAGACATTTCCGACACTAGCAAAGATGACCCGAGATGTGTTGAACATTCAAGCGTCATCAACAGCGTCTGAAAAGCGCTTTTTCTGTCGGAAGTTTTCAAATAGGAGAGCACAAACACTCATTAGCGGAAGACAGCTTGGAGATTGCAGTTTTATTCAGAGATTGGATGCGAGCAGAGCGTAGAAGGTGTGGTCAATCTGAGATCAACAAAGAAGACGGTGAAAACTACAACGAAATCTTGTCCAACGGATCTCGAAGCGACGTCGCCCAATTTGACCAATAAATTTTAATTCCAACCGAAGAACCATAAGACATTGTTAAGAAATTAGAAAAGGTGTTTATAAATATATAATTTTTTAATTGCAATTTTACTATGTGATTTGCAACCTTCAACACCACAAAGTTGCAATTTTGAAATTGTATTACAAAAAAGCATATTTCTATTAAATAATATAAGAGGCACAAAAACAACTTTGGGATATTTTTATTACACTATCTTGTTCAATTATTGAAGTGTTTATATATATTATTTTTTAAAATTAAGTGAAAAAAAAATGAAAATCCCGATCCCGACCCCGCCCTGCCAAGACTGGTCCCCTTTTCAGTCGGGATGAGGGACGGGACGGGATGGGAGTTCGCCAGTCCTGGCCCGCCCGAGGACCTGTCCCGACCTCCCCAGTCCCGTCGGGTCCTGTCCCGCTGGGACCCGCCCCACCCGAACCTGCCCAGTTGGACACCCCTACTTTAACCTACCAAAACTTCCAATTTTCTATGCACTTGAGAACGATCAAAATTTCTTAGCAGAGAAAAAATATTATGTAAGAGATTTTCTTGGCATTCATGTCTAGCCAAAAGTAATACACCTCTTCCGCATAATATGTAGTTTTGTCCTTGTACTCATGAAAAATCATTAGCAACTACAATAACAACGTATTCCACAAAGTGGGATTTGGGGAGAGTAGAGTGTACGCATACCTTACCTCTACCTTGGAAGATAGAGAGGCTGGAAAAAAATTCATTAGCAACTATATGACAAATTTCTTCAAAAAAGAAAAACTAATATAATAATGGATAATCAGATCTGTTCAAGAAATTTACAAATTGCTACGGAATATTCAATATAAACCTTACTAATGATGTCTAAGGATTACTAAGTTTGTATAAAGTTGCACATCTCAGGTAGGGGATTATCAGAGAAGCTTCAACTTTTGAGGATCATTATACAAATAACCAGGAGGATTCACTGTTTATTTTTAAGGGGAGTATTGGCGTAATTGGTAAAGTTATTGCCATGTGATCAGGAGGTCACGGGTTTGAGTCATGGATACAACCTCTTGCAGAAATGCAAAGTAATGTTGCGTACAATAAACTCTTGTGGAACATCCCTTCCTCAGACCCCGCGCATAGCGGGAGCTTAGTGCATCAGGTTGTCCTTTTTATTCACCGTATATATATATATATATATATATATATATATATATATATATATATATATATATATATATATATATATATATATATATAAAATACGGCCGATGATCTAAAGGGGATAATAGACAAGGAAGGAATTGATATATAAGGGATTGAAGAATTAAAAGATAATTGAAATATGCAGAAAGTAAAGTAAGATTAATTTACAAATTAAGGTTTCAGTTAAGAAAACCATAATTCAAAGGATCTGCAGGAATTTAAATCAAATACGCAGTAGAACCGGCCAATAATTTAATGCAAGATTTTAAAGAATTTAAAAGCACGAATTTAAAGAACATGAATTTAATAAAAGATTAGAAGCTAGCACCTTCCATAATCATATTTATTCAAACTATTAAAACTTACAAAGATTTATATCAAGGAGATCTATCTTTGGAATTTTCAAGGTATTTTGGGGAATTTCGGTTAAGGTATTTGAGGTCATATGAGGGGAATTGAAATTTATCTAACTAAGGAAATTTAAGTGAGCTTAGACTTTTCTCTAGAATCTGAAATCTATAAAAGAAAAAGCTTAATACCTTGTAGAGGAGAGTGATTGGACAGGACTTTTCTAGAATCGGCTAGGGTTTTCCATTCCAGTGTTTTATTCCTAGTCGTAACGGGATTTACCGTTTTAGAAAAGGGCATTCTATGGAATTTTTGGAGGAATATATTTCAAACCAGTCAAAGAATAGGATGTTTATCTTATGTTCATTTACAAAATCATAGAATTTTTCTTGTATTTTTGTCCTAGTATTTAATTTTTTTTTTGAAGAACCAAATTCTTTTTTCTAGGTTGTATTTTTCATAAAAATCCTTTTGTAGGAATTTATTTTCTACTTGGAATTCTTTTTCTAAAACTCCAATTTCGTTTACTAAATTCTCTGTTATCGAGGAAAATGTTGGACTAGTAGGTTCATGGTCATCTATTTTCTCTCTAATAGTGGTATTTTTGTATACGGGTCTATGTATTTCATTGGTATAGTCTACGTTTCTTAGATTGGGTAAATCTGACGTAGAACGTCTAGATTTTGTTTTGTAAGGAGTATTTATTACTGAAGGAATTTGTGAGACTCTTCCTAAGTCTAGGGTTTCTACGAAACTTGTATCATCGTATCTACTACCGTAGATCTTCTATAGAATGATAGACTAACTCTACCATCCTGGTATTGAGTTATTTCTTTAAGATGGGTATTTGGTTGGGTAGTTTCTACAGGTTCAGATTTAACTACTCTTTCCAGGATCCATTCTTCTGGTAGGGTAATATCCTTCCACCTAATAGTTCTTGGTATTACGGTGTTAGATCTGGAAAGATCTGTTTGTAACAGTAGGGTTTCACCTCTTTTACTATGGTATCTAACTTTTGTGGCAAATACAGAAGTCATAGCTTTGTAATGGATTCTGAAGATTATTGCTACCGGAATTGAACCTTCAAGCATTTGGTAGTTGTGGATTTTTATTTGCAAGACAAGGGTTTTTTTGGATATTTTTATTATTGAGGGATACTGAAAAGTTTGGGTAACAATCAAAAGAGATTGGTCATGTGCATAGACTGGACTCAACAGAACTCAATAAAGACTCTTCAAAATTTGTGAATCTGGCATCTCGTAAGATAACAAGGATTGAGGTGTTTAATCCTTCCTTAGTCAAGGGTTTTATCCCTACTTGGACTAAGCCAATATGGATGTATTTGTAATTTCTTTCCCTGTGTTTTTTCAAGGAATTTTGAGAAAGTAATTGGATTGTTTCAAAGGGTTTTGATAACTGAATATCTCTTTCCTCTGTTTTGATTGTGAAATCGGTTTTGAAGAATTGGTATTTGAAATTTTTGTAAATTTGATCTCTATTTACTCTCGGTATTTCTCAATTATCAATCGATTTTTCAAAATCTTGTATAATGATTTCTTCCGAATTTATTATCTTGTTTGAATCCATGGAAGATGTTGAACCAAAATCAAAAGAAGTAGATCTATTATGAAACAGATCCATGTATATAAAATCCTTTTTTGAAACTCGGGTTCTTCCTACAATCTCAGGCGTTTCATGGAGTCTGACTGCCTACACCCTTGAGAACTTACTACCCCGGACCATCCTAGGCAAAAAACCTTAAAAGAATCGGAACCTCTAAACAAGAATTTCATCTGATCTGGATATCATATCTCTCTATATCTCTACCATTTATGACTCTGATACCAAACTACGACCGATGATCTAAAGGGGATAATAGACAATGAAGGAATTGATATATAAGAGATTGAAGAATTAAAAGATATATATATATATATATATATATATATATATAAACACACACACACACACATGTCTTTATTTCAAGGTGGTCATTAATTTTTGCTCATTAAATTTAAAATATTTAATTTTTCCCTTCGTCTAATACCCCGAGGTTTTGGATTCGAACCCTTGCTCAGGAAAAAATTAAAAATAATTTCGCAAGGCAGAGGTTCGTAGCAAAATTATGCCTATTCGGGTAAAACTAGGCATATTCGGTTAAAATTAGGTCTATTCGGCAGAGGTTTGTCATAAGACATACTTTTAACCCAAATTAGGTCTTAAGGCAAACCTCTGCCTTGCGATTTTTTTAAAATTTTTTCCTAAGCAGGGGTTCGAACCCGGAACCCATAAAGTTTAGGCGAAGAGAAAAAATGAAAGATTCCAAATTTGAGGGGTAAAAATTAAATACCATTGCCTTTGAAAAATGATTAGTGAAGCCTTATACCACCAGCCCATTTGCAAAATCATACCAAGCTTAGGTGCAAGAAGATATATAAGCCCACAACGATTTGCTTTTGGATTTTAACATGTTGCACCAAAGAAAGCTTTGCTTGTTACAAGTACAGTATAATTAATTGATCGTATTCTCTTCAGTTACACGTGATGGAAATTTAATTGTCTAGCTAACTAATGCTCCAATGATGTAATTCAATTTAAAGTGCAAATGTTGAGTTTAAGAAAAATATCGTAAAGAATATTCCTAATTTATCCGCATTACTGAAGTACTAATGTTTATCTTCGAACGAGTCTTAAATCTTGCACTCATGATGGAAAATTTGTTCTAAGAGGAGGATGGATATACAATTCCAAAACAATACTTAAAGACAAGATTACCTTGAAATGGTGCAGATGCACCGTTTGATAAAGCATTTGGAGCAAAATAAAGGCGTTAGAAAATGGAACCTGGTTGAACTTTGAAGTACTATTATAAAGTGATTGATAAAATTAAGTGTGGCTTGTTGATTTCTCGAATGGGGACTTTAATAGAATTAGATTGCATTTATAATTGTACATTCTTAAGCTAGTCGTCTTTAATTTATCAGGAGAAAAGAGTAGTTTGGTTGTCTTTTCAGTCCTATTTATTTGAATAGAAATATAGAATGCAGCGATGAGCTAGTTGTATTAAATCTTTTAAGTATTTCTTTTTCGTTTCGTCGATTTCAATATGTTTACTTGCTTGGTTACTTCACGACTTTACTAATGTAGTCAAACTTCGTGATAGCAAATAAACAAGTTCAGTTGAATTTGGACAGATTAAAAACTAATCAATTTGAAAGAGTCATTATTAATTCAACATATTCATATTTAAACTGATAAAAACAATGAGTATGGTGACGAAATATCCGTATTACTATATACTACAAGAACCAAAAAAATTAGAAAAAAAAGCATTAGAATAACTGTAGGCAGATAACTAACTCTGATCAATTGTCAGCAATCATTAGTATCAGGATCCAAGCAAAAAGGCACACAGAATTATCAATGTACACGTCGATAGAGAAGAATATATCTAATGGAAGGTTAAGTTATAGCTACTAATTTGTTTAAGTCCAGAACAGATGAGATTCCTTCTTAGAGGTCGGAGACTTCTGAAGTTAGGGTGGTCCAGGATCGGTAAGTCCTCAACGAACGCAAGCAGTTATACCGAAGGAAAGACCTTTAGGAAGAAAGTCCAGGTGCTCTATTATAGGAGTTCCATAAACATGGATCCGTTTCTCAACAGATCTACTTCGCGTGATTTTGGTTCATCTTCTTTCATGGAATCAAAGAAGATAATAAACTCCGAAGAAATCTTGATACAAGATTTTGAAAAATCTATCGATAATTGAGAAATACGGAGAGTAAATCGAGATCAAATTTACAAAAATTTCAAGTACCAGTTATTCAAAACCGATTTCACAATCAAAACAGAGGAAAGAGATATCCAATTATCTCAACCTTTTGAAACAATCCAATTACTTTCTCAAAGTTCCTTGAAAAGACACCGAGAAAGAAATTACAAATACATCCATATTGGATTAGTCCAAGTAGGGATAAAACCCCTCACGAAGGAAGGATTAAACACCTCAATCCTTGATATCTTACATGATGCCAGATTCACAAATTTCGAAGATTCCTTATTGAGGTCTGTTGAGTCTAGTCTCTGCACAGGACCAATATCTTTTGACTGTTACCCAAATTTCTCAGTTTCTTTAAACGACAAAAATATCCAAAAATCCCTAGTCTTACAAATCAAGACTCACAATTACCAAATGCTTGAAGGATCGATTCCCGTAGCTACAATTTACCGAATCCATTACAAAGCTATGACGTCAGCTTTTGCCACAAAAGTCAGATACCATAGTAAGAAAGGCGAAACCCTTCTTTTACAAACCGATCTTTCCAGATCTAACACCGTTATACCGAGACCTATTAGATGAAAGGATATCACCCTACCAGACGAATGGATCTTAGAAGGTGTTGTTAAACCTGAACCTCTAGAGACTTCCCAACCAAATACTCGTCTCAGAGAAATAACCCAATACCAGGATGGTAGAGTCAGTCTATAGTTCCATAGAAAATCTACGAGCAGTAGATACGATGATTCCAGTTCCGTAGAAACTCTTGACTTAGAAAGAGTTTCACAAATTCCTTCAGTCATAAATACTCCTTACAAAGCAAAACCCAGACGTTCTCTACGTCTGATATACCCAATCTACGAAATGTAGACTACTCCAATGAAATACCGAGACCCGTTTATGAAAATTCCACTGTTAGAGAAAAGATAGAGGACCAGGAACCTACTAGTCCGACTTTTTCCTCGATTACAGAAAATTTAGTAAACGAACTTGGTGTTTTACAAAAATATTTCAAAGTAGACAAAAAATTCCTTCAAAATGATTTTTATGAAAAATACAATCTAGAAAAATGAATTTGGTTCTTCAAAACCTTTTAAAAAACTAGGACACAAATTCAGGAAAAGTTCTACGAGTTTGTTAATGAACATAGGATAAACATCATTTTCTTTGACTGGTTCGATTATTATTCCTCCCAAAATTCCATTTATTATCCCTTTTCCAGTACGGTAAATCCCGCTACGACTAAGGATAAGAAAAGCCAAAGCCCTATCTTTAAACCCTTTCAGGTGTCCAAAGATGGAGTCAAAAATATCCAGCATAACAAGTCTGAATTTGTTCAGGCTATCCAAAATCATTTGAGTAGAATTGGAACATCCAACAATTCTAATACAAAACGCGTTGTTCCGGATACTCCACAATCTTCCAAAAAAATCACAACTCTGACGAAAGATTCCAATAAAAAGAGTACATTGGAACAATTCCAAAAAACTACAAATCTCAAAAGGAGTGTTTCCAGATATAAGCATATAACATGCTACAAATGCTGCAGAGAGGGTCACACTTCGAGATTTTGTAAAATTAGAGAAAAAATACAAAAACCAGGTTTGGATGAAGTAGTAATCCAAAAGATTTTTGATCCTCTTATAAATTCCTCTGATTCAGACTCCTCTGATTTAGGCTGTTCCTATTCAAGCTCCACTAATTCAGCCACCATAGCAGAATCTTACTATTTTCTCTATCTTCTGATGCTGAAAACCCCCTTCAAATAGATGAGTTAGTCACAACTAATTCATTCGAAAATTCTGGTGGTCATAAAAGAATACACATTTGTGTATTAACCAATTATCAAGAAAAAAAGGAAAATTCTAGCATAGAAATACCAGTTCAGAATCTCCAAAAAGAGATTAAACAAGTAAAAACAGAGATAAAAGAATTGAAAGAAAAACAAAAACATGATTATTTATTAATAAAAGCAATCCTTTCAAAAACTACACCACAAAACTCCGATTCTCACAACTCGAAAGAATCCAATACAGAAAATATCCCAAAAGACTTTCTAAGTATCTTGCGACAAATCACGTCAAAAAGATACCTAATAAAAATAACCCTTCAATTCCCAGGCGACTTTAGAATTCAAACTATTGCGATTTTCGACATTGGTGCTGATTTAAATATGATAAAAACTGGTATTGTACCAAAAAAATTTAGAGAAAAATCTTGTGAGAAATTAGCAGCTGCTAACAACACAAAAATCAAAATTGATTCCAAAACCAGTGCGTCAATAGAAAATGACGGGGTCTCTATAGAAACATCGTTTGTCTTAACAAATGACATACACACTTCTGTCATTTTAGAAACACCGTTCATGAATCTTATCACCCCTTATAAGGTAGATAGTGATTTCGTATCTTTTAAATTCAATAAAAAGAATTTGAAATTCCGTTTCATAACAAAACCAAAAACAAGAAGTCTCAACCTAATGAGAGCTTGTTCAATACACGAAGATGGTATAAATGCAAAAATCCAAGGAAAATCTTACCATCTACAAGAACTGAAAAAAAAGATTTTTCTTTTGAAAGAATAAAAACTCATTTAGAATCACCTGTTGTTAAAAATAATATTTCTAAACTCCAAGATTCTTTTGAAACCGAATTATGTTATGAAATTCCTAATGCCTTCTGGAGTAGAAAGCAACATATTATAGATCTTCCTTACGAAAAGGATTTTGATGAAAAACAAATCCCAACAAAAGCAAGACCTATCCAAATGAATAATGATCTTGAACAACACTGCAGAAAAGAAATTCAAGATCTTGAAAATAAAAAACTAATTTCCAAATCTGGATCCCCTTGGAGTTGTGTTGCGTTCTATGTAAGCAGAAATTCTGAAATAGAAATAGGAACTCCTAGATTAGTAATTAATTACAAACCTTTAAATACCGCTCTAAAATAGATTAGATACCCAATTCCAAACAAAAAAGATTTACTTCAAAAGTTACATTCTGCCCTGATATTTTCAAAATTTGATATGAAGTCCGATTTTTGACAAATACAAATTTTTACAAAAGATCGTTACAAAACCGCCTTTACGGTCCCCTTCGGACAATACGAGTGAAATGTAATGCCCTTTGGTCTAAAAAATGCACCTTCTGAATTCCAGCGAATCATGAATGACATCTTCAATGATTATTCCAAATTCTGCATTGTTTATATTGATGATGTCTTAATTTTCTCAAATTATGTGGAAGAACATTTCAAACACCTCAAAACTTTCTTCTATGTTACAAAGAAAAATGGTTTGGTGGTTTCCAAATAAAAAATGAGCCTTTTTTAGACAAAGATTAGATTCTTAGGACATTATATATCCCAGGGGAAAATAACTCCTATAGAAAGGTCCTTAGAATTCGCTAATAAATTCCCTGACAAAATCCTTGATAAAACCTAATTGCAGAGATTCCTAGGAAGCCTAAACTATGTTTTAGATTTCTGTCCTGAGATTAATAAAATGACGAAACTATTCCATGATAGACTTAAGAAAAGCCCTGCTCCATTGACTAGTAACCATACTGCCTGTGTCCAGAATATTAAAAAAAAAGTGCTTAGAAATCCCGTGTCTTCATTTAGCAGACCCTCAGCTACCTAAGGTTGTAGAAACATACGCCTCTGACTTAGGTTATGGTGGGATCCTGAAACAAAATTCGAGGGGAGGGGAGGAAAGAGTGTATAGTCCAGTATACTTCTGCCCACTGGAATGATACCCAGAAAAACTATTCCACTATTAAAAAAGTAATTTTGAGCATCGTCTTATGCATACAAAAATTTCAAAGTGATTTACTAAATAAAATTTTTTTACTCAAAATTGATTGCAAAAGTGCTAGAGAAGTTTTACAAAAGATGTTCAAAACCTTGCATCAAAACAGATTTTTGCACACTGGCAAACGATTCTTAGCATTTTTGATTTTGATATTGAATATAATAAAGGAGAAACAAATTCTATTCCAGATTTCTTAACCCGTGAATTCCTTCAAAACAGAGAGAAAAACCCAGAAACTCCTCCAATAAAGAATACCTAAAACACCTCTCACTCCTTGAAAAGTTCCAAAACCACGAAGGCGAAATTCATAGACAAGAGATCATTCGGAAGGCAAACACACTCAAAATTTTATAAAATTAGAGAAAGAATTTCCAAAACCCTTTCTCAAAAACATTTTTTCAAAAAATCTATTTTCAAAAACCATTTCTGAAAATTCAATTTTCAAAATCTCAACTTGTGATATCACAAGTCCCCAGAAAAATAATTTGCGAAACTTTCAATTAAAATACCCTATTTTTTTACTGGGATTACCAACAAACTTGGTTCAATTCCTTCTTTATTCAAAATACCAACCAAAGCCATACTTGGCTTTTCCGTTTTGATACCTCATGTGATCCATCACAATTTCCAACATGGTGGAATTCATGGTGGGAGCAATTCAGATCCACCCTAGAAATACAAAAATCAGAAGTCACTAAATCTTTCAGCCTCTTCAAAATCTCAATATAAACCCTCTGAGGAAGAAAAAAAAGATTTGTGCCACTACACCTTTTTCACACAAAATTTCAGTTACCATGGGTATTTACATAGTTCGTAGATTATCCGGACAATAAAATACCAACAATCCAAAGAAGATTCAAAATCAGATGGTGGGACAGCTTTAAAATACCATCAAGCCTCGCCTCACAAAAAATCCAGAAATGATTAAATGCCCAAAAATCCATTCCAGTACAGGTACCTCTACCAACACCACCGGCACCACTACAAACAAAGGAGCACACCCAGTTCCTTTCACAGAAATCACAGATGACATCAATGCTTGCAGCGGCCAAAAATCCAGAAGAAATATGGGCCATAATTCTGAAATTTGCACCGTCTTCATCAAGACAAGGCTCTTTATCAGAAGAAGAAGAACCATAGATTGATATTGAAGACAATCCAATTTTTGGCAACAGTGGATCCTGAACAAAATTACCAAAAGAATTCAAAATACCCGGAGTTGAGTTCAGACAAAATTCCGACAAAAGAAAGTGCTCGAAAAAACTACTTTCAAAAAAGCAAAAGCAAATATTTCAGCAATAATTCAAGAAAATGCCAAGGATGAATAGTCATTCTCCACTCGGATGAATAGTTAGATTCCTCTTTAGTTACAAAAATACCATGTAAAACTCCTATAAAAGGAGACTCCCTCTCCCTTAGTTGAATAAGTCTTTTTTATAAGTTTTTTTCATTAGAAGAATTCCTTCTCTTTCTAGACTAGAGAGAAGTTGAGAGCTCTTACAGAAATTCCCCTTTAGGTTAGAATTAAAATTCCTAAATACCCCCTCAAATACCGATATGATTCAGTTCATATGACCCATATCATATGACTCATATCATATGATCCAATATACCCCAGAAATTCCCAAGGTTTATCTCCTTGATAATATACTTTGTAAATTTCAATTTATTTTAAATGAATATGATTATGGACGGTACTACCTCCTAATCTTTTAAATAATTCAAGCTTTTAAATTCTTTAAATTCCTGTATTAAATACTTGGCTGGTTCTACCACCTATCTGATTTAAATTTCTGCAGAACCTTGTGATTTATGGTTTCCATAACTGGAACCTTGAATTGTAAGTTAGTCTTTATTTACCTTCTGCATATTTCAATTATCCTTTAATTTTTCAATACCTTATATCCCGATTTCTTTCGTGTCTGCTATTCCCTTTAGATCATCGGCCTAAATTTGGTATCAAAGCCATAAAGGATAGAGATAGAGAGAATATTGTCCAGAACATATGAGATTCCTTCTTAGAGGTTCGGAGACTTCGCTAATAAATTCCCTGACAAAATCCTTGATAAAACCCAATTGCAGAGATTGTTTAATAAGTTACACATAAACAAATTATTCTTGTTTGACACGCATTTTATATGTGATAGCTCTAATAAAAGGGTAAGTTATGCACTTATCCTGTATCCTGTTCTAAGGTTGATTGAAAAGGCACAACAAATTGAGATTTTTCTACGGGCATTTTGAGACAAGCGAATTATTTATCACAAAGAAGATGAGCGTCAATAAAGAAATACGGAAGGAATTAAATTCTTACAAAGTAGAACCATGTAATATGAAACACGACTATTGAAAGGTTACATAGTTGTGATGCCAAAACAAAAGTTGAATCAAACCACAGTAACATAAAATTAATGTTGAACTCCCTTGAAATGAGAAAACAATTCATTTAATTTAACTTTTTAATAAGTGTAAGTCAATAGGTACGACGAAAGATAAATATGTACATAAATTAAAGATGAGGGCAAATTATAAACCTTCCTCTGGGTCTACCTTAAGGTTCCACATGTTAATGGCACATACCCACTTTGAAATCTGACTTTCTTACTTTGGTGGGTCTTCGAGATCTTTTTGATGACCTATATTGAAGGATATCAATCTAATCCGATCGTTTCTTCTCACACATTCTTATTCTCTCTCTTGACCTTTTTCTTCTGCTCATCTCTGCTCTCTTTTTTATTTCTCCGGTGAGTTTTTATTCTTCCTCTTTCCTTTTTGTTGAGTTCGTTTTTTTTTCAATTCTAATTTCTTTATATTTTCCTTTTGAATTTCTTCTGTAACCTTTTAGTTTGCTGAGACAAATCGTCATGCAATTAATCCTAGATAGGCTTTCTGCTTTTTTTTATATATTTTTCAAAGTACACACAACGATCATCACTTCCTCATTGTTTTAAGCTTATGGGTTAGCTTTTCTATAGCTGTTGGTGTAAATTTCTGCTGTTTCTCTATCTGGTTATGATTTAATGTAACTAAATAAAATTAAGGTTAATATGATTTTCAGAGGGTAAGGTTCTCTATTGTTGCAAGATTATTATTACCTTTGAGAGTAAAGTTGCAATCTTGTAATATTACATAGAAATTGACTGCTTGACTCAGGTTGTGGAGTGTATTCTGTAGATTTTAATATTATGCATGACATCATAATAAATTAAGTAAATAATTTTCACCCAGTCAGTTGAAATATAATGGTCGAACAATTTTGATTGTACCAGGTTTTTGAAAGTGATCTTCAAGGGGAAAAGAGAAATAGTGGAATACTATTGCGATTGTAAGAGTGATTTCTCACTTTGTTTTCACCTTACTAAACTATGAATAGTTTCCCATGTTGTATATTTCAACTCGAGCTGTTTTATGTAATATGTAATAATACAAGTCAATTTTTCGTGGGAGATTAGTAGAGAAGAAATTAAATAATTACATTCTTTTAACATAAATAAAAATATAATTTCATACTTTGTTAGTGCGCAACAACTTTCAACCTCCTCCATTCAAGAGAAGGAACATGGGGAGATTATTTGGTATATGGGGAGACTAAATTAATCAAGAACATACATAACGTTAGTTAATTAGAAATGGAGTTCTTAATGCCATTAAATCATTTTTTCTAAAAGTTATTCGAAGTTATGTTGCTCGAACTCTTCAAAAATATTGACGGGTGCGAGTAAAATCCTTCAAAAGTAGTGCATTTTTGAAGGATCCGACATGAGTGAGGCAACATTTCTAGAGAGTTCGAGTAACATAGATGTGAAGAGGTTGATGCACATCACTTTCTCTTTGTTTGCAGTATCCACCATAGTTTTCTTCATCTTTTTGCAGCTTTGACTTTTCTTCAAAATCTTCATCCACAAATTGTTCATCAGAACCTTCTGCCGATTATTTTAGTTTCAATATCAAAAAATAATAACATGTGTTAAATTAGGTATAATGTACTGATATAACATTTTCCCGAATTTCAGTCCTTACCATATATGCTTATTGAAAGCTCTGTATATATTGTACTTATTTATTTTTCTGAAGCACCTAACTAACTGAGTATAACTGACAGTTATGAAGATCTATACATGTATATGATTGCATCGAATAAATGATTTAATACTTTATTTTCGTGATAAGATAGCTGATACTAATTGTTTATGTTGTAAATTGTAAAGCTGTTGCTAAATTGGTGTAAAATGATAAAAAATAAAATAATTCTTACTCAATAAACCGAATATTTTGCTTAAAGTTTTGCCTTTATTTTTTAAATGGATACACGAAATGTTGCGAGATAACAAAATAGTGCATTTTGGATTGCTGAAAATTGTTTTCATTGCCTTTCTATATGCCTAGCTAACTAGGAAGTCATCTATAAAGGAAGAGTTATGGGTTTTTCATGGACTTACAATTCTAAAATGTCTTAATCATTCATAGCCCATCCACCAAACAATCTTATGGTCTCTGTCATATTAATGCGTCTTATCTATTTTGTGTCAATTTCATAGCAGTCAGTGTTGGAACTTGTATGGAATTAAGAAGAAATAAAGTGATCAACGGACAGAAAATTCGAATAAAAGGTTGCAACTTTTCAGAACAATTACAACTTTTGGTATGAATGGTTGTAACTGTTCATATGCTACTCTATATAAAGAAGGTTGATCACTTGGTTGGAGAAACATACACAACAAGACAGAAAAAACTACAATCAATCAGTTTTTTCACAATTAATGATTTATGATTGTGGCTTCTACTTCTTCTTCTTCAAAACAAGTTTATGAAGAACACATATAGTAAATTCGCTAGAAGTGAAGTTCTTGTGCTAGAACTCTCACTTAGATAGTTGTATCCTCTAGACAGACGTCCATAAAACTGCAGCACAAGTGAGGGCGAATTTTTGTCTTAGGACACTGCATCAAGCAAGCCTCTATCGACACAAAGTTAGTATGTGTTTTCAATTTGCTGAATTCATTGTTGTTGATTTCAAGTTATTTTGAGTTATTATTATATTATTGTGCTCAATTCATTTCATTATTGATGATACTAGATTGACACTAACAATCTAAGACAAAAAATACTATTTAAAAAAAATAGATTTTTTTTTCTGATTTGTTGAGGTTGCAAAATTTTTCAGAGAATTCAATTTCCTGATTTGCAAAGATGGATCAATCTGGATCGTCAATGATGAAAAACCATGTTGAGAAACCTCATAAATTCATAGGTTCTGATTTCAAACGCTGGCAACAGAAGATGTTGTTCTACTTGACAACTCTTCACGTGGCAAACGTATTGATTGCTGAGGCTCCTATGGCTTTTCCAGAAGGAGAAGGGGAGAATACTCCGACTAATGCGGAGAAGGCTGAAAGGCTGAAAGACATTCAAACTTGGGAAAGTCAGGAGTTTCTTTGCAGAAACTATATTCTCAATGCCTTGGATGATTCTCTCTACGACATCTACTCCACGTTCAGAACGGCACGGGAGTTGTGGCAATCCTTTAAGATGAGTGATGTCAAGACAGTTGTCAAGCAAGTGGAGGAACTCCAAATCATTGTTCATGAGTTAGAGGTTGAAGGTATGGGCCTTAACCCGAATTTCCTTGTTGGTGCTATTATTGAGAAATTACCTCCCTCATGGAAGGATTTTAAGGTTTATCTTAAGCATCTAACCGAGGAAATGAATTTTGAGTAATTGGTTTTGAAAATTCGAGTTGAAGAGGATAACCGGAAGAATGAAAAGGTAGATGTTGTTTCATTGGAGCCTAATGCCAACATGGTTGAAGGCAATGCTTCTAAGGCCAAGTTTCAGAAAGGCAAGGGCAAATTTAATGATGCCAAGCCATTTTTTGCAACCGGGAGGAATGCATTCGCCCCACAAAGGACCAATGCATTCAAGAAACCACAACCAGGACTCTGTTGGGTATGTGGCAAACCTGGACACAGAGCAAAATATTGTCGCATTCGCAAGAATCAAGGTGGTGGTGTTGGAGGTTCGAGTAACGTCAACCAATCCAACCAGGCTGAAACTAAAAACCAATTCATTGGGGTTGTGGTGGCTCAAGCAAATCTGGTTACAAATTCAACCGATTGGTGGATGGACATGGGTGCTACAATGCACGTATGTTCTGAAAAGGATATGTTTTCATCCTACCAGGCCATCAAGGATGGAGAATAATTGTTCGTAGGGAATGTTGCTTCTGTGAAAGTAGAAGGGAAAGGGAAGGTGACTTTACAACTCACTTCCGGGAATGATCTTGTGCTCACTAATGTGTTGCACGTGTCTGAAATTTGTAAGAATTTGATTTCTGGGCATGTTCTTAGTAACAAGGGCTTCAAAGTTGTATTTGAATCTGACAAATTTATACTCACCAAGGGTGGGTTGTATGTAGGGAAGGGTTACCTCAGTGAGGGACTCTTCAAACTATATGTTGTACCTACTAAGGCAATTGCCATTATTAATGAAAATGCAGGCACTAACACTGCTTCTATGTATATGGTTTATTCCCCTTCTTTATGGCATTCACGATTAGACCATGTTAATTATCGCTCTTTACAAAGAATGGTGAAGTTAGACATATTGCCAAATTGCTCTATGAACAAAATGACTAAGTGTGGAGTTTGCATAGAATCAAAATATGCAAGTCATCCTCATAAATCTGTAGTGAAATCAAATGAAGTGCTTGGTTTAATTCATAGTGATTTATGTGATTACCAAGCAACCCCATCTCGTGGAGGAAAGAATTACTATATATCATTCATAGATGATTCCAGTAAATTTTGTTATGTATATTAATACATACCAAAGATGAGGCTTTGAACATGTTTAAAACATATAAAGCAGAAGTGGAAAACCAACTTGAGAAAAGAATTAAGATTCTAAGGTCAGACAGAGGTGGTGAATATCAATCAAATGAGTTCAAAGAATTCTGTTCTACTCATGGTATAGTTCATCAAACCACTGCGACATATACTCCAAAATAAAATGGAGTTGCCGAACGTAAAAATAGAACATTGAAGAATATGATGAATTCAATGTTGATTAGTTCGGGTGCACCCCTTAGTTTATGGGGTGAGGCGTTAATTACTACAAATATGATATTGAACAAAATTACTCAAAAGAAAAATGACCAATCTCCCTATGAGTTATGGAGAGGAAGATCGCCTACTTTCAAATGGATGAAAGTGTGGGGTTGTCTAGCGAAAGTTCAAGTTCCCTTACCAAAGAGAACTAAACTTGGACCAAAAATGGTGGATTGCATATATATTGGTCATGCCACTAATAGTGCAGCATATAAGTTTTTGGTGTATCATTCCGATGTTGAAGGTATTCACAAAAACACACTTATGGAATCTGCTGAAGCAGAATTTTTTGAGGATATTTTTCCTTACAAAGACAATGATAAAAGTGTTCCTAATCATACGAAAAGAACACTGCTTCAAGATGAGTCAAACCAAAACACTAATAATGATGAAAATCTTACTTCATATGTTCAAGAAAAAATCTCTGAACCAAGGAGGAGTAAACGTGAAAAAATTTCCAAAGATTTTGGACCGGACTTGATGACCTTTTCCGTTGAAGGAGAACCTCAAACATATAGGGCTGCTATGGAATCATCCGAAGCACCTTATTGAAAAGAGGCTATTCAAAGTGAGGTAGAATTCATTGTGCAAAATAATACATGGATATTGGTTGATCTCCCTCCGAGACAAAAACAACTAGGCCATAAATGGATTTTTAAACAGAAATTAAGGCCTGATGGTGCTATAGAAAAATACAAAGCTCGTATAGTAGCCAAAGGGTTTCGACAAAAAGACGGTGTAGATTTCTTTGATACCTACTCACCAGTAACGAGAATTACGTCTATAAGAACGTTAATTGCTATAGCGGCGATTCACAATTTGGAAATACACCAAATGGATGTGAAGACCACATTCTTAAATGGTGAACTAGATGAAGAAATTTACATGGAACAATCCGAAGGGTTTGTTGTTAAAGGTCAAGAACGAAAGGTTTGTAAATTGATTAAGTCTTTATACGGACTTAAACAAGCTCCAAAGCAATGGCATGAAAAATTTGATAATACGTTATTATCAAATGGTTTTCAAATAAATGAATGTGATAAATGTGTCTACATTAAACAATGTAAAGATGCACATGTCATTATATGCTTATATGTTGATGATATGCTAATTATGGGAACGGATAAATATGTAATTAACCAAACTAAGAAGGTGTTGCATGCCGCTTTTGATATGAAAGATATGGGAATAGCGGATGTCATTCTTGGTATTAGAATTCAAAAGAATTCTGATGGTTACATCTTAACACAATCTCATTATATTGAAAAGGTCCTCAGAAAATTTGGACACTATGATAATCGACCGGTTGTTACATCATTTGATCCCGCTAGTCACCTTAAGAAAAATGAAGGTGAAAGTGTGTCTCAATTGGAGTATACACAAGTTCTTGAAAGCTTGATGTACCTAATAAATTGTACGAGATCGGATTTAGCATATACAGTGAGTAGATTAAGTCGATACTCACATAATCCTGGAAAAGATCATTGGTTTGCACTAAGACGAGCACTCCGATATCTAGAGCATACAATGAACTATGGATTGCATTATACAAAATATCCTCATGTGTTAGAAGGATATTGTGATGCTAATTGGATGTCCAACCAGTCGGAAAATAAGTCCACAAGTGGTTATGTATTTACACTTGGTGGAGCGTTGATATCTTGGAAATCATCAAAGCAAACGGTAAATACGCGATCAACTATGGAAGCAGAGTTTGTAGCCTTAGACAAAGCTGCCGAAGAGGCAGAATGGCTCAGAAACTTCCTAGAAGGTATTCCGTTGTGGACAAAGCCTGTGACAACCATTTGCATACATTGTTATAGTATGGCTGTCTTGACGAGGGCAAAGAATCAGATATACAATGGCAAGTCGGGACATATAAGGCGACGTCATAATACAATACGAAGCTTGCTAAAGAATGGAATTATTTCCATTGATTATGTGAGATCAAAGGACAATATAGCGGATCCTTTGACAAAAGGCCTTAACAGAGAGCAAGTCGTATTTACATCGAGGGGAATGGGGTTAAAGCCAACACAATGAGTCGTTAACTGGCGGAAACCTAACCTATCATAATTGGAGATCCCATGGTTTAGGTTCAATAGGAAAACTAGTTGGGGAAGACTCAAGGAGCATAAAACACACATATGCTCATTTCTATGGTGTACTAAGTGTGTTAATCCGTTGATATTTTAAGGGCTGGATCTTATTCCTAATAATACTAAAAGCCTATGGTGGGATAGTACGGACTATTCTTGTTTGGTATTACCTATATGAGATTGATGTGGGGTCGCATCTGGGAGAACCGATATGGCTACATTCTCTAGAAAATCTCACGAAGAAGGAGTTGTTCACGACCAAAATGAACACAACCATAAGAATTGAAATATGTTGATATGATCTTTGTGATACTTTTTGTCTTGATTTACTATAAAACGTGAATAGTTCAAGACATTTCGTCCACTATTTCACAAAGTAGATCCGATAGGTATTCACTACGAACGGTTAAAGTCCACCAGACACATTTTCCGATGCATGTCATATCGCGTTGTTCAGAAATAATGAAAAGTTCCTTATTATCTTATTTTCTATCCAAATGTGGGGTATTGTTGATGTTTGAATAGAAAATATGGGGTATTGTTGGAACTTGTATGGAATTAAGAAGAAATAAAGTGATCAACGGACAGAAAATTCGAATCAAAGGTTGCAACTTTTTAGAACAATTACAACCTTTGGTATGAATGGTTGTAATTGTTCATATGCTACTCTATATAAAGAAGGTTGATCACTTGGTTGGAGAAACATACACAACAAGACAGAAAAAATACAATCAATCTGTTTTTTCACAATTAATAGATTGTGGCTTCTACTTCTTCTTCTTCTTCAAAATAAGTTTCTGAAGAACACATATAGTAAATTCGCCAGAAGTGAAGTTCTTGTGCTGGAACTCTCACTTAGATAGTTGTATCCTCTAGACAGATGTCCGTAAAACTACAGCACAAGTGGGGGCGAATTTTTGTCTTAGGACACTGCATCAAACAGGCCTCTATCGACACCAAGTTAGTATGTGTTTTCAATTTGCTGAATTCATTGTTATTTATTTCAAGTTATTTCGAGTTATTATTATATTATTCTGCTCAATTCATTTCATCATTGATGATACTAGACTGACACTAACAGTCAGATCGTATTAGGAGGAATTCAAAGAGAATAGAGAAAAGCTCAGTGAATAATATTCCCAAAGGATAGTAGTGCACTTATGTTCTGTCTACTATTTTGTCTATGTTCAGCAATGGATACGGCAAAAAAGATTTACCTTAGTTTTTTCTTCTAAAATCCAACAGTAAGACGAGAATTTCAACGTTTAAAGATATTGCACCTCTGCCCTAAAACGGATTAGATACCCAATTCCAAACAAAAAAGAATTATTACAGAAGTTACATTCTGCCTTGATATTTTCAAAATTTGATATGAAGTCCGGTTTTTGGCAAATACAAATTTCTGCAAAAGATCGTTACAAAAACGCCTTTACGGTCCCCTTCGGACAATACGAGTGGAACGTAATGCCCTTTGGTCTCAAAATGCACCTTCTGAATTTCAGCGAATCATGAATGACATCTTCAATTATTATTCCAAATTCTGCGTTGTTTATATTGATAATGTCTTAATTTTCTCAAATTCTGTGGAAGAACATTTCAAACGCCTCAAAACTTTCTTTTATGTTACAAAGAAAAATGGTTTGGTGGTTTCCAAATAAAAAATGAGTCTTTTTCAGACAAAGATTAGATTTCTAGGACATTATATATCCAAGGGAAAATAACCCCTATAGAAAGATCCTTAGAATTCGCTAATAAATCCCTGACAAAATCCTTGATAAAACCCAATTGCAGAGATTCCTAGGAAGCCTAAACTATATTTTAGATTTCTGTCCAGAGATTAATAAAATGGGGAAACTACTCCATGATAGACTTAAGAAAAACCCTGCTCCATGGACTAGTAACCATACTGCTTTCGTCCAGAATATTAAAAAGAAAGTGCTAGAAATCTCATGTCTTCAATTAGCAGACCCTCAGCTACCTAAGGTCGTAGAAAAAGACGCCTCTGACTTAGGTTATGGAAGGATCCTAAAACAAAATTTGGGGGGGGGGGGGGAGAGAGTGTATAGTCCAATATACTTCTGCCCACTGGAATGATATCCAGAAAAACTATTTCACTGTTAAAAAGGAAATTTTGAGCATCGTCTTATGCATACAAAAATTTTAAAGTGATTTACTAAATCATAAAATTTTACTCATAATTTATTGCAAAAGTGCTAGAGAAGTTTTACAAAAAAATGTTCAAAACCTTGCATCAAAACAGATTTTTGCACGATGGCAAGCGATTCTTACCATTTTTTATTTTGATATTGAATATATTAAAGGAGAAACAAATTTTATTCCATATTTCTTAACCCGTGAATTTCTTCAAAACAGAGAGAAAAACCCAAAAAATCCTCCAAGAAAGAATACCTAAACACCTCTCACTCTTTGATAAATTTCCAAAACTACAAAGGCGAGATTCATAGACAAGAGATCATCCGGAAGGTAAACGCACTCAAAATTTTATAAAATTAGAGAAAGAATTTCCAAAACCCTTGCTCAAAAACATTTTTCGAAAAATCTATTTTCAAAAACCATTTCTGGAAATTTAATTTTCAAAATCCCAACTTGTGATTATCACAAGTCCCTAGAAAAACAATTTGTGAGACTTTCAATTAAAATACCCCATTTTTATTCCTTTTAATTACTGAGATTACCAACAAGCTTGGTTCAATTACTTCTTTATTCAAAATATCAACCAACGCCACACTTAGCTTTTCCATTTTTGATACCTCATGTAATCCATCACAATTTCCAACATGGTGGAATTCATGGTGAGAGCAATTCGGATCCACCCTAGAAATACAAAAACCAGAAGTCACTAAATCTTTTCAGCCTCTTCAAAATATAAACCCTATGAGGAAGAAAAACGATTTGTGCCACTATACCTTTTTTAACACAAAATTCTACTTACCGTGGGTATTTACATGGTTCGTAGATTATTCGGACAGTAAAATTCCAACAATCCGAAAAAGATTCAAAATCAGTTGGTGGGACAACTTTAAAATACCATTAAGTCTCACACCATAAAAAGTCCAAAATTGGTTAAATGCCCGAAAATCCATTCCAGTACAGGCACCACTACAAACACCGGAGCATACCCAGTTCCTTTCACGGAAATCCCAGATGGCTTCAATGCTTGCAGCGGCCAAAAATCCGGAAGAAATGCAAGCCATAATTCTGAAATTTGCACCGTCTTCACCAAAACAAGGCTCTTCATCAGAAGAAGAAGAACCAGAGATTGATATCGAAGACAGTCCGGTTTTTGGCAACAGTGGATTCTGAAGAAAGTTGCTAAAAGAATTCAAAATACCCGAAGTAGAGTTCAGACAAAAATTCCAATAAAAGAAAGTGCTCGAAAAAGTTACTTTCAAAAAAGCAAAAGGCAAAAGCAAAGATTCCAGCAATAATTCAAGAAAATACCAAAATGATGAATAGTCATTCTCCACTCGGATGAATAGTTATTCTCCACTTAGATAAATAGTTAGATTCCTTTTTAATTACCAAAATGCCATGTAAAACTCCTATAAAAGGAGACTCCCTCTCCCTTAGTAGCATAAGCTTTTTCTTTACAAGCTTTTCTTTTCACATTTTCTCTTTCTAAACTTCAGATTTAGAGAGAAGTGAGAGCTCTTACTAAATTTCCCTTTAGGTTAGAAGCAAAATTACCTCATATGATTCAGTTCATATGACCCATATCATATGATTCATATCATATGATCTGAAATACCTTAGAAATTCCCAAGGTATATCTCTTTGATAAAATACTTTGTAAATTCCAATAATTTAAATGAATATGATTATGGACGGTACTACCTCCTAATCTTTTAAATACTTTATGCTTTTAAATTCTTTAAATTCATGCATTAAATACTTGGCCGGTTCTAACGCCTATTTGATTTAAATTCCTGCAGAACATTTGATTTATGATTTCATAACTGGAACCTTAAATTATAAGTTAATACTTATTTACTTTCTGTATATTTTAATTATCTTTTAATTTTTCAATACCTTATATCCTGATTCCTTCCCTATCTGTTATCCCCTTTAGATCATCGACCTAAGTTTGGTATCAGAGCCATAAAGGGTAGAGATAGAGAGAATATTATCCAGACCAGATGAGATTCTTTGTTAGAGGTTTGGGTTCTTCCGAGGTTTTGTGGTTAGGATAGTCCAGGGTCGGTAAGTCCTCCACGAACACAGGCAGTTATACCCTAGGGAAGGCCTTTGATTGTAGGAAGAGTCCGGGTGCTCTATTATAGGAGTTCCATAACATGGATCCGTTTCTCAACAGATCTACTTCTTGTGATTTTGGTTCATCTTCTTCCATGGATTCCAGCATGTCCTTCCTGGATATTTTTTCCTTGTAGCCCAGACAGTGGGGCAAGGGGCAAGTGATAGGACATTTCTGCGTTGTAACCAGTATCAGAAATCTGTGGGTTTTTCCTCCTGTTTTTTAGTAAACCACTGGTTAAAGATTTTTAAAGTAAAAAATGTCAGGAATCAATTTGCAGAAAATATTTTTTAATGCAATGTTTTGAAAATGTTTTTGATATTGTAAATTATGCTTCAAAAATTTTGTGTATGCAAAGGAATCAATTAATTTGATGGAACGGGTATCATAGTTTCTAGGGGACTCAGAATTATGATCTAAAAATCTATTCCTTAATTCGCCTAGATGACAAGAATAAGTTTTAATCAGATTGAGGTCTCTAGCTTTTGGTTTTGTCAGAAAAGGGAATTTTAAATTCTTATTATTGGAATCAAAATAGATGAAATCATTATCTACCTTATACAGGGTGATAAGATTTATAAATGATGTTCCTAAGATAACGGAGTTGTGAATGTCTTTTACTAAGACAAATGATGTTGCTATAGAAACTCCATTAATAATAACGGACGCACTAGTTTGAGAATTGATTTCTAGCTTTGTGTTATTAGCCGCCGCTAGAGTTTCATGGGTATTTTCATGAAAATTATTAGGAATTAGACTTGTTTTTATGCAATTTAGATCAGCACCAATGTCAAAAAAAGCAATAGTAGTAATTGTAAAATTGCTTGAGAATTTAAGGGTTATCTGAACAAGGTATTTCTTGGACGTGATCTGTCTTAAAACAGTAAGGAATTCTTGTGGGACCTCTTCAAGAAAAGGGTTGTCAGGAGGTTCTTCTGGATTTTCAGAGTCGGAGTTGTCGGACTCAGAACTGGATTCAGAATTATCCTGGGTTTTTAAAAGGACTGTTTTTAGTAGAAGAGAGTATTGTTCTTGTTTTACTCGTAGAGCCTTGATCTCTACTTTGATTTGTTTCACCTCCCTCTGGAGTTCTAGAATTGAGGTTTCTTTGAATTATTTCATCCTTTTACCCCTTTTCAGGATTTTGGTCAAGTCGTAGGTATTTTTGGAGGTATTTGACAAAATCGTATTTTTGAAATCTTTTTTCTCGTCTGTAAAGGATTTGAGGATTTTATACAAATAATCTTTTTGGTGTTCGACATCTATGTGTTGAACCATATCTAACATGAATTCTTGATCTTTATTTTTTCATCCTCTGCTGGATTCTTCAGAGGAATTGCGTCTATAGGGCAACCATGAATATTAAGCTTGATACCTTGTAAAGGAGGGTGGTTGGACTGGATTTTCCTAGAATCAGCTAGGGTTTTCCACTCCGGTGATTTGTTTCTGGTCGTAATGGGATTTACCGTACTGAAAAAGGGATAATCAATGGAATTTTGGGAGGAATAATAATCGAACCAGTCAAAGAAAATGATGTTTATCCCATGTTCATTAACAAACTCGTAATGTTTTTCCTGTATTTGTGTCCTAGTTTTTGAAAAGGTTTTGAAGAACCAAATTCGTTTTTCTAGGTTGTATTTTTCATAAAAATTATTTTGTAGGAATTTTTTGTCTATTATGAAATATTTTTCTAAAACACCAATTTCGTTTACTATGTTCTCTGTAATCGAGGAAAATGTCGGACTAGTAGGTTCTTGGTCCTCTATCTTTTCTCTAACAATGAAATTTTCATAAACGGGTCTCGGTATTTCATTGGAATAGTCTACATTTCTTAGATTGGGGTAATCTGACGTAGAATGTCTCGGTTTTGTTTTGTAAGGAGTATTAATGACTGAGGGAATCTGTGAGACTCTTCCTAAGTCAAGGGTTTCTATGGAACTAGAATCATCGTATCTACTACTCGTAGATTTTCTATGGATCGATAGACTAACTCTACCATCCTAGTATTAAGTTATTTCTCTGAGACGGATATTTGGTTGGTAAGTCTCTAGAGGTTCAGGTTTAACAACACCTTCTAAGATCCATTCGTCTGGTAGGGTAATATTCGTCCATCTAATATATCTCGGTATAACGGTGTTAGATCTAGAAAGATCTGTTTGTAAAAGAAGGATTTCTCTTTTCTTACTATGATATCTCACTTTTGTAGCAAAAGCTTAAGTCATAGCTTTGTAATGGATTCTATAAATTATAGCTACAGGAAAACAACTCGATAGGGTAGAAAAACACATAAAAACCAACCCTTTAGTCACCATAGATTCCACAGGTACGACTAAGGATATGAAATTGAAAAACCAAAGCCCTATCTTTAAACCCTTTCAGGTGTCCAAAGATGGCGTCAAGAATATCCAGCAAAACAAGTCTGAATTTATTCAGGCTATTCAGGATAAATTGAGTAAAATTGGGACATCCAACAGTTCTAATACATAATACGTTGTTCCAGATACTTCACAATCTTCTAATAAAATCACTGCTCTAACATATGACTCCGACTACAGTGATACTCCAAAACAATTCCAAAACAAAAAACCTTTTGTTAATCATATAGACTGGCAAAGACCAATACAACAGGTATAACAACAACAATTACAGATTATTCCTGCCCCAGATCTAGGAATAGTCAAATCCCTAGCTCAATCTTGTTTCAATGCCTATTCCATTTATGATTGGAACATAGATGTGATGAACGAATATAATATTCTCAGTTTTCTTCAACAAATGACCATGGCTGCAAATGCCTACAAAACCAAAAATGGTACGCAATACAAGACCATTGCAGAACTGCTCATCCCAGGATTCTCTAGTCAATTGAAAGGTTGGTGGGATAATTATCTCGCTGATCAACAAAAGGAAGATATCCTCAATTCCATCAAAACTGATGAAGAAGGAATTCCAATCCTTGATGAACAAGGTGAACCCCTACAAGATGTCGTAGCAATCTTGATTCTCACAATCTTTTTAAACTTCATAGAAGATTCTTCATATTTGAAAGATAAAAATGTCGAGTTACTTTCCAACCTCAAATGCAAAAAACTCAGTGATTTCCAATGGTACAAAAATACCGTCTTAACTAGAGTTATGCTTACGGAAGATTCCAACCAGCCATATTGGAAAGAGAAATTCCTGGCCGGACTACCTACCGTTTTAGGAGAAAAGGTTAGGAACAAAATCAAAGAGAATTGTGGTAAACAGATTATACCCTACAGTGAGTTTACATACGGACATCTTGTCAGTAAACTCAACAGGAAGGTCTAAGGATCTGTCAAGACCTGAAATTATAAAAATACCTCAAATTGGAGCTAAAGAGAACTAAGTGCGAACTTGGAACTTTTTGCAAACAGTTTGATACGAATTTCTCAAAACCCTCTTCTAGTTGTACATAAAACTGTAGCAAAACTCATAAATCCCTTAAGAGTACTTCAAGAGGTTACAAAAGAAAATATTTCAGCAAAACCAACGAAGAGTATTACAAAACCCCCTAAAAATACTCATCATTCCAAAAAACCAAATACCAAAAAAGCTGATTCCAAATACAAGGACATTATGTGTTACAAATGTCACAAAAAGGGTCATACATCGAAATACTGCAAAATGAATAAAAAATTACAAGAATTGAAGCTCGAAGATGAAGTCACCCAAAAAATCTTTAATCTTCTTATTGATTCCTCCGATTCAAATGCCGAGTCAGAACCTGACTACTTTTCTCTCTCTTCTGAAGACAACAAAGCCCTTCAAATAGATGAATTGCTTACGACCAGTTCTTCTGAAAATTCTGACAAGGGAAAGGAAAAACTTGTTTGTGTTTTAACCAAATATCAAGAATTCATGTTAGATATGGTTCAACACATAGATGTCGAACACCAAAAATATTATTTGAATAAACTCCTCAAATCCTTTACAGACGAGAAAAAATATTTCAAAAATATGATTTTGCCAAATACCTCCAAATATACCTACGACTTGACCAAAATCCTGAAAAAGGGTAAAAGGATGAAAGAATTCAAAGAAACCCCAGTTCTAGAACTCCAGAGGGAGGTGAAACAAATAAAAGTAGAGATCAAGGCTCTACGAGAAAAACAATAACAAGACTCTCTTCTACTAAAAACAGTCCTTTCAAAAACCCAGGATAATTCTGAATCCAGTTCTGAGTCCGACAACTCCGACTCTGAAAATCCAGAAGAACCTCCTGACAACCCTTTTCTTGAAGAGGTCCCACAAGAATTCCTTACTGTCTTAAGACAGATCACGTCCAAGAAATACCTTGTTCAGATAACCCTTAAATTCTCAAGCAATTTTAGAATTACTACTATTGCTCTTTTTTACACTGGTGCTGATATGAATTGCATATAAACATGTCTAATTCCTAATAATTTTCATGAAAATACCCAGGAAACTCTAGCGGCGGCTAATAACACAAAACTAGAAATCAATTCCCAAAGCAGTGCGTCCGTTATTATTAATGGAGTTTCTATAGCAACATCGTTTGTTTAAGTAAAAGACATTCACAACTCCGTTATCTTAAGAACACCATTTATAAATCTTATCACCCCGTATAAGGTAGATAATGATTTCATCTCTTTTGATTCCAATAATAAGAATTTAAAATTCCCTTTTCTGACAAAACTAAAAGCTAGAGACCTCAATCTGATTAAAACTTATTCTTGTCATCTAGGCGAATTAAGGAATAAATTTTTAGATCAGATTTCTGAGTCCCCTAGAAACTATGATACCCGTTTCATCAAATTAATTGATTCCTTTGCATACACAAAATTTTTGAAGCATAATTTACAATATCAAAATTATTTTCAAAACATTGCATTAAAATTTATTTTCTGCAAATTGATTCCTGACATTTTTTACTTTAAAAATCTTTAACCAGTGGTTTACTAAAAAACAGGAGAGAAAACCATAGATTTTTTATACTGGTTACAACACAGAAATGTTCTATCACTTGCCCCTTGCCCCACTGTCTGGGCTACAAGGAAAAAATATCCAAGAAGGACATGCGGGAATCCGGGCAATACTGTGTCCACGCAATGTGTGGAGCCTTGCTCCAAAAGAGAAAAGATGAGATACCTCCACCAATAAATATACTAGTTGTTGCACCACAACAACAAACAAATTTCATGGCCCCCAAAAAATCCACAAACGCCAAACCAATAAAAGAAGAAAAAGAAAAATTCCCTGCCAAATCTCCCACTAAAAAACCCCTGACATGGTATGATGCAGTAATGAAAGAAGAAAATGAAAATGCCGCAACATCTGTGCAAGAAACACCAGCACAGGAGATAACTGCTGAGAATATTCTACAACTCCTTGCGAAATCTCCAGAATTACAACATGCATTGATACAACTTCAAAATCACAAACAAGAAGTGGCTCAAAGCTCAGGAGAGGAAAAAATCTTTAAAAATTTTACAAAAATCGAGAAAGGAGAATCTTCAAAAACCCTTTCTCAGAAATAATTTTCAAAACTCCAACTTGAGAAAGAAGAATCTTCAAAAATCATTTCTCAAAAACAATTTTCAAAAAATCAACTCGTGATACCACAAGTCCCCAAAAAACCTGCTCCTAAATTCTTCATAAAACTGTTTTTTCAAAATATTGTGACTCTTGAAAAATGATTTTTTAATGAAGACCCTTTTTTAGCATTACAAAATTATTTTGGACCACAATGGTTTTACAAATCATGGATATGTTAAAAACCCCATATGTTTACCAGGCTATCCTTGAATATCAGGATCAACAACAATAAAAAATAATTATTTTAAAAATAACCCAGTTCCCTCTTATTCCATTTGCAAAATGCTTAACGTAATTGCTCCATGTGATTGGGGAAATGATCTACCTCAACTCCTAAATTTCTCAGATACCTACAAAAATGAACCATTTTATTGATATTCCTTTTAATTACTGAAATTACCAACAAGCTTGGTTCAATTCCTTCTTTATTCAAAACACCGACCAACGCAACACTTGACTTTTCCATTTTGATACCTCATGTAATCCATCACAATTTCCAACATGGTGGAATTCATGGTGGGAACAATTCAGATCCACCCTAAAAATACAAAAACCAGAAGTCACTAAATCTTTCAGCCTCTTCAAATCCCAATATAAATCCTCTGAGGAAGAAAAAAAGATTTGTACCACTACACCCTTTTCACACAAAATTTCACTTACCATGGGTATTTACATGGTTCGTAGATTATTCGGACAATAAAATCCCAACAATCCGAAGAAGATTCAAAGTCATACGACAGCTTTAAAATATCATTAAGTCACACACCACCAATTATTTTCTCTGTTTTTATCTTGAGATCATCGGCTTAAGATAAATCATAAGCTGCATGTAAGTAAAGAATTTTTAGAAATTCTCAAATTCTTAAATACAAATATAAAGTAAAATGAAAAAAAAGTCGGAGAGTAATAAGTGACAAATGAAAAAGTAGAAAACGAGAGAGCAAGAAGAAGCAAGAAGATCTAACAAAGAAATAATTGTTTTTAAGTTAATAGACAAGATCAATAGAAGAAAGTAACAGAAAAATAAGGTAGGAGGTTCGACAACTTTTGAAAAGCAAATCATAAGAATAAAAAGTAATTTTGGCTTTAAAAAATAAGATCAGGACCTAGACGTAATTAATTAAAAAGTTTGACATTAAATTGTAAACTTCTGTGAGGACTATTATATATACTGTATATATAATATAATATAATTTTTAGATGGAGGTTGTGTTCAGCGGACCACACTTCTATCTATGTAGCTCTACTCATGATTGTAGTTTAATATAATCTAGTAGTTACTAAAGTAAAGACCACCAATATATTGAAATGTAAAAATATTGTACAGAATTCAATTACATAGTGAAATGTTCCACAGGACATGTAGTTTTCTACTATGCCAGGAACAATAAGAATCTGTTGATCATTTTGATGGGATAAAATATTATAGATTACTTGATAATTGAGAGTTAAATTCAAAAAGAAAATTAGGCAATATCTTGTAAATTTATTATCTGTTTTAATAATTCAAATACACAAAAGAGTAATGAAAGCATTAAAGGCCCAAATAAATACCCAGATAAGGGTCGGCCCATCAATTAAGCCCCACTTTTTGAAAAAGCAAACAAAAACCCTAGCCATTCTTGCCCCGCTACTATATTAACCTAACACTAACTTTCTTCTCTGTCTCTCTCTACGCGAAGCAGATCTTCAGCCTTCTCGCCGTCGTCGTCTCCACAGCTCCTTAAGCTTCGTGTAAGTTCGCTAATCTCTTTGATTTATAAACTTAAAAACACAAAAAATTTTGCTACATTGTGTTGTAGTTTTCGATCGCATATAATGTAATTGTGATATGTTTAGCTATTATTATCTTCCTAGGTTTGTTAGTATTAGGAATTAACTATTTTCATAATAATGGTTCAGATGTGGGTTCGTGTGTTTAGGTTCTTCTGCTACGATAGCGTTTTTCTTGCCCTAGTGATGACAAGTGAGTTTAGATTTTTATCAAGAGTTGTGAATATTAGAAATGTCAGTTTCGGTTGTGATTTTGGGCTGATCGATCTCATAGCTTTTGGGGGTTTGGTTTGAGCTGGCGTGTTTTGCATCTTATTTTCCACGGCCTTGGATGACCCTATCTGAGATGTCTTCTGTTTTAGCTTCTAGACTCAGTAGATAATGGGCATCTTCCTTTATTTTATGTATATGTCCAGTCAGTAGCGGAACCAAGTAGAGTGAAGGGTCCTCAGATAGTTATACTGTGCAAATAGAATAAAAATAATGTTTTTGGTTATCTGAGCTGTTGAATCCCCTTTACAAGAAGACAGATTTCAGTTTAGTGGTAAAGGGGGATCAAAATTGTTTTAGATCATATGTTCCAATTACAACTGTGACATTCTAGAGTTTTTTTTATTCACCTCGTAAAATTTCTGGTTGCGCCACTATGTCCAATCCCTTTACAAGAAGACAGATTCCAGTTTAGTGGTAAAGGGGGATCAAAATTGCTTTAGATCATATGTTCCAATTACAACTGTGACATTCTAGAGTTTTTTTTTTGATTCACCTCGTAAAATTTCTGGTTGTGCCACTATGTCCAATCCTGCACTCATATTAATTTTGTTGTGAAGTGCTACTTTGTAGTCCGTTTTTTTGTTTAAGTTTTCATTTGATGCCTGCTTTGCCAGGGGATCTGCTCTAAGATCCATTCCCCACTTGTAAATAATTGAGCCTGATTGATTATTGCATTGGTTTTGAAACAACATTATTGTAGAAGATGGTACGAGTAAGTGTGTTGAATGATGCTCTTAAGAGCATGTACAACGCTGAGAAGAGGGGAAAGCGCCAGGTCATGATTAGGCCTTCTTCAAAAGTCATCATCAAGTTCCTCATTGTCATGCAGAAGCATGGTACTTTATATTTTCTTGTTTATTGTCTATGCTGGTTATTTCTTAATCTCTTTGTGTTCTTATATCTGCCATCTTTGTGTAGGTTACATTGGTGAATTTGAGTATGTTGATGATCACAGGTCAGGGAAAATTGTTGTTGAACTGAACGGTAGGCTGAACAAGTGTGGCGTCATTAGTCCCCGCTTTGATGTTGGAGTTAAGGAGATTGAAGGATGGACAGCAAGGTTGTTGCCTTCCAGACAGGTATAATAACATTACCTATTTGTGCTGCTCATAAGATCAGTTTGTGGATGCATTCTTTTGATTCATACAAATTATTTTAATGAAGGAAGATGTATATATATGCTTTTATTCCTTCTAAAAGTTATATGGGAGGAAGGTTTGTAATTAATCACAACTTGCAGAATTTAGGTTAGTTGTTGTGATAGCTTAGTTGGCCCAAGCCCTTATAAACCCTTGTAGGATGCTACTTTTTTCAATCGCCGCGGATTAAACTCCTGTTTGTCTATATGATTTTATTCCTTCTAAAAATATATGGGAGGGACGTATGTAATAACTTACAGAATTTAGGTTAGTCGCGTTGTGACAGCTTAGTTGGCATAAGCCCTTGAAATTCCTGTAAGATGCTAGTTTTTTCAATTGCCACAGAATTAACTTCTTCTAATTCCAGGAGTAAGTTTTTTTGTCATATATCTGAAATCCCAATGCCTTGGATAACATTGAGACCTAAGTTTTTTTGGACTAGGCAGTGGGAGAAAATGTTATATGAAGATGTATATGTAGCTGGAACATCAACTTGACCTCTAAATTACTTCATATGGAAAATAGAACTGGTTGATTTTGTTATCTTGTCTTGCCAAATTTATCTGGTCCTGAAAATATTTTGTTTGGGCTTGCAGTTTGGATACATTGTACTGACTACCTCTGCCGGCATCATGGACCACGAGGAGGCTAGGAGGAAGAATGTTGGTGGAAAGGTTCTTGGTTTCTTTTATTAAGCTCCCCTTGTTGACAAGGATGTAACACCCAGTTTTGGTCTATTTTGGCCTTCATTACATTGAAATGGTGCCTGAGTTTGTTCTGAATTTTGTTGTCCTTCAATTGTTAGTTTGGGATATTATCTGCTTTTCTTGGACAAGTTTAGTATTGTTAACTTACATCTGGAGAATCTAAGTTTATGTTTGTCTATCAGTGATCTTTCTTTTATAATCTTTTTGTGTCTTAATATGTTGAAGCCGAAGTGCTTGGCTGCACCAAAGTGCCGACTTATTTTGCTTTGGATTCGGCAGTTGAATGGATTTGTTAACTAAGTTTTGAACTGGATATGAATATCCTTGCTGAGCGTGGCCTTGAACTTCTGGGAATTATTTGTCCTTGAGCTTCTCTATAAGGATCTGTTGATATCATGATGACATTCTCAGTGCATCAATTGTTTGTTCAGAAATTCTGGAACTGCCACTGAAAAAGAATTCTCAAACTATGTAAAAGGATATTTATAGCTAGTACCTTTTTTGTCGCAATGCAAAATAGTTTACTAGTGTCATTGAATATTTTTGCCTCACCTTTCTGTTCTATTGTCTGGCCAAATGCTTCACACTTGTGGTGTCTATCATCCTAACCTCTATTGTTTTCACGTTATCTCATATGTCCCTTCAATATCCAAAATAGTAAGAAAAGGACTAGGAGACATTATTAGGAGACATAAACTTAACTGCCCTTCTAAATAACTTAAATATCATATTATTTATGATAATATATTACTAATAATGTTTATTAGATAAAAAGAAAAGAAAAGAAAAAAAGAAGAAAACTATGTGACGAGTCTTTTCTTAGAGGTTGTGTTGATTCAATTGTTAGTAACTTCTTTTAACAGAAATGCGACAAGTATTGAATACATGATCACGGCCACAAGCAGAAATGGTGTTATTGACCACAAATTACGGTCACATCTAGACCTGTCCAAAGGTCGGGCCGGGTTGGGTGATTTTTTTTTTTCTGTTTGCCCGACCCTGTACTGACCATGACCCTATTTTTTAAAAAAAATTCCGACCCTGGCCCTGACCCTTCGGGGACCCTACGGGTCACGGGTCGGCCCTGACCCATCGGATGTTTTGGTGGGCCAGGGTCGGGTAGAGGATTTTTTTAAAAAAAAAAAAAATGAATTTCCAAAACTGAAATTGGCATTCACCCGTACATTACCACGAAATTTCGACGTTGAAATTTATTGTATATCGTGAGATCTTGACTAAAGAAAAAGAAAATTAAAAATCGATATGGGGAAAAACACAAATTGATTGGGAAAATGGATATTTTTCTAAAAATTGGCTGCCCCAAACTGCCTTATGACTGTTTGACCGGCCCTGTCTTGAAATAATACGCAAAATAAAAAAAAATCGGGTAAAGCGGACATCCGAGCGCAGAGTTATGACCATTTAAAGTTTCATCAATTTACAACTATTTTCTCTCCCTACATTATGCTTCCGTGATATTAACAGAACGACTAATAATATAAATATATAATTAATAATCAGCTATCGTTTTTATCTTATTTTATGTCGAGCTCAATATAGATTAGAGCAATACATATATTATAAAAACATGCATTATATCACTTATTAATGACAAAAATATATTTAGTACAAAATAAATATTAATGAAGAAAAAATAATATAAATTATATTAAAAAAATATGCGGGTAGGGGTCGGGCCGGGCCGGGTCAGACATGTAAAATATTCTGACCCTGCCCCGACCCTGACCCTGATCGATCTCCGCTTTTTCGGGTCGAGTAGCTCGAAGGTCAGCTATAAGCTGACCCTGACCCTGGTTTTTTCGGGCTGGGCGGGTCCCCGACCCGTTGGACAGGTCTAGTCACATCTCTTTTCTTTTTTGATCAGAAAGCTGGTGGTACAACAATAACAACATACCCATTATAGTATAAAGCTGTACTAATATATGAAAATTTAAGTAGGGGTGGACGTATATCAGTTCATATCGATTTTGTATCCAAAATATATGAACTGAAAAAAAATAATTTAAAAAAAAACGAATTCAACTTTTTTTAAAAAAACCGATATGTTCGGTTATGTCGCCGAACGTATCAGATTATATCGGTTTTTTCTAGTGAAGCGGGTCGGGTCAGGGAATTTTTTGTTTTTTTTTAAAAAAATTGAATTTCCAAAACTGAAATTGGCATTCACCCCTAAATTACCACAAAATTTCGACGTTGAAATGTATTGTATATCGTGAGATCTTGATAAAGAAAAAGAAAATTAGAAATCGATTTGGGGAAAACACAAATTGATTGGGAAACATACGTTTTTCAAAAAATTGGCTGCACCAAACCACCTTATGGCTGTTTGACCGACCTTGTCTCGAAAAAATACGCAAAATAAAAAAGAAAAAGGGTAAAACGGACATCCGAGCATAGTTATGACCATTTAAAATTTCACCAATTTACAACTACTTTTTCTCCCTACATTATGCTTCCGTAATATTAACAGAACGACTAATAATATAAATATATAATTAATAATCAACTACCATTTTTATCTTATTTTATGTCGAGCTCAATGTAGATTAGAGCAATACATCTATTATAAAAATATGCATTATATCACTTATTAATGGCAAAAATATATATAAGTACAAAATAAATATTAATGAAGGAAAAATAATATAAAGTATATTAAAAAAATATGCGGGTCGGGGTCGGGTCGGGGTCGAGGTCGGGCCGGGTCAGATGGGTAAAATATTCTGACCCTGGCCCGACCCTGACCTTGATCGGGTCCCCGCATTTTCGGGTCGAGTGGCTCGCGGGCCAGCTATAAGCTAACTCTGGCCCTGGTTTTTTCGGGTCGGGTCAGGTCGGGCGGGTCCCCGACCCGGTGAACAGGTCTAGTCACATCTCTTTTCTTTTTTCGATCAGAAAGCTGGTGGTACAACAATAACAACATACCCAGTGTAGTATAAAGCTGTACTAATATATGACAATTTAAGTAGGGGTGGGCGTATATCAGTTCATATCGGTTTTGTATCCGAAAAATATGAACCGAACAAAAATCATTTTAAAAAAAAAACCGAATCCAACTTAAAAAAAAACCCGATATGTTCGGTTTATTTCGACGAACGTATCGAATTATGTCAGTTTTTTCTAGTGGGGCGGGTCGGGTCAGGGAATTTTTTTTTCTTAAAAAAATTGAATTTCCAACACTGAAATTGGCATTCACACCTACATTATCACGAAATTTCGACATTGGAATGTATTGTATATCGTGAGATCTTTACTAAAGAAAAAGGAAAATTAGAAATCGATTTGGGAAAAAACACAAATTGATTGGGAAAACGGACGTTTTCGTAAAAATTTGCGGCGCCAACCGCCTTGTGGCATTTGGTCGGCCCAGTCTCGAAAAAATACACGAAATCAAAAAAAATCGAGTAAAACGGACATCCGAGCGCATAGTTATGACCATTTAAAGTTTAACCAATTTTCAACTAATTTATCTCCCTACATTTTATGTCAATGCTTCCGTGATATATTAATCAAGTTCATGCCGCATTCGACTTCCATAAAAGCTTCATAGATTGACTTCAATGGCTATGATTCAAGAGATAGTAGTAACCTAAAATAAAAAATAAGATTAATTACAAATTTGCCCCGGTTTTTCTGTTCGGTTCATCCCCAAAATTAAAGAACCGAACCGAATCATTTAATCCTGATTCGGTTCGGTTCGTTTTTTTTTAAAACTGAATAAAAACCGAACCGAATCGCCGATTCGATTCGGTTTTTTCGGTTCTCTGAATTTTTTGCCCACCCCTAAACTTAAGCATCTGATAGCAATAGGAAGAAATCAGCACACACTTTGGAGAAAACAGAATGTTAATTAAACGCACACAAGAAACAAGTTCAAACACTAAAGAAAGTAAAAGCAGCGTTTTTACCCTTAAGGTACAACAAAGCAAAACATTTTTTATAAAATGACATATTTTACTTGTCATATTATATGCTTTTTGACAGATATTACTTCAATTAATTTTAGGCGGTTTTTCTAATGGCCGCTCAATGACCTAATTAATTAAAGAAGCCATAACCTTATATATTTTGGAATTAATGCTTTCCTAATGGCCTCCCAATTACTTTGGAACTAATACCATAACTTCAGTAAGAAAAGAGGTTTCCGAAAGCTTGTTGATAGATATTACTTCGGTTAGTGTCAAGAGTTTAATGATGACCTATATTTGTGTGTCAGAAATACTCAAAGATGCGCAAAACACAAGTGGACTAACATCAAGCACATATAGGTGACTATGCAGTCAGCCCAACAGTCAAAGACGACAAGCCCAGCCATCGAAGCCCAGCCCAGCCGCAAGAACTAAGGAAAGAATAATACACGGCGTTGACATAGATATGCAAATCAGTGTATTTATAGAAGCTTGTACCAAAAATCAAATCAAAGGCGGACGCATTAATTGATCGACCATCAGCAAGCAACATCAAAAAGAAGGTTGAACCAATATGTCTAGAAGATATTCAAATCAGCGAACAAGATCTTCTCAAGCAAGGAAAGACATCGTGGAATATCAAACTCTAACCTTATTCTTGGAAATAGGATCACTAATTCCTCTTTTCAAGGATTAGTTCTCTTGGGTTGTCATCTCTACCAAATGGAGTTAAACGGCCACATCTTCATGCTATTTAAAGAGACTCCAAAGACAAAGATCAATATACTTCCATCTCAACTTCTCAAGCTCTCTGCCTTACTTTTAACAAACATTGTAACCGTGGAGTGATTTATAGTGTATGCTAAAAAGTGAGAAGAGATATAGTATAGTTGGTGAGGCATTGTATCAAAAGATTAAGAGTGTTTGAGTGTAGACGTAGGAACTTCATTCAAACTATCATTGTATCAAACCAAATTACAAAAGAGCTGCAGAGAACACCTTGCAACCCAAGGGGACTGGATTAGGATTCACATTGAATCTGAACCAGTATAAAGCATCTGGTGTCATTTACTTTCAGTTATTACTTACTGCACTATATCTGTTAACAATCGACTAACATCTTGGAGTAGTCGACTAAGGAATGAAAAAATAATTAAAGAAGCAATAACCTTATGTGATCAGACCTAGATGTAAACGAGTTAAATTGGACATTTGAGCAATACAATTCTATCAAAATTGGATTGTGATTATAGATATGAACTCCATAGCTAATGAGTGACACGTTCATATAATTTATTTTGGATTTTGATATGTTGACCCGAGAGTTTGACTTTGACTTTGGAGTATCCTAAAGTTACGATAATAGTTCTCCTATGCTATTTGGACGTGTTATTCATGTTTTTGAATAGACTGAGATCATTGAAGATCGTTTGAGACTTCTCAAACGATCTTCAATGATCTCAGTCTATTCAAAAACATGAATAACACGTCCAAATAGCATAGGAGAACTATTATCGTAACTTTAGGATACTCCAAAGTCAAAGTCAAACTCTCGGGTCAACATATCAAAATCCAAAATAAATTAGGTCGCCAAGGTCGGGACACCGACCCGACCCCGAGCCCGCCCCGAGCCCGCCCGGCCCCGCCGACCCCGCCAAAAAAATAATAACGGGGGCGGGCCTCGACCCCGGGACGGGAGGATGTCTCACCCCGCGAGACCTCAGCCAGCCCCAGGCCCGCTGCACTGAGCCCGCCACCACCCAGCCGCTCTTTTCCTTTGCAAAAATGGCCGTTGCACCAACGACCATTTTAGATTATGGTCGTTGGCCAACGGCCATTTTAGCCCCCCCCCTCCCCCCACCCCCCACCCCTTAATATTTATTTTTTACCCATAAGTTATTATATTTACACTTTAACCCAATTTTTCAACTATAAATAACTCATTTTCTCTTCATCTTTCTCACAAATCTTCCTACAATCTCTCTAATTTCTCAATATATCTCTCTACAAGTCTACATTGTTTGCTAAATATTCAATTTTATTTATTCATTTGGGAATTGGTAGTGAAGTTGGCAACTAGCTTGAGGATCTTCCATAGAGCAAAGTTTCAATTTTCAACCTCTCGATTACGTCGACGTTAAATCGATTTATTTGGTACATTCGTTCCTTCATTAAATTATTATTGTCTGTTTATTTAGTTTAGATCACTTAATTTTATTGTCTTTAATTATTTATTTATTTATTATCATAATTAAAATGGAAGGATTAAAAGGTATGTTTAAGGGTAAGGGTAAGGGTGCTTCTTCTAGTAGGGGCAACCAGGGCAAGGGTACTTCTTCTAGTCATCTTATTCCTACACATGATGATTTTGTTGATACTCAACATTTTCCTACAATACCATTAGATTTAGACCAGGAGCTATTTTCTGGAACTCAAGAAGACTTTAATTTAGACGATGATCTAGATGATATACCCACTAATGTTGATGACAACACACCCACTGGTGCACCTTCAACTGAAATACCTCATATTCCCCCTAGTATGAGACGAGGTCCAGCAAAACGACCATTAAAATCAGATGCATGGACATTTTTGATAGGGACGTAGAGAATCAAGTAGCCATATGTAAAATTTGTAAAAATGTTTTAAAATTTAAAACTGGAAAAGGTTACGGTGGGACGGGGGGTTTAATTAGACACGTAGTAAGTGCTCATCCAGCTAGGTATGCCCAATACCAGGCTTCAAAACCGGTAAGAACGCCCGCTCCATCGGGACAAAGTTCACATCATCGTCTTGTCCCGGACCAAGTCTGAGGTCAAATTAACCCTATGGCGGGGAATTGTAGGCTCTAAATACAATAAACATAGAGATAGGGAAGCAATATCAAAATTAGTTGTTGTGGAGGGTTTGCCTTTTTCATTTCCTTCATCTTCCGGTTTTATTCATTACATTAGAGATATATATAATCCTGCTTTTAACGGTTTTTCTAGATCAACTGTTAAGAGAGATGTATTTAAATTCGCGCATGAATATCAACAATATTTACGTTTTTCATTATATCATTTTAATGGCAAAGTATCCATCACGTCTGATATAGGTCGTAGTACTAACGGCCATGATTATTTAACTGTAACTTGTCATTGGATAGATTATAAATGGTCTATGCAAAAACGTATTTTAGCGTATAGATATATAGATGATAGGCACACTGGTACTTTTATTGCAGAAAATATTTATCAAGTGTGCGATTATTACGGAATTAGCGATAAAATTATGACTATTACATTAGATAACGCTTCTAATAACAATCACGCAATTACAATTTTAAAAAATAGTTTAACTCCATCTTTTTCAGACCATTTTCATATAAAATGTGCGTGCCATATATATAACTTAATTGTAAAGGATGGTCTATCACTTTTTGAAGACATTCTTAGTAAAATACAATTTGCTATAAACTTTATTTTTAAAAGTAATAAAGTACAACATAGAAAAGAATATAAAAAAATTTGTCATGATTGTGGACTACCTTTTAGAAAAATTCCACAAGAAGTATCCACTAGGTGGAATTCTTTATACGAGCAACTACTTGTTGCTTATGACTATAAATTACCTATAACTTTATTTTTAACTCTCATAATAAAAAGCCACTGATATGATTTTAGATAGTGATTGGGAAAAAATTTCCGAACTTATTGTATTTTTAGAGAATTTTTTCAAGCAACAAAAGAATTTTCCGGTATATATTATCCTACTATTTCAACTATGTTATTTTATATAACTCTAATATTTTATTACTTAGTGAATATATGGAAAAACCAACTTATAAGGCATTTATTAAAAAATGTTTCTCAAAATAAAAAAATATTTTATTCCTATTCCCTCTATTTATATTATTGGTTACGTATTAAATTCTACTATTAAAATAGACGGTACTAAATCACTAATTGAAACTATTTACGATTGTATAGAAGTCCTACCACCTCCAAGTCCCAAAATCTAAATCACCCACCACCTATTGAACAAACTAAAGAAGAAGTATTGTCTAGCGTAGAACACCAATGCAAAAATATATATAGATTTTATCAACAAGAAAATGCTAGTAACTTACCGACTTCCATACCATCTTCTTCATCTTCAATACAACCTCACAAAGACATCTTTGTTTCTGCGCTAGTATTGAAAGCCTCGAGAAATAGAATGTGCGGTCGTACCTCTACTACTAACCAAATTAGCGAGTTGGATATTTTTGTTTTGCGAGGGTTCTGCAGTATCAAGAAGTTATCAATGAAGATGGACATGAAGACTTGCTTTGAAATCTTTGGAGGGAATGAGAAGACCTTTCCGACACTTTCATTGATGGCTCGAGATGTTTTGAACATTCAAGCGTCGTCAAGCTGCGTCTGGCGCTTTCTGTGACGGATATCAAATAGGAGACCACAGACACTCATTAGCGGAGACGGCTTGGAAATTGCGGTATTATTGAGAGATTGGATACGAGCGGAGCGGAGAAGGTGCGGTCAACCTGAGATCAACGAAGAAGATGATGAAAACTACAACGAAATCTTAATCAAGGTAGTGGAAGCGGCGTGGATCAATTTGACCAACAAATACCAATTCCAACCAAGAACCACATGAAATCATCAAGCAATTAGAACAGGTTTTTTTGAGAATGTAATTTTTAATTGTAATTTTATTATGTAATTTGCAACTTTTGGACAACACCACAAAGTTGCAATTTAGATTTTAGACAATTGTATTTGTATTACAAAAAATCATATGTCTATTAAATAATATAAGAGGCACAAAAACAAACCTTGAGATGTTTTTATTACACTATCTTGTTTTGTTTATTGAGTTTTTATACATATGTTATTTAAAAAAAAAAAAATGAAAACCCGCCAGTATCCGCCCGAGCCCGACCCCGACCCGAGCCCGCCGACTGAGCCCGACGGGATCGGGATCGACGGAGACTTGCTCGATCCCGCCATCTCGACCCGCCCCTTCTCCCGTCCCGCCCCGACCCCGACCCCGCCAGACCCGGCCCGCCAGACCCGAGCCCGGCCCACTGGCCACTCTTAGTTTGAATACTTCAAGTGAAGTAAAGGTTGGCAGTTTTTGGAGCAGGTGAGATTTTAACTCTTAAAGTACTTGCTTTTCACCAAAAGCATATTGCACATACTACTTGTATACATTTAAACTATTTAGTTTGTATGCGTGAAAAAACATGAGCTAGCTTATCTAGTTTTAAAATATCAAACATAGACAACAAAGGTCCTATTATGTGTATTTGCACTTGTTTGATACTTGATAACTTAGTTGTTTAGAAATTAGAATGCTTTATCACTCAGTCATCACCAAAATACCTAGGCACAATGTGTCACTTTGCCAACTAGTAGCTCTTTATTATTGAATCAGTACCGGATAAGATGGTTGGTTGCTGCACTGCGCCAAGTGGGTTGGACAGGCACTGATAGGTAAGACATGTGGTTGAGCGGGCCCAATGCACCATAGCAGTTATCAACAATTTTTGTAGCTTCCAACAGTTTATCAACATTAGTAGGATCACGTATACTCTGTATCTGTATTCATGATTTCTGATTTAGTAGCATACTTGTATATTGATTGTATACTTGTTACGACTTGTTTGTTAATTATACACTACTAACGTTTTTAAAGACTTGTTCCAAGGTAAGATGAGTCTTTTAGACCCACAGTTACTGCATTGTGCAGGTCTTAGTGCGGATGATTCAACTGCCGAGCAATGATTCCAACTAATTCCAGTATCACTAGGTGAGGTGAGCCACCACTAGTCCATAGAGGCACTATCAATCATATATATTTATATTTCAGTCCTTGTATATATTTCTTTTGCACTTCGTCCCGTAACAGTTGTATTCAGGTTCTTAGTTGCTCCTTACTTGATCCAGTTTGGGAATTTGAGGTTCTTGTTTACGTCTTCTATATTTATGTTTATCAGATAACTTTATTATTATCTTTATCTCGTTATTTCATAACATCAACATGCTTAGTCTAGTGGGTTCACATAGTGAAAATAGTGGCTTGTTGGTATCCTATCAAGACCTAAGTGCATGATTTGAGTCGTGACAAATTGATAGCAATTTTTTAATCCAATGACAAAATAGAAATTTAGAAGAGAAAAGGATAACAATATGCTCTATGTATACATCAATGATACAGTTCAGGCCTCACGGGATCCGGCTCCTCTGCATTTATCTTGTCTCCATTTTCCCCAAGTTCCTATTGATAACACTTGTCACATTTCATTATTAGTGGTTTAAATTTAATTACTCCCAAAAAGGGGGCAATCCCTCAATTCTAGCAACACATTTTCGGCTGCTTATTGTTGTACCTGATAAACATAGATCCTCTGGGAGCTTGTTAAAAAGAAAAGGTGCTATGAACACAACAAATTGGGATATATAGCAGAGTTCAACTCTCTACTACTGGTGAATACTATCAACAACATTTTTAAACCTGGCAGTGTAAATATTTGGTACTGTTAAGAGTCCGACATCGGAAATGGAATAGAAACAGAACTCATTATATGGACTTGGATAATCCTCACCCTAAAAGCTAGTTTTTGGGGTTGAGTTAGACCCAATATCCATTCTTTACATGGTATTAGAGTCAGACCCATTCCAATTATTTGTTCACCGATGTTGGGCCCCCAAATTATATTGTCCACGCTCCAGTTAACGAGGTCTGAGCGTACGGTGAGTGTTAAGAGTCTCAGTGGAGTTGAGTTAGGCCCAAGATACCAGTTAACGAGGTCTGAGCATGCGGGGAGTGTTAAGAGTAACACTGAGGTTGAGTTAGGCCCAAGATACATTTTTTACAGGTAAAACAAACTTGGAAGTTGCCGGAGGAAGGTTTCTATTATTTTGTTCATTATTTTCGAGGGGAGGGGAACGGAACCAAGTCACACAACTGGGATCTTTTTGACGAAACTGTGTTCTTCAATTCGGTTGTAGACTTGCCTAGGCAGAGAAGATCCAACTTCAAGATAGATATGCTTCAATACTCGAATATCAGAAGGAAACTCAAGAGAAGATAATTCCAAAATACTGATTAGAAGAATTATGAACCTTCTATTTTCGTATGTAACTGTAAATGGACTCTTAATTATACCACTGACCTTTTACATTGGCTTAAGTGCATATCCTTCATCAAGGTCTTTCTTAGACATTCACAAGAAGAATCAACACTTCATTTATTATTGACAGCATATAAATAGAAGAACTTCAATTCAGATGCCTTATTTTGCTCCAAATTAATATTTGACCAAAGGTGCATTTATGCATCATTATTCTCATACTTTGACAGATTCAACTAGTAACAAGTTAATCATGTTTTTAACACTGCCTTTGGAGTTTGTGAATCCATCTCCCTCTTTGTACAGAGTGTCCATTATGCGTGCACAATTTAAAACTCGTTCAAGTACAAACATTTTCACTTCAGTAGGACGGAATAATGCCTTGTTTATAGTTTTCCATGCATTCGTGATTTCCTTCTGAATCTCAATGTATGCCTACTCTTTCATGTAGGCATTCAATAATCGAAGCTACGTGCGCTCTTTGTTGTTCAACCTACATAAAATGGATTTCAATATCTTCAGTACAATTATACATTTTAAACACTTTCTGCTCATCATATTTTAAGCTTCCTGGCCAACTTTTAAGCCAAGTTGAAGCAAATCCAATACATACAGTCTGATTCTTGTGTACACGTATGCAGATAAGCAATCATTGGCAAGTTGTTCTGTGTCCATTTTCATGTAGATAGTTTCTTTGGACTTGTTTTTTCCTCTTTCTCGTAAGTCATCCTGTTCTTATGTACTTCAAACTCTCTATATTACTTACCATTGTATTTACTACATTTTGTTGCTAATGTTAAGGTATTCCATATCCCAAACACCAAATATTATGTTGGAAATTTGTCTTTGGTGGGAGTTGCGTCCACCCATCTTTAATGGCTTAAACACTAGGGTTCCGCATGTTGGAGACTTTGATTCTTCACACGTGCATAATCTACTAAGTGAGTAGATGACCGTAGGCCCAAGGATCGTCAAATTTCGTTGAGAAATGAAAGAGATATTGGTCCACGAAATGAGGTGTTTGAAGCATGAAAATGTGGTGTGGAACAATTCTCCCTCATCGGTGGGGGAAGGAAGATTTGTTCATTTTATAAGTCTCAAAATTGGCTAAGGGTTTGGGACCCCAAGGGGTAACCCATGTGTTTGAAGGAGGGAGGACCTAGATGTGCTTGGGTTGGAGGCTAAGCCCACACGCGCGCCGCCCCCTATCCCGTCCAGCTTCGGGCTTCTTCTAATATTACCTTTTTGGAGTTTCGGGTCATTTACTTGGTTGAATAACTCCTCACTAATTTCCATTACATGGCTATTAACAACCATTAGTTGGCCAGTTGAGAAGTCACCCTCCATGCACTATAAATTGGAGCCTTTGGCTCAATTGTTGAGACTAGAGACAGAAACAAAAACATAAATCTTCTTACTACTTCCCAGCATCATTTCGTACTCTAAGTTCTTCAAAGAAACACTTGAGTTTCCTTTGCTCATTTGTTAAGTTGCTGTTTTATCTTGAGAGACTATTGTCCAGAACGTAAAAGGATATATACGGGGCAATCTTGTCTTAAAGACAGAGTGCAATCACTCGACCCAACAAAACATCAAAGTTGTTGTAATTTCAGTTTGTTTGTTGAAATTTCAGTTTGTTGTAATTTCAGTTTGTAGTAATAGTTAGCAGTTATTTATTTTCCGTTTCCTGCAATTGTTGTAACCCACAATTTTAAGACAAGATCAGCTTGCTGTAACTGCTTAGAAACATGACTAGACACGCTTTTGATTCTGCTGCTGCTGCTGGTGCTACTCAAGACAACTCATCTGCCTTCCCCATTGTTGCCCAAGACACATCCAATGCCTTTACTGCTCCTCAAGGGAACGTGACAGTTCCTCCACCCTCTGGATTCCACCATGAACGCCCTGAAAAATTCATGGGCTCCAACTTCAAAAGATGGCAGCAGAAGATGCTGTTTTACTTGACTGTTATGGGAATGACTCGGTTCCTAACAGAAGATCCTCCACAAGTTGGAGATGAAATTGACCCTCAGCCTAATGAAACGGCTGAAGGGGGCCAAAGTATCCAATTCGTTAATGACATGAAGATGGTTCTTGATGCATAGATTCATAGTGACTTCATGTGTAAGAACTATATTTTGAATTGTCTGTCAGACCCACTCTACACTGTGTATTGCACCGTAGGCACAACCAAAGAGTTATGGGAGAAGCTGCAGAAGAAGTACAACACACAAGATGCTGGTATGAAGAAATTCATCGTTGGGAGATTCTTGAAATTTCAAATGGTAGATAGCAAAACAGTGATGTCACAAGTCCAGGAATTCCAAATGATTCTACATCACCTGGATTTGGAAGGTATGAAACCAAATGCACAGTTTTTGGTTGCATCACTAATTGAAAAGTTACCTCCCCCGTGGAATGAGTTACTTAAAACTCAAGACAAAGGAAATGACCTTTGAGGAACTTATTATCAAACTCCAGATTCAGGAAGATAATAAGAAGGCCTTGTCTAGGGGAAAGCAACCCGCTGAGGCAAAGGATATCTGGCTGAGGCCAAAGGGAACTCAAGCAAGAAACGTAAGTTCCAAAAAGATGGCAAGACCCAGGCGGCGGAGAAGTTCAAGGGGAACTGTCACTACTATGGGAAACCTGGTCACATGATCAAGGACCGCCGCAAGCTCAAGACTGAGCAACAAAAGAAGACCAAGGCTAAAGGCAAGACACATGCTAACATCGTCAAATGCACGCTTCTTGACGACATGATTGAGGAGTTCTCGGCGGTGGTGCTTGAAGCAAACCTTGTTGAGAATCCCATGCAATGGTGGATGGACACTGGTGCTACCAGACACATCTGTTCCAATAGAGATGCCTTCTCCACGTATACACCAGTCATCGATAAGAAGCTGTTCATGGGTAACAACGCTTCCTCTGACGTGCTGGGGGTAGGAAAGGTTGTCCTGAAGATGACTTCTGGAAAGGACCTCACTCTGAAGGAGGTGATGCATGTCCCTGAGATTAGGAGGAATTTAATTTCAGGTCCTTTATTGGTTAATGCTGGTTTTAGGCTAGTATTTGAGTCCAATAAATTTGTAATCACTAAGAATGACACTTTTGTGGGGAGAGGCTTTGTCTGTGAAGGCCTTTTCAAAGTTAACGCCATGTCTGTAATACGTCCAAGCAATAAAATTGAAGCTTCTTCTTATTTGCTTGAGTCTTCTAGTTTATGACATCATAAATTAGGACATGTTAACTATAAATCCATCCAAAGGTTGGTAAAGTTGGAGTTGTTGCGTTTATCGACGTAAACCCTCAACATAAGTGTGAGGTGTGCTTAGAGACAAAACTTACAAAGATTCCTTTTCGATCCGTCGAAAGAAATACCGCTCCTCTAGAAATTATTCACACAGATATATGTGATTTGAAGTTTGCACAAACTAGAGGGGGAACAAGTACTTTGTGACATTCATTGATGATAGCACAAGGTATTGTTGCCTTTACTTGTTGAAAAGTAAAGATGAAGCCTTTGAAGCGTTCCGCCGCTACAAAGTAGAAGTTGAGAATCAACTAAGCATGCGGATTAAAGCAATACATAGAGTTATAGGGGTATAATATGTAGCGCCATTTGAGGAATATTGTGCCAAATCGGGCATTGTTCATCAAACGACTGCTCCATACTCACCTCAGTCGAACGGTGTTGCTAAACGCAAGAACCGCACATTGAAGAAAATGATGAATGCCTTGCTCATCAATTCCGGTCTTCCCCAAAACACGTGGGGGAAAACTGTCCTTACCGCTAATATGATTCTTAATAGAGTCCCACATAAGGGTAAGGACAAAACTCCATATGAATCATGAAAGGGAAAGAAACCCACCTATAAATATTTAAAGGTGTGGGGTTGTTTGACAAATGTCGAAGTGCCTAATCCAAAGCAGGTCAAGATTGGGCCTAAGACTGTAGATTGCATTTTCATCGGATATGCAAATAACAGTAGTGCTTATCACTTCTTAGTGCATAAGTCAGATATTCAAGATATCCACGGGGGTACAATAATGGAATCAAAGAATGCTCAATTCTATGGGGACACTTTTCCTAGAAAGGGAAAAGACATAACCTCTCGCAAACGAAGTTATGAACAGAGCTCTCAGGAACTAGGAGTCGTTGACTTCCCGGATCTAGATGGTTCAGGTCTAGTGGACTTCGAAGTGGCTGAATATCCGAAATCTAGTGTTCCGAAGGTTTCGGGTCATTTACTTGGCTGAATAACTCCTCACTAATTGCCATTACATGGCTATTAACAGTCATTAGTTGGCCAGTTGAGAAGTCACCCTCCATGCACTATAAATTGGAGTCTTTGGCTCAATTGTTGAGACTAGAGACAGAAACAAAAACATAAATCTTCTTACTACTTTCCAGCATCATTTCGTACTCTAAGTTCTTCAAAGAAACACTTGAGTTTCCTTTGCTCATTTGTTAAGTTGCTGTTTTATCTTGGGAGACTATTGTCCAGAACGTAAAAGGATATATACGGGGCAATCTTGTCTTAAAGACAGAGTGTCATCACTCGACCCAACAAAACATCGAAGTTGTTGTAATTTCAGTTTGTTTGTTGAAATTTCAATTTGTTGTAATTTCAGTTTGTTGTTATAGTTAGCAGTTATTTATTTCTAGTTTCCTGCAATTGTTGTAACCCACGTAAATAACATGGAATATCAAAGCAAGAGGCATATGCTGAGATCCGGAAGGAAATAAGTAATTTAGGAAAGATATAAACGAGGAATTTGTTAAATATGGCAATATACACACAATATACAAGTGTATATTGCCATATTAAGTGCCACGATTTATGGCCATTATTGGGCTCGGTTTTGTGGCTGTTTTGGTAGTCAAGAATATTGTATATTTGGAAAATATATGTGTAGTATATTGTAATGTATTTGTTACCATAATTAGGAATATACACTACCATAATTGTAGAGTTAGAATTATGGTAGAATAAGATTTTAGGAATAGAATAGGAATAAGATTCTCCTATTTTGTATCTTGTATATATACCTATTCAATTAATGAAAATAATCAAGGGATTATTTCTTTCATCGTATCAAGAGACTAGGTTTTACAAAAAAATTTCTCTCCCAAAATTTTTTGCCTCTCTCGGCCGAGACCCCTCCCTCGGGTTTTCTCTTCCAAAGTTCGTTTTCCGCTCTCAAAAACACCTCTCCTAAATTTTCCTTCCTTCTTTGTTCTTTCAATATGTCTAAGAACAATTATCACCCTGCCCTCATGGTTTCCAATATCAAGAACTGTATCCCTATTGTCCTTGAGATGGAAAACGTCCAATATGCGACGTGGGCGGAGTTGTTTAAAATTCACGCTATCTCGTATCAAGTTCTTCATCACATCATTCCTCCCGCTAGACCCCTTCATGCGGAGGATCCTGAGTTATGGATTACTCTAGATGCTACCGTTCTCCGGTGGATCTATGCCACTATTTTGGTGGACCTTCTACAGACGATTATTGAGCCGAATACCACGGATATGGTGGCTTGGAATAGATTGCGTGACATATTCCAAGACAACCAACATTCACGTGTCGTCACACTCGAGCAGGAATTCTCTCTCGTTCGAATGGACGAATTTCCGAACGTTTCTGCATATTGCAAGAAACTAAATGAGTTGGCGGATCAACTCCGTAATGTTGGCGCACCAATAACAAATAATCGTCTAGTTCTACAGCTTGGTTCTTGCGGTCTTTCGGAGGCCTATAATGGTGTTGGAACTCTCCTTCGCCAAAGCAACCCTCTTCCGGACTTCTATCAAGCCCGCTCCATGCTTACTTTGGAGGAAGCAGGTTTGGCTAAAAAGGCGGCTACCAGAGCAAGCCCCGTCGTCATGGTGGCGTCCTCTCCTAGTTCTTTGGTTTATGTGAATAATTCGGGCCAAAACCAAAATCATGGTGGCGGCAAGAATAGTCGCAAGAATAATAAAAATTGTGGGGGCAAACGCGGCGGTTCTAGTGGCGGTTCCGGTGGTCAGCAAGTAGGCGGTGGGTCCCATCCAGGGAATAGTGGCCCACCACCCCCCTGGAACTAGCAGTGGGGCTGGGGCAGTGGGCCATGGGCCAACAACCCTTACAATTCAGCAACACAGTCCAGCGGCCAGTGGGCTGGCTAGCAGTCCAGGCCCAACACCCAGCAGCAGCGGCAGCAGCGGCAGCATCAGCTACGGCCCAGCTCCATCAAGGTCTGGAATTCTCGGGCCCCGACCTTCACAAGCCCATCATGCAGCAGGCCCTACTCAAACCGATATCGAGGCTGCGATGCACACGTTGGGGTTAACCCAACCGGACCCAAATTGGTATATGGACACCGGTGCCACGACTCACATGACTTCCGAATCAGGTACTCTCTCATCTTATTCCAATTTGAGCACCCCTTGGGGGATAATTGTTGGTAATGACAGTTCTATTCCAATTCTAGGGTATGGTCAGAAAACATTGTCTCCCCCAAATCCACCCCTTCTCTTGAAAAATACTTTACATGCTCCTAAATTGATCAAAAATTTAGTGTCTGTCCGAAAGTTCACAACTGACAATTCGGTTTCCGTTGAATTTGATCATTTTGGTTTCTCTGTGAAGGATTTCAAGACGGGGAGCCATCTCATGAGATGTGATTGTAGGGGGGATTTGTATCCTATCATGCCCGATTTCAGTCTATCGTGTCAAGCCTTGCCGTCAGTTTTTGCAGCCATCTCTCCTTCCATGTGGCATGCTCGCCTGGGTCATCCGGGATCTTCTATTTTATCAGTTTTAGATAAAAATAGCTTTATTTCTTGTAAGGGTACGAGTCGTACTCCAAATTGTCAGTCTTGTTCATTAGGAAAAATTGTTAAGTTGCCGTTTGTAGACTCCAATTCTCATACTTCAATGCCATTTGACATTATTCATAGCGACCTATGGACATCTCCTGTTCTTAGTTCAATGGGTCATCGATATTATGTTCTCTTTTTAGATGATTATTCTAGATTTTTGTGGACGTTTCCAATTGCAAACAAATCACAAGTATTTTCCGTCTTCTTTAAATTTAGAGCGTTCATTCGTACTCAATTCGAAAGAGAAATAAAAATTATTCAATGTGATAATGGGAAAGAGTATGACAATAGGGAGTTTCGGGATTTCTGTGCTAATACTGGGATCAATTTTCGGTTTTCGTGTCCTCATACATCTTCACAAAATGAGAAGGCCGAACGCAAAATTCATTCCATAAATAACATTGTCCGAACTCTCTTACTTCATGCCTCCATACCTCCATATTTTTGGCATCATGCTCTACAAATGGCCACATATCTTCTTAACATAATTCCGTCTAAAGGTCTGACATATTCTTCCCCCTTCAAGATCCTATATAATAAGAACCCTTCTTATTCTCACCTTAGGATTTTTGAGCGCTTATGTTATCCGTTATTCCCATCCACCACAATTAACAAACTTCAAGCTCGGTCTACCCCGTGTGTATTTTTGGGTTATCCGTCGAACCATCGTGGTTATAAGTGTTTTGATTTATCCTCCAAGAAAATCATAATTAATCGCCATGTCATTTTTGATGAAACCCAATTCCCTTTTACGAAAGTTCATACTCCCGAGCCGAAGTCGTATAATTTTCTGGATGACCAAATATCCCCGTATATTATTCGGAATTTTTTGGACAACTCCCGCACCCAAAATCCTCCAAAGAGCCCATCGCCTACTGGACCCACAAGATCTGCCCGTAGCAACATCTTCACCATCGAACAGTTCCAAAGAATTGGGCCACCCACCACTCGAACTGGTCCGCACGACGAGTCCCTCAGACTGATTTGGGCGGCGAGGCCAGCTAACCGCTTTGGCCATCCGTCCTGAGCCCAGAAAATTCCCAAAATTCCCTCAATTCTTCCTCGAGTCATAGACCAATCACTCGTAGTCAGCGAGGTATTTTTACACCTAAAAGACATTTTAATTTACATTCTGATGTCTCTAAATCCCCCTTGCCTCGCAATCCTGTGTCCGCATTAAATGACCCTAATTGGAAAGTTGCTATGACTGATGAATATAATGCTCTTATTGATAATAAGACGCGGGAGTTGGTGCCCCGTCCATATGGTATTAATGTTACCAGGTCTATGTGGATTTTCGTTCATAAGGAGAATTCAGATGGGTCCTTTGCTCGACATAAGGCGAGACTTGTTGGTGATGGTAAGACTCAGCAGGTTGGGATAGATTGTGGTGAGACGTTTAGTCCGGTGGTCAAACCGGCTACCATTCGCACTCTGCTTAGCTTGACTCTTTCAAAGACTTGGCCAATTCATCAGTTGGATGTCAAGAATGCTTTCCTACATGGTGATCTCAAGGAAACAGTCTATATGCATCAGCCGTTGGGTTTCAGGGATCCACACCGTCCTCATCATATATGCTTGTTGAAAAAGTCCTTATATGAGCTTAAGCAGTCTCCAAGGGCCTGGTACACGAGGTTTGCTGACTTTGTTTCAACTATTGGGTTCACTCACAGCTGGTCCGATAATTCCTTGTTCATCTACCACCGTGGTTCATCATTGGCCTACATTTTATTGTATGTGGATGATATCATCTTGACTGCATCCTCCGATGCCTTGCGCCAGTCTATCATGGCCATGCTCAGTTCTGAATTTGCTATGAAAGACTTGGGGCCCTTAAGTTATTTTTTGGGGATTGATGTCAAACGTCATTCAGGTGGTTTGTTTTTGTCTCAACGGAAGTATGCTGCCGAGATCATAGAGAGGGCTGGGATGTCATCCTGTAAGTCCACTTCCACTCCCGTTGATGCAAAACCCAAGCTTAGTGCCGCGGCAGGTGCACCATACAAGGACCCGACCCGCTATCGCAGTCTTGCAGGGGCCCTCCAGTATCTTACATTTACCAGACCGAATATTACGTATGCTGTTCAGCAGGTGTGTTTATTCATGCATGATCCTAGAGTTGAGCACATGAATGCAATCAAATGCATCATTCGGTATATTCAGGGGACACTGGACTATGGGTTGCACCTGTATCCTTCTTCTACATCCACACTGGTCTCATACACAGATGCGGATTGGGGTGGTTGTCCGGACACCAGACGGTCTACGTCAGGATATTGTATGTTCCTTGGCAACAACTTGGTCTCCTGGTCTGCAAAGTGTCAGGCGACTCTATCCCGCTCAAGTGCAGAGGCAGAATATCGAGGGGTAGCTAATGTGGTCTCAGAATCGTGTTGGTTACGTAATTTTGCTGTTAGAACTACATTGCCCCATTCAGAAGGCGACCTTAGTATATTGTGATAATGTTAATGCCATCTACCTCTCAGGTAACCCGATTCAGCACCAACGCACAAAACATATCGAAATGGACATTCACTTTGTCCGTGAAAAAGTTGCTCGGGGGCAGGTACGCGTATGTCATGTCCCATCAAGATATCAAGTTGCAGACATCTTTACAAAGGGTCTTCCCTCGGCACTCTTTGAAGATTTTAGGGACAGTCTTAGCGTTCGAAGACCGCCCGCTATGACTGCTGGGGTGTGTTAAATATGACAATATACACACAATATACAAATGTATATTGCTATATTAAGTGCCACGATTTATGGCCATTATTGAGCTCGGTTTTGTGGCTGTTTTGGTAGTCAAGAATATTGTATATTTGGAAAATATATGTGTAGTATATTGTAATGTATTTATTACCATAATTAGGAATATACACTACCATAATTGTAGAGTTAGAATTATGGTAGAATAAGATTTTAGGAATAGAATAGGAATAAGATTCTCCTATTTTGTATCTTGTATATATACCTATTCAATTAATGAAAATAATCAAGGGATTATTTCTTTCAGAATTTCTCTGCTCTACTAATGTACGATGTTTGTACTCGAACGAGTTCTAAAGCAGGCACAGCTGGTCGACTTCTTTTTCAAAGAGGGAGATGGATATACAAATTGCAAAACCAAATTTAAAGAAATGATCACCTTATTGTTTGTTGAATCTATCACTACCAATGCTTAGTTTTTAATAATATCTAATATTTCACCCAAGAAAAGAATCAATCAGTACTAGAGGAGAATCATGCTGATGTTGGAAGAATTAAATTCCACCTTGTGGTCGTATATGTTACTTACTATTTAATTAGAATGGACTTGGCTCCTCTCCGTTATACTCATACCGCTTCCATATAATAAATGATAAAATAATTTGTAATTCTGAATATTCACCGCTTCCATATAACAAATTTATATGGCTTATTGTTTATTTGATTTTTAAGTGTACAAGTACATTAAACTTAAACTAATGTGATATTAGAGCTATGTTTCCTCTACCTGGCTACATTTTGATATTCTGGTTTTCAAATTTGTTGCAGGCCATCTTGAAATATGTGATTTGAATTTGCACTAATTTGCAAAACATACATACAAGAGATTGGCAAGACATAAATATTTTTTTCTCTTGTCCTGAACAATTCCGTTTAAAAAGAAAGGAAGAAGAAGAATATATTCAAGAAATTTCTCTCTTTAATGAATTGATTCACTTTTCTAATTGAAATGAGAGGGCCAGCCAAAAAAGTTGCTTCAAGTTGATGTTAGGCGCATTTTATTGGCACCGGCAAACTACCTCCATCGAGTGAATCACACAATTGGTAATTAAACATTCAAAACTCTGAAAAAATTGAATACGCAAGAAAAAACAGAACATTTTACTTGTAACAGGGGGTCGTACACATACTTAAACCAAGCGAAAAGGAGACGGGGAACTACATAGACTACATTGACATTCACCATTTCAAGCAAAACATCAAAATTCTTCGTCACCTCTATGATATGTGACAATTAAATACAGATCTTTCTTTTTCTCTGCAGTTAAACCATGTGTTTCAGTCATATCCAAATCTTTTGGATTAGTTCCATTAGGGAGCTCCCAGTCGAAGTGGTGGAGTAACTGAACCAAAGGATGTGTAACATTAGCTAAACCAAAATAACATTCCTGCACACATCCTTCTTCCTGCGCCAAATGGAATAAACTCAAAGTGATTTCCCGTAAAGTCAATAGAAGAGTTCTCAAATCTCTCTGGTATAAAACTTTCAGGATCTCACGCAATTGCCCATGTATTGACCAGTACTCTAGTCTTAAGAGGTATGGTGTATCCATTAATAACTGTTCCAAACAAGCTACAACTGCTGATTCGACAACAAAAGCTGAGTACATTGCTGGATCGGAAGATGGTAAAGAAGCTGTCGTGATTGCTGAGTTCGTGAAGGAACTAAGGGTAGTTCCGAGTGCCAATTGTCCAATAACTATTTATTGTGACAACACTGGTGCGATTGCACAGGCTAAGGAACCAAGATCAATAAACAGAAACAAGCATGTACCAAAGAAGTACCACATACTCATGGAGATGGTGGAGACTGAAGAGATTAGATTAGACTATATTCCCACAGACGATAATCTAGCTGACTCATTCACTAAATCATTAAGCTTAGTCAAGCATAATGGTCATTTTGAGAATATGGGCATTAGATATGTTGGAGATTGGCTCTAGGCCAAGTGGGAGATTGAAAGTATATGTATGTCCTAGAGACAATCCGTATTATGACAAATGTACTTTATACACGTTCGTATTATTATTAATGGAGATTAATATTTTGGCATCTGCAATTATTGAATTATTAGTTGATTGTTTATAATATTCTATAAAATGCATCCCTAGAGGTTACGTTGTTATTAATAATGTGAGATATTAATATTATACCGTAACTCTTAAAATAGCCTCGACTAATGATCAACGAGAATGAGATATCGATGATATGTGATAAGTCGACATGTGGTCTGCATCACATCCTTAGAGGATGTAGTATGTCTCATCTGCTACGAGTAATGGCTACTTGTGATGGACACATGGATACTTTGAAAGTATTGGTATACCCTGCTGATATACTGCTTGTTATACTTGTCTAAAGTATGATCAACGTGTGGGAGATAGAAGTCCTTAGACTTGAGGTCAATGCGCACCTTGTCTACAGAGTAATATACTTTGATCATGTCCTAAGCTCAAATTCCTTATAGGTTGAGATACGACTTGTATTGGGTACATTACGATGTGGATTAAAGGTGGTAGTTGAGCCAAGATTAAGATTCATTCCTCGAATGTATATTCGAGAGAACACTCAGATTCTCAGTGATATTAGGTTGACTAAGTCGTTGGCCAACGCAATAGACATATTTAGAATGGTCTAGTTGTCAACTAATATAGATGAGATACAATGATTAAGCCATTTGGATAGACACTTGACAAATCCTAAGCTTAATCGGGTGTGTCGCGAATGAAAGAATTTTATCTTACCACATAGAGGTTAAGTTTACTGGATTCGTGTAAACGTACTTCACATATTGAGTTAGTCTTGCAGCGCCGTCTAGGAGTTCCGCGTAGACATTAATTTGATTAATGTCGATATGTGAAGGCATGTAGGGTCACACTATGTCGATTGTCTTTTCGATCTAAGGATGTATTGAGAGAGTATTAAATATTCGATTTAGAATCGAGATATTTAAATGAATAATGATTGTTTTAATTAAGTCAAAATTGGATTTTGGATTTAATTAAGAATGTGTGGAAAATAAAATGAGACAGTGTAGGGCCACGTCAGCGCAGTGGCGCCCACACCATAGGGCCGCGACGCCATGACCTAATCTATCTCGAATTTTGGGTCAGGCCCAAGGTCAAACGGGTTGACCTAATTTTCACCTATAAATACAGACCTACACTTCATTATTAATGACATTTGATTTACATATCATTAATCTAAGTCTTAGAGACTCAAAATCAAAACACTCTCTCGAATGGGTTAGAATTTATTTAAAGCTTGAAAACCTAATATATTAAAAACACATCATCTTTGTCTCCCAAACTATTAAACAATGATGTAATCGATGAAGTCATTCCGATCTAACTCTTCTAAGTCAATGTGCGTAACCGGTTCATTGCGAACATGGTGCACTGAAGCGAAGAACGAGAAGAGATTGGATGATGGTTGATGAACGTGTTGTTTGATAATGAAGCGTAACGAAGATGAATCTGCAAATCTGACCTTGAACCAGTTTTAGGATTTCGGAAATGCGGATTTTGTGCTTCTGAGACGGAGGCGCCGCAACTCCATCATGGAGCTCCATGACACCACCTAGGGTTTGCCGCGGCACCGGGGCTCCAATTAATTTTTTTTTTTGGAACAATAAACAGTAACCGAACACTGTTCCGGCAGGCTCCAATTTATATATATATATTATTATTATTATTATTATTATTATTTTCAGAATAGTGAGCGATAGAATCAACACTGTTCGCGTGGCGATGACGGTCCGTGGCGTGAACAAGTCTTGATCCAGCGATGGCGGTTTCCGAAATTGCAATTTAACCCTTAGGGCAAATCTGAAAATTTTAGAAGTTTCTGGAATTGCAATTTGGTCCCTGGAAAAGTTTTTAAAATCATCAGATTTGGTCCTTGGGGAAAATCTATAAATTTTTGAAAAGCAGATTTGGTCCCTTGGGCCAAATCTAAATTAATTTAAAGTTCTGGAAATTACAGACAGGTCCCTGAAATCTGAAAATATTTTCTAAAAATTAAAATTGGATTTTTTGAATTTAAAGGGGTTCAAAATTGAAAATCTAAAATTCTTGAGGGACTAAACTGTAAATTTTAAAAATCAGGAACTTATAGAAATCCTGAAAATCAGTTTTTAAATAAAAAAATGTTTAAGGGACTGTTTGGATTAGACTTAAATTTTAGAGTTTAGACAAGTTAACCCATGATTATTATTAATTGTATATTATTAAATAATATACGAACTATATGCTAAGTGTTTAAATGCTTTCATTTAATAATTAGCATAGTGTCCGCTATAACTGTCTAGGCAGGCGGCGCCCAATATTTGATTAAATCATCTTATATCATGCCTATTGGGTTGACGGTTCCCAACTATATGTGTAATTAGTTTTGCATGATATTAAGATGTCATATTGGATATGACGTAAAATAGTTGATCTTGGTTAAAACCCTGAATTAAAATGTTTTCCAAAATTTAAAATACAAGTCTAAATTAAAATGCGTCGTCCATTATAATTATTAGAGTTCAAAATCCTTTTCTAAGCATTTGCTCTAAGTCTACGAGGACCCATACTCTTTCATAGATGTGTTTTAAATGTAAAGGTAAACGATAAACTTTTGTGGGTATTTACACCAAAGTATTTGCTCACAAAGGCCAAGTTTACTTAGATACATAAACGCAGTCGTGTAATGGGGTTGACTTGCTTAGACAAATCTTGGAGCCAAAGTGTCGGACTAATCTAAGGACGCAAGATTAAATATAATATTTGATCAACCAAGTTTTGCAATTGGTTTAGAACCTACCAAGATGTGTTATTAAAGTTATCAGCCAAAGCAAACACGGAGATATCACAGGCTTGGATCTTGGCCCATTATGACCTTAATTAATATAGGTCCGTATTCTACCATGGGGTCGTAGAAGTATGTTAAAATAGTGGGAGCTAATTAAACAAAAGACCATGTTGATTAGCCTAAACGAATGCGTATAATAGGAAATAAATTTTGAGTTTGATTTCCAGTCTATCTAATTCTTCAGATTATCCTTTATGTTGAGCTTATCATTGAAAATGTTGATTGAAATGAACAAACTTACTGGACCTAACTACCTTGACTGGCTAAGAATTTTGTGAATAGTGCTGACACAAGAGAAATTAGAATACGTGTTGGACACGGTGTTCCCAACAGTCCCTGCGACAAACTCTGCTGAATATGCCTCTTTTGATAAGGATGCTTACCAAAAACACCTAGATGATGCCACTTCAGCACAATGCGTGATGTTTTCTTCCATGTCTATGGAACTTCAGAGACAACATGAGAACATGGGTCCCAATGAGATGCTCGAACACTTGAAGAGTCTCTATGACTCACAATTCCAGACTATGGAATATGAGTTAATGATATAACTTTTTAAGTGTAAGCTCAATGAAGGGGGCCAGGTCTCGCAGCATGTGTTGAAGATGATAGGGCTGATAGAGAGACTTGCTTCAATTGGAACGAAGCTGCAAAAGAATGTCGCTACCACCCTCATCCTGAACTCTCTCCCTCGTTCCTTTGAAAACTTCATAGTGAATTACAATATGAATGGAACGAAGGCGAGTCTGCTGGAGCTGCAAAACATGATCAAGACCTTTGAGTTTTCCACTTCCAAAGGCAAAGTTGTTCTCATGGTGAGCTCTACTGGCCGACCCAAGCCGAAAGGTAAGGAATGGCAGAAGAAGAAGGGCAAAGTGGTCGCTGCACCCTCAGCTATGAAGCCTAAGGGAGGTGTGAAGAAGAAGAAGGTGAATCCGGCTAAGGATGTGTGCCTCAACTGCAACAAGAAGGGGCATTGGAAGAAGGACTGCACTGCACCAGGAGGAGGAAAAACACCAGGTGTTTCTACCTCTGGTGGACAAGGTATGTACGTCATTGAAATAAATATGTCTATAAATAACTCTCATTCCTGGGTATTGGATACCGCTTGTGGCTCACACATTTGTACCAATGTACAGGGGCTAACTGATAGTAGGAAGGTTGGACTAACAGAGGTGGACCTACGCGTTGGAAATAGAGCACGAGTGGATGCTGAGCGCGTAGGAACTTATAGATTAAATTTGCTTTATGGCTATTGTCTAATGTTAAATGATTGTTACTATGTACCCTCGTTAATGAGGAATGTCATTTCTATCCCTGTTTTGGACATGAAGGGTTTTTCCTCATATATTTAAAATGGCAGTCAAGTACTGTCTTTTGATAATGTTATATATGGAACTGCTCCTATTGTGGATGGATTATATACCCTAAAATGTAGTCGAGAAATATTCAATGTACAAAATAAATGAGCTAGGATAAGTAATGGAAACTCTTCCTACCTATGGTATTGCAGACTTGATCATATCAACGAATCAAGGATAGCAAGGTTGAGGAAGTTACACTACCTCGAACCATTTGACTTGGAGTCTTATGGTAACTGCGAATCTTGCTTGAGAGGAAAGATGACCAATAAGTCATTTTTTGGGAAAGGTGTGCGAGCCAATGATGTGCTTGAATTGGTCCATACTGATGTATATGGGCCATTTTCGACTCAAGATAAAAGAGGTTTCCTATACTTCATCACTTTTACTGAAGACTTCACAAGGTATGGATATGTGTATCTTATGAGACATAAATTCGAGGCTTTTGAGAAGTTCAAAGAGTACAAGTCGGAAGTAGAGAAGCAACTTGCAACAAGTAACAAGACCCTTTGATCGGATCGAGGAGGTGAATACTTGAGCAAGGATTTTCTAGATTTCTTAAAGTTACATGGAGTCCAATCAGAGTGGACACCTCCTGGAACACAACAGATGAATAGTATTGCCAAAAGGAGAAACTGAACCTTGTTGGATATGGTTCGATCCATCATGAGCTTCTCAGCTTTACCAATATACCTTTGGGGACATGCTATACAAACCTCAATATATGTTCTGAACAGGGTTCCTTCAAAGTCAGTAGAAAAGACACCCTATGAGATATGGTGTGGCAAGAGGCCAGCTCTTAAACATATGAGACCTTGGGGGTGCCATGCATATGTTAAGAAGATGCTCACTGACAAGTTGGAATCCAAAAGTGAGAAATGTTGCTTCGTGGGGTATCCAAAGGATAAGGGATACTACTTCTATCTTCCTGGAGAACGTAAGGTCATTGTTTCCAGGAACACAACTTTCCTTGAAGAAGAATATGTCTACAAGGAACATAGTTGCACATTGATAGAACTTGAAGAAATTCAAGAACCGCAAGATAACATAGATGTTGAATCCTTGCCGAATGATCAAGGCAAGAATTCAGTGGGAGTATTTGGTGAAGATTGGTTACTTCAAGTACGCCATTTGGCCAGTGGGAGTGTTACGATGAACAATGCAAAAATGCAAGATCCTCCTACACAGCCATTGGGAGTAGATGCAATGGCTGCACCTCCTCCCATTCAGGAAATACATAAAAATGATATTCCTGAAAGCTCTCAAGTTAGTGGATTATCCAACACACAAGAACCCTCTCACAGTCAGAATATACCAAGCACTGAACTGCAAAACAATCAACTTCGTAGGTCCTCTAGGACTCATCGTCATCTGAAAAAACAAATCTACTTGTGGAAACACACAGTGAGATAGATATTCTCGATAACGATGGGCCTACAACCTATAGCGAAGCAATGTTGGATATTGATTCGAAGAGATGGCAAGAAGCCATGAAATCCGAGATGGAATGTATGTACATCAATCAAGTGTGGAACTTGGTTGATTTGCCAGCTGGGGTTAAACTCATAGGATGCAAATAGGTCTTCAAGAAGAAGATCGATGCATTTGGAAATGTACAGACTTATAAAGAAAGGTTGGTGGCTAAAGGTTATAATCAACAGCCTGGGGTCGATTATGATGAAACTTTTTCACCTGTTGCTAAGATTAAGTCCATTCAGATTTTGCTTGCAATAGCTACATATTATGACATTTGGCAGATGGACGTCAAAACTGCTTTCATCAATGGTAATCTAGTTAAGGAGGTGTATATGAAACAACCTGAGGATTTTTCGCTTAACTCCAAACCAAATGTTGTATGCAAGCTACAAAAATCCATTTATGGGCTTAAGCAAGCCTCGAGGAGTTGGAACATTTGCTTTGACAAAGCTATCAAGTCATTTGATTTCATCAGAAGCAAAGAGGATCCCTGTGTTTATAGTAAATGCAAGGATGTGAGTATTGTCTTCATTATTATAAATGTAAATGACATATTGATAATGGGAGACAGTAAGACTCTTCTGCTGTCAGTCAATGAGTGGTTGTCTAGTACCTTCATGATGAAGGATTTAGGTGAAACCTGCTACATTCTGGGAACTAGGATCTATAGAGATAGACCTAATAGATTGTTGGGGTTGTCACAGTCAGTCTACATAGACAAAGTGCTTAGACGTTTTTCTATGGAAAATTCCAAGAAAGGCGGTCTACCTATGGGACAACGCATCAAGTTATCTAAGAAGGACAATCCTTCTAATGCTATAGAACTTGAACGCATGAAGAGGATCCCATATGCTTCGGCTATAGGATCGATCATGTTTGTCATGACTTGTACTAGGCCAGATGTGGCCTTTTCACTTAGTATGACTTGCAAATTCCAGCAGAATCCTGGGGAAGAACATTGGAAAGTAGTCAAGAGTATTCTTAAGTATCTTAGACGAACTAAAGATTACTTTTTAGTCAATGGTGGGGAAGAAAAGTTAGCTACTATTGGGTATACTGATGCTAGCTTTCAGACGGATCTTGATGAGTTCAAATCTCAGTCTGGGTACACATTCATTTTCAATGGTGGAGCAGTGAGCAGGAAAAGTTCCAAACAAGCTGCAACTGCTGATTCGACAACAGAAGTTGAGTACATTGCTGGATCGGAAGCTGGTAAAGAAGTTGTCGTGATTGCTGAGTTCGTGAAGGAACTAAGGGTAGTTCCGAGTGCCAGTTGTCCAATAACTATTTATTGTGACAACACTGGTGCGATTGCACAGGCTAAGGAACCAAGATCAACAAATAGAAATAAGTGTGTACCAAAGAAGTACCACATACTCAGGGAGATGGTGGAGACTGAAGAGATTAGATTAGACTATGTTCCCACAGTCGATAATCTAGCTGACCCATTTACTAAACCATTAAGCTTAGTCAAGCATAATGGTGATTTTGAGAATATGGGCATTAGATATGTTAAAGATTGGCTCTAGGCCAAGTGGGAATTAAAAGTATATGTATGTCCTAGAGATAATCCGTATTAGGACAAATGTACTTTATACACGTTCGTATTATTATTAATGGAGATTAATATTTTGGCATATGCAATTATTTAATTATTAGTTGATTGTTTATAATATTCTATAATATACATCCCTAGAGGTTACGTTGTTATTAATAATGTGAGATAATAATATTATAACGTAACTCTTAAAATAGCCTCGACTAATGATCATTGAGAATGGGATATTGATGATATGTGATAAGTCGACATGTGGTCTGCATCACATCCTTAGAGGATGTAGTATGTCTCACCTGCTACAAGTAATGACTACTTGTGATGGACACATGGATACTTTGAAAGTATTCGTATACCCTGCTGATATACTGTTTGTTATACTTGTCTAAAGTATGATCAGCGTGTGGGAGATAGAAGTCCTTAGACTTGAGGTCAATGCGCACCTTGTCTACAGAGTAATATACTTTGATCATGTCCTAAGCTCAAATTCCTTATAGGTTGAGATACGGCTTATATTGGGTATATTACGATGTGGATTAAAGGTGGTAGTTGAGCCAAGATTAGGATTCATTCCTCGAATGCATATTCGAGAGAACACTCAGATTCTCAGTGATATTAGGTTGATTAAGTCGTTGGCCAACGCAATAGACATATTTAGAATATGATCTAGTTGTCAACTAATATAGATGAGATACAATTATTAAGCCATTTGGATAGACACTTGAAAAATCCTAAGCTTAATCGGGTGTGTCGTGAATGAAATGATTTTATCTGACCACATAGAGGTTAAGTTTACTGGATTCATGTAAACGTACTTCACATATTGAGTTCGTCTTGCAGCGTCGTCTAGGAGTTCCGCGTAGACATTAATTTGATTAATGTCGATATGTGAAGGCCTGTAGGATCACACTATGTCGATTGTCTTTTCGATCTAAGGATGTATTGAGAGAGTATTAAATATTCGATTTAGAATCGAGATATTTAAATGAATTATGATTGTTTTAATTAAGTCAAAAATGGATTTTGTATTTAATTAAGAATGTGTGGAAAATAAAATGAGACAGTGTAGGCCACGTCAGCGCCGCGGCGCCCACACCATAGGGCCAGGACGCCATGACCTAATCTATCTCGAATTTTGGGCCAGGCCCTAGGTCAAACGCTAATTTGGTTTGACCTAATTTTTCACCTATAAATACAGAACTACACTTCATTATTCGTGACATTTGATTTTCATATCATTATTCTAAGTCTTAGAGACTCAGAATCAAAACACTATCTTGAACCTCTGCCGGATTTCCTAGCTTTCCAAAGGAGGAATGCATTGAAGCTTGGAGCTTGCAATCGAAAGAGCATTCGCGTGCGCACCCACAGTTGATAAAAATTGCAGATATTGTAAACATGTAAGTATCATTCAAGACTTATGTTCATAGTTTAAAATTATCCTATAGTCAAACAGTTCTACGTTTGTTGGGTTTGAAACAAGTTTTCAATATCTGATGCGTACAACAACCCAACAAAAACCTTCAGAAGGGTCACTGTGGTGATTGACAACTGTAGTAATTATGGATGAAGATGTTGGTTGTAGTGGTGAGCATTGGAGTTGATAACGGTATGATGTAGCTATTAGCGGTGAAGTGGATGGAGTAGCATTGAATTATCATTTTTGTAGAAACCCTTAAATAGACATTCTAATGATCATTTATATCTATTTAGAGTTAGGACTCATTAAGTGATTGTAAAATTTAAAAAATGAATAAAGTTAATAATTAAGATCAAGACCTTTATTAAGTGAAATAAATAAGAAACCCTGCTAATGTGTGACGCTTTGTGCACCCGATTGTCTTTTTTAAATAAGGAAGGTCCTCTTTAGCAAAATATTTGAATATTAACATTAAATATTTGAATACTCTCCCCGTATCAAATTATTTGTCATTTTTTCTTTTACATGCCCTTTAAAAAATATTAATTGAAAATGAATATTTTACTTTTCTTTATGTCTAAGTTATAATCTCTCTATTAAATGTTTACTTTATCTATGTTCTATTACTGACAAAATTCTACTAAAGGTAAAATAGAAAAAGAGTAATTAATTTTGCTTTAAACATCTAAAAAATATTTTGATTTAATAACGACGACAAATAATTTGAGACGGAGGAAGTAATCATGAACTCAATTTTTTGGTCGTGGGAGTATATTAAAAGCAGAGGAGTAAATCTCCATTGACCAGTAAGGAAAAGTAGCTTTAATTTGATCGATATTGCTTAACTTTTAGCTGCTTTTATAATGGTCCAATTTCCAAATGACCTAATTAAATAATGTCACATGCTATGATTGTAGTACATGTCATACTTGCACATTTCCAAGTTCCACGAATATAGTGCATCAAAGATTTACTATTTTATTCCAAATGTTCTGTCGGTAGTTAGTGTTGATTACAATGGTGCAGGAAACAGAAATAAGTAACTGCTAAGAATTACAACACAATGAAATTATAACAAACTGAAATTTCAATGAACTGCAACAAGAAACTAGAACAATTTTGATATGCTAAGTCGAGTGATGACACTCTGTCTTTAAGACAAGATTGCCCCGTATATATCCTTTCTACGTTCTGGACAATAGTCTTCCAAGATAAAACAACAACTCAACAAATGAGCAAAAGAAATTCAAGTGTTACTTTGAAGAATTTTGAGTAATGAAATGATGCTGGAAAGTTGTAGGAAGAATCTGATTTCGTTTGTATGTTCTGTGCTCTCTCAACAATTGGCAAAGGCTCCATTATATAGTTGTAGGAGAGGACTTACCAACTGCCCACATAATTGATGTTACTGGCCAAGTAATGACAATTATGGAGGTAGTAATTCATCCAAAATAAATGGTGAATTGATGTGCAACAGATTAGCCTTTAGGGAGAGTTATTCAGCCAAAATAAATGACTGAATTGACTGCATATTAAGGCTGGTTAATGTTCCAAAAACCAATTGCCAGCAAAAGCACAAGTTCTCTGCCCAATTTAACTTACCAGAAACTTCAGGGACCCAAACTGTAAATATGAAGCAATTTGGGTCCAAAAAGATAATACCAGAAGAAGCCCATGACCCACGACCCGGACGGGACGGGCTGGCGGCGGCGGCGCGCGTGTGGGCTTATCCTTGAACCGAAGCACATCTAGGTCCTCCCTCCTTTAAACACATGGGATACCCCTTGGGGTCCCAAACCCCAAGCCAATGTTGAGACTTATAAACTAAACAAATCTTTCTTCCCCCACCAATGAGGGAGGATTGGTCTTTACCACCCTTTTCCATGCTTCAAACACCTCACTTCGTGGACCAATATATTTTTCATTTCTCAACGAAATTTGACGATCCTTGGCCCTACGGTCATCTACTTACTTAGTAGATTATGCACATGTGAAGAATCAAAGTTCCCAACATGCGGAACACTAGTGTTTAAGTCATTAAATATGGTTGGAAAATATATTTTATGTATCAAAATTTATAATAGATAGCATGTAAATTTTAACCTTAGACCCTGCCTTGGGATGAATTTAAACGGAGAGGGAATAATTAAACTTAAACTTGCTCTACCCTATTGAAATAAAATAAATCTCGAACACTACTACACAAACCAGAAATAGGAAAGGTTTTTTTTCTCATCTTCTTTTGTTTCCTCTATATTTTTTCTAATTTTTTGAAGTTCTTATTTCAATTAGCAAGGGCAGTTGTTTACCTCCAAAAAGGTACAATTGAATTTGCGTATGTGGTTTAAAGGATACATGGGTTGATTTGCTTTTGACAATGTAAATAATGAGATATAAGTAATGAAATAAAGTAATAAAGAAATAATTGTATGATAAATTGAGCCTGATTCGTGTGAACTCGGAGGAATCTCGTAATGAGGATAACTCCGGTTGAACACTCAGCCTTTGAGAACACTTTGAATCCAAAGCAAAAGAATATAAAGAACAAAGTGAGTATGCTGTCTTGCTATTTCCTTTCTGATCCCTTACAATAGGATGAGAACATCTACTTATACTAGAGTTATGGGGTGCATGATCCATAAATCATGCCTTCTTAATTACTAATATTAATGTTGCAATAAAAGGTAATAAAGTCTAATAAAAGCTAATAAAGGCTAAAGGAATTTCGAGGATAACAATTATATTCTTGAGTTGACTCTTATTCGGCCACTAGTTTATGTTCGGTGTCATAATCACATGTTTGTATCCGGTGTTTTGGCCACAAGTTTGCATTCGGTGTCTTCATGGTTGAGTCACCTCCGACTAGTCATTATTGACACATGTCACTTCCTAATTCATCCAGCTCTTGAGGTCAATTTTTACCGTATATAGATAGTTCCCCCACTTTCCGAATACTCCCTATGATGTTATCGGGAAGTGGAAGATTTAATCATTTCAACTCAAAAATCGTGTAATCATCATTGTCACTGCCTCATCAAAAATCTTGTCGGAAAAACCCAATCGGGACAAAAATGAGGTGAAGGAAAAAAGAGTGCATGACTTAGGGATTTTAAATGACAATTCCACCGCAGAAAAAGTACCACCACCACATAAAGCTTTATCTCGATTTTTTAGTGTTCATCCAAAAATTTTAATCTTTAAGTTTCGGCTCTTGAGTTTTTCGTTGTACCCGAAACTTATAGTCTTTAAGTTTTGACTCTTGGGTTTTGGTATACGCGAAACTTTTAGAACCTCATAGTCTTGTAGATCGGGTATATTAATGACCGTAAAATTTTTACTTCCAATTTTGGTAAAGTCGGGGAACTTAATGCATCCGATTAACTTTTTGGTTGAGAAATAAAACATTCAATTTTTAGCCATTTGACTGGGTGACTTTATAAGAGAGGGCCCTTATTTTTATGTGTTTATTAAGAGGATGTCCCCTGTTCATTTGGGCACAATTGTTCGGATTCGTAATTCTTATTTGCTTTTAAGTGTGAGCAAATTTAAGAATGATTTAGTTTATTCAGACATATACGATGATGTTTAGAAGGTGCAAGTTTGGCTTCATTCATTCCTTAAACATACATAAGTGCTTACAACATTGCATATAGTTTAGAGGAAGTTAACAATAGTATATTGCAAGAGAATTGCGGCCGAGGCTGATCTGGCAGTCCCCAGTCCTTTTTTATTTATTTTGGACCAGTTTAGGCTATCTCTGGTATTTATTTTTGAGCACGAATTATGAGGATTCGGGCATAGTGCCTTCCTTTAACTCCGTCCAGAATCATCTTCAAATGCTTCCAGTACTTATTGTTATAGTTTCCACTACTTTGACAGTGTTCGTAGATATATTATTCTTTATGTAAATCATTTTCAGGCGATTCGCTCCGAAGACGCTCTTGTCTCCTGTCAATCCGTGATCCCGATGGGTATGGTTCAAACCGGTGTCTTGAATGCCTCCGATCAAAAATATGTTGATCTTGACTCCGGATCATAGAAGAAGTCAACATAATCATCTAATAATCTTCCACGCGAATCTTTGATTCGTACCTGTTATGAACATCAGCCCATGTTGTTGCAGAAAATTCTAGCAGATTCTCATTGAGTTTAAAAGAGGAATTGAAGCTCCTAGGATTTAATTCTTTGGTGAAAGCTTTCACTGCCCATTCATCCGATACCAGAGGAAGAAACATCCGTTCCTTTTAAAACATTGTCACGAACTCACGCAGCAACTCCGTATCCTTATGAGCAATTTTAAATATATTCGCTTTTCTTACTTGGACCTTCCATGCTCCAGCATGTGCCTTTATAAAAACATCTGCAAGCATTTCAAATGAGTTAATAAAATATACAGGCAACATAGAGTACCATGTCATTGCCACTTTGGATAGTATTTAGCCAAATTTCTTCAGCAACACCGATTCGATCGCATCCGGGTGCATGTCATTGCCCTTTACCACACACGTGTACAATTCCACATGCTCATGTGGATCCGTTGTTCCATTGTACTTTGGAAGATCTGACATTTTGAACCTTTTTGGTATCAATTTCGGAGTTGCGCTCGGTGGGAACGACAACTGAATATACCTTTTCGAGTCCGATCCCTTCAACATCGGAGGCGCTCCAAGAATCTGGTCTACCCTTGAATTGTAGGTTTCAACCTTCTTTTCAGTAGTATCCATTCGCTTAGTCAAATCTTGGAGCATTTTCAAGATCTCCGAGGCTTCATTTACCCCCGAACCAGTGTCATCTCCTTCGACTCGATCTTCCTCTCGGACTCGATCTTCATCCCGATCTGGATGAGTTTCGTCCATCGCACTTGCCCCACTGCTCTTCTTTTGCAACTGTGTAATAGCCTCCTATTATTCCTTCAACATGTTAAAGATTCGAGCCAAATATATTCCGCCATCCTCATCAACGTCCGATATTTTTTCACGTGACCTAGACCCCTGGGTGAAATCACGGAGTTAGTTTGATGCTCGCCAGTTACTGGATCAACGGGCGGGATGTTGTTGTTGTTATTGATATTGTTAACACCATTGTCACCGTCGTTGTTGTTATCGTGGTTGCTAACCTCAACTTGGATTTCACTAGTCATTTCGCAAGTACTTGGTGCTGACCTGTTTTCACAAAATCTGAAAAGAACAAGTAAAATTTGAGTTAGAACAAATAAGCACAATTATCCTTGGCCCCATGGTGAGCGCCAAACTATTTACCACAAAAAAAGTACAGTTTTTAATTTTTTTATGTGGTTTAAAGAATACGTGGATTGATTTGCTTTTGACAATGTAAATAACGAGAGATAAATAATGAAATCAAGTAATAAAGAAACAATGGTATGATAAATTGAGCTTGATTCGTGTGAATTCGGAGGAATCTCATAATGATGATGACTCCGGTTGAACACTCAGCCTTTGAGAACACTTTGAATCCAGAGCAAAAGAATATAAAGAATAAAGTGAGTATGCTATCTTGCTATTTCCTTTCTGATCCCTTACAATAGGATGAGAACATCTACTTATACTAGGCCTATAGGGTGCATGATCCACAAACCATGCCCTCTTAATTACCAATATTAATGTTGCTAAATCCTAATAAAAGCTAACAAAGGCTGGATGAATTTTGAGAATAACGGTCATATTCTTGAGTTGACTCTTATCCGGCCACAAGTTTATGTCCGGTGCCATGGTCACATATTTGTATCCGTGTTCTGGCCACAAGTTTGCATCCGGTGTCATCATGGTTGAGTCACCTCCAACTGGCCATTCCTGACACGTTTCGCTTCCTAATTCGTCCAGCTCTTGAGATCGATTTTTACTGTATACAGTAGCATCTACATATAACTTCATATTACAAATTCTTAAACTAGAAATTTAATACAATTACCCTTTCTCACTGCACTGGAACTTATATGGAAATTAATTTATGTAGTTTTAGTATTCAATCATTTTTATTATAAAAAATATTCTTTAAACACCAAGTATCATGTCTTGAAACAACCGTTGTCTTGCAGCATTGCAAATATTTATTTTATAGTGTAGTGTGTTCCTTATAAGTTATATGTATATGTAAGTTATATTTGTGAGATTCATCAATAGTTTTAGTGTAATTTCAGTTTGTTTCTTCCATCACTTTTTAATTCTTAACTTCTATATTTTTTTTATATTGTATTAGTTGATTTTCAAAAAAATACCAAAAATTAATCGAATCGTACCGAATTTATATGATATAGTTTGATTAGGCACGGAATGTAAGAAATAAAAGAGGACTTTTGAATCTTGTGGTCTAAAACAAGTAAATGATATTTGTGTGATTATAGATCATCTCGTTAAGCATAAAATGTAAAGTTTAACTTTAATTGTTATCAAATAAGAAAATGTGTCATTCTTTTTCAGACTGACTAAAAGGGAAAATGTGTCATATAAATTGGGACAGAAGAAGTAGTATTTAAGTGAAGGACAAAATGGTCATTCAGCTTCTAAGGAGTATTTATGTAATCCAACTTTTAACTTTGCGGCTTTCCAGTAATATAATACTCCCTTCGTTTCAATTTATGTTGCACTTTTCACTTTTCGTCAGTTAATTTGACTACACTTTGAAGCTAACTTGGATTAGATTAACTCAATGTTTTAAGATTAAAAATTATATATTTGAAAACTGCATGAAAAATGCTATAAGTTGGAACTTTTCTCATATCAATTTGGTGAAAAAATACATTTTAAAATATTGGTTAAAGTTCATATAGTCTGAATCTCGAGAAGCGAAAAGTGACACATAAATTGAGACAGGTGGAGTTATATGATTAATGTATTATTAAAAAAAGAACGATTAAGGTATTAGGTGATAAGACTCTACCTGCTAATGTGAATTTAGTTTTATGCGTCATTCCCATGCCCAAATGTTCGTCCAAATTTAGTATCATGCGTCATTCACAGACCTTACTCCTATTTCTTGGAGGTACATGGTTGTTTTCTGATAGAATATATGTAAATATATTCTTTTGGTATAATTAGTAATTTTGTATATCTGTAATTATTGTAGCAATATTTTATATTAGTTAGGTGAATATTTAATTTCCGTAATTATAACATAGAATTACTATTGTATATCATGTATATAAAACATTTACATCAATGAAATTAGTAAGGGGTTATTCTCTTTTATGGTATTAGCAGTCTAGGGCAATTTTTTTCCTTCTCCACTAATCTTCCATCGCCCTCTAAACCCTCGGCCATCTCTTCAATTTTTCGGTCCAAACCCTAATTCTCCTCTTGTTTCTCAATCATGTCTAACACAAAGAATACCTTTTATCATTCCCTTGCAGTCTCCAACATCCCTACCGCCCTTGAAATAGAGAACGTCTAATATGCGACGTGGGCGGAACTTTTTAAAGTTCACGCAAGGTCTCATAGAGTCCTCCATCACATCGTCAAACTGGAAAAAGGCAAGGAGAAGGTGCCTTCCACCGATGATGAAATAGAGTTGTGGGCAACTCTTGATGCTACGGCCCTCCAATGAATTTATTTCACCATATTTATGGACCTTTTACAGACAATTATCAAACCCGATGTCACGATAATGGAAGCTTGGAATAGTTTGCGTGATATATTCCAAGATAATAAAAATTCTCATGCCGTAACCCTTGACAAGAATTCTCTCACATAAATATGGAGGATTTTTCGAATGCCTCAGCCTATTGTCAAATGCTCAAGGAGTTGTTAGATAAAATCAAGAATGTCGGCGCTCCCGTCACAAATGATTGTCTCGTTCTTCAGATGTTTGCATGTCTCTCCGAGGCGTATAATGGGGTTGGAACTCTTCTTCTCCAAAGCAATCCTCTCCCACCGTTCTAGCAAACACGTTCCATGCTCACCTTAGAAGAAGCAGGGTTGGATACAACCAGAGCCAATTCCGCCATGATGGTGGACATGTCCCGCGAAATCGATGACTCTCAATCATTATCCAAATATTATGGTCAAAACCATAACAACGGAGGTGGCAAAAGGGGTCAAAATCGTGGAAAAAAACTCAGAGGCGAATGTGGCGGTGGCAAGGGTCGTGGCTGCAGTAGCAACAGTGGCAGAAATGGTGGACGTGGAGGCGGCAATGGCGGTCAGTAGGGGGCCGGGCCACAGCACCCCTGGCAACAGGCCTGGGCCAGTGGGCAGTGGTCATGGGGCTTGCCTTGGTCCAGTGGACAGTGGCCATAGGGCCTGCCTTGGTCCAATGGGCAGTGGCCCATGCCGCCCTGCCCTTACCCATCACAAAACTAGGATACGCCCACCGGCAACAGCAGCAGCAAGCCCAGAATGGGCTTGGTCCTCAAAATCACTCGGCCTGGCCTGCTTGGGCCTCGGCCACAGCAGGCTTTCGCTACTGCGGGCCCATCCGTATCTCCAACATATAAGGATATCGAGGCGGTAATGCATACACTTGGGATAAATCATCCGGATACAAATTGGTACATGGACAACGGTGCTACTTCTTATATGACATCCACGCCAGGTAATCTCTCGTCTTATTTCAATTTGAGCAAAAATTGTGGCGTAATTATTGGTAATGGAAATTCAATTCCAATTTGTAGTTATGGTCACACAAATTTGTCTCCTCCGAACCCACCTTTAGCCTTGAAAAATGTCCTTTATGCTCCTCAATTAATTAAAATTTTGATGTCTGTTCGGAAATTTACAACTGATAAACTGCACACGTCTATCATATCTCTTCTCATCTCTGAATTTGCAATAAAAGACTTGGGGCCTTTGAGTTATTTTTTGGGTATAGTTGTAACTCATTATGCATGTTATCTATTTCTATCTAAGAGGAAGTATGCATCAAAGATTATTGAACGGACTGACATGTCATCTTGTAAGTCATCTCCTACTCCTATTGACACTAAACCGAAGCTGAGTGCTACTTCTAGCACATCATACGAGGATCCCTCCCACTATTGTAGTCTTGCAGGGGCTCTTCAATATTTCACATTTACGAGGACTGATAGAACTTATGCAGTGTAGCAAGTGTGTTTATTCATGCATGATCCGAGGGGGGAACACATGCACGCTCTAAAACACATTGTGTGTTACATTCAGGCACTCTTGATTATGGGTTACACTTATATCCATCATCAGTATCTACTCTCATGTATTATACAGATATTGATTGGGGTGGATGTCCAGATATCAAGCGTTCGACATCTAGTTATTGTATGTTTCTTGGTGATAACTTGGTCTCTTGGTCGGCTAAACGCCAGGCTACTTTGTCGCGCTCCAGCGCGGAGGCCGAATATCGAGGGGTAGCCAATGTGGTGTCTGAGTCATGTTTGTTGCGTAACCTCCTCTTAGAGATCCATTTTCTTATTCGGAAAGCTACCTTGGTCTACTGAGATAATATTAGTGCGATATATCTCTCATGGAATTCTGTTCAACATCAGCGCACTAAACATATCGAGATGGATATTCACTTTATTCGCGAAAAGGTAGCTCGTGGACAAGTACGTGTCTTGCATGTCCCCTCGCGTTATCAAATTGCTGACATATTTACTAAGGGCCTTCCCTTAGTTCTGTTTGAAGATTTTAGGGACAGTCTCAGCATACGACGACCGCCTGCTACGACTGCGGGGGTGTGATAGAATATATGCAAATATATTCTTTTGGTATGATTAGTGATTTTTATATATCTATTATTGTAGTAATATTTTATATTAGTTAGGTGAATACTTAATTTCCGTAATTATAGTCTAGAATTACTATTGTATATCATGTATATAAACCATTTACATCAATGAAATCAGTAAGGGATTATTCTCTTTCATTTTCGAAAGACATTCCACCCAAGTAACACATTAAAGCAATGTTAAATATAAAATACAAAAGTTAAAGCAGACGACATAACAAATAATTGAGAAATCATCACATAGCATTCACAAAAGTGGAACAGTAACAACAACAAAGTAATGCGATAATTGAAGCAAAAACAACATGTAGTAACAGAAATTGAAGAACCAAAATTTGCGAGATTAGTATTAATGCTAGTGGTATGCAAAGATACAATATCCAACTACCTTCTAACCTTGTACCCTAATTCGTTTGCTCGATAACCTCCTATATATATAAGGTCATATCCTCTGTAAGCTGCAGAAGTCTCATGTCCTGTCTAATCACATCTACCCAATATTTCTTCAGCCTACCTTTACCTTTCCTGAAATCATTCATAGCCAACCTGTCACACCTCCACACTAGGGCATCCTAGCATCTCCTCCTCACGTGCCCGAACCATCTTAGTCTCACTTTCTGCATATTGTCCTCCACCGAGGTCTAATTATTTCCTCGTGCATTGATTTTACATACAACTATTATGATCTATACTTGGGGATAATAATCAATGCATATAGGGGATTATTCAACCTAATAACCCTAACCACACAACAGAACATAACATAATTTCCTTGAAATCAACTACTTACAATCTAAGAATATTTAAAGTAATTTATAGGAATGGTCTTGAAAATGAGTGGTCTTGAGTGTTTGATAGGGGCTTGCCCTGAACAAACCTTCAAGGTTAAAAGTCAAATTTGTTAAATTTGAAATTTTTCCATGGAACAAACAGAGTAATAAATTCAAACCATCTAGTTCAAAGTCATTGGGTGTAACCGAATATTTACGCCCTTTCGCCCAACTTACGTATCTTTCGAATTTAGCCCACTTTGTTAATTTTAATAAAGGCTTAATATATATTCAGTCCCTAAAATTTATTAGGATATTTTATTTAGACACGCGAATTAAGTTTTATTTCAAATGAACATCTCAACTCCTAATAAAGTGTTTCAATTAGACATTTTTTATTTGAATTTTGGAAAAAGGTTTTGTGCGTATTTTCATTCGTCTATTAGGTAATTACGATAACCACATAATATATGTCATCTCCTTTAATTATATGTGTTCAGCTCAATTAGTAAACCAAGTCATTTTCTACTTGCGGTTGATGCGTATAATTAAAGGAGATAACATAATTATGTGATTAATTAAATTACTTAATAAACGAATGAAAACACGCGCAAAACCCTTTTTAAAAAATTAAATCAAAAGTGTCTAATTTGAACACTTTATTGGTAGTTGAGGTGTTCAATTAGACTAGGGCTAGTTCGCGTGTCTAAATGGAATATCCACTACTAAAAATCTCTATTTTTTCACTCAAAAATGTTCAGTGGCTATTTCTCACTGAATGTTCGGTGGAAAAAATTTAAATAGTAGTGTTTTCACATAGAAAAATTAAGAAAAATTTCTCAGCATTTCAATGGAGACATGTTTCCCACCATGCTTTTTCCAGTGAGTTGGTTCGGTGGAAATGAGGTGGAAAAACTATGTTTTTGTCACACCCCAAAATCCATCCTGAACGCAACAGGCATTCGATGCTATGAACAACACCGGAACCACCTTATAAAGTAAATAAACATCTAATCTCTTTTAATAATATTTCAGTATTTACTTAAAACAAGTCATTTAAGGCTAACTGAAATCATGCTCTCACTTATAAAATAAAATCAGCAGAAGTCTAATATGAATAATCAGTTATAAAATGTAGCAATACCTCAATAAGCCATACGAGACTTCGACATCTACCCACAATATAACAACTATCTATGAAGCTTCTAACATAAATAAATGAATTGACTAACTTCATAATGCAGCCTAAAAATTAAAATAAATAAATGATGGTAGAGGGGTGTCCCACGAACAAGGGTGTGAGCTCACCAATAAGTCTGGAAAGCAGCAAGTTCTCCTACTCTGTATGCGTATCACGAACCTGCTCTGCTTCGTTACCTAACATACCATAAAAAATAACAATGGTATGCCTGAGTACTGGGTACTCAGTGAGCGTCTTCGGGATAATAGTTAATAGCAAAATACTATAATAATAATAAGCAGTTTAACTGTGTAAGTAAAGCAGTTCGAAATCCATAAATAAAATAGTTCACCAAACTTAAAGAAATCATTAGTAGAATCCATTAAGAGAGAATCATATCACTTTCAATCCATTATACAATTTATCAAGATTAAGTCTTCCATTTATGAAATCAAGATCAACATCAAGTCACTCACCAACAATCAAAATCATGTCAATACAGGCCAAATCAATGAAACGAAGAGATGACCATTAAGATTCTCTAAAATCGCATAGAGGCACTCCATCGGGGTTGACATCCTCGATGACTATACTTCCTTCCAAATAGCTAGGCAAACCCCACTCCGTCTATTGTCCCTCGATGGCTATCCTTCATCCCGAATAGCTAGGCAAACCCTATCGGGGCTATAGTCGCTCGATAGCTATCCTTCCTCCCGAATAGCTAGGAAAATCACACCGGGGATATTGTCCCTCGATGGTTATCCTTCCTCCCGAATAGCTAGGCAAACCACACCGGGGATGTTGTCCCCGATGGTTATCATTTATCCCGAATAGCTAGTAAAACCCCACCGGAGCTATAGTCCCTCGATGGTTATCCTTCCTCTCGAATAGCTATGCCAAACACATAAAATAAAAATCATAACAAATTTGTTGAATCACAATCACGACAAAGAAACTGAATCACTAACTATGAATTATATTCATTATCCCGTTAATAGAGGTACATCAAGTTATTAATAGATTGTGAAACCATATTCAAGTTATTAAATAAGTTTCAACTTCCACAAAACTCGTTCATAGGGCAAAACACATGAAATATCCAAGCTTTCAAAATCAAGTTTAAGACTTCCCTTATAGGGTAAATCATGTTCAAAGTCTAAAGCTTTATAAATCAATTTCAACAATCTCTTGATAGGAAAATATCATGAATACATATGTATAATATGATATACCTAAGGTTCCATGAGGGCTTGTCCCTCAATCACATGAAACCTTTCCAAAGAAATCATTTTAAGGTTAAAAAAGTATGTTCGAAAAGAAAAAAAATTAAAAAGAGACATACCTTGATTCCCACTAAAAGCTAGCAAACGTATTCCTCCAAGTTCAACAATCGCTCTACAACTTATTAGGATGATAATGTTTAGAACTTTAATCTAATTCCACCCATTTTATCCCCTTTATCAAACAACTAGGGTTTTCATGTCTAAAAGGTGTTATTGCTTTCATATGATTCATCCATGAATTCTAATGATATATAAATGGTATATAAACCCAAAACAATTCCCATAACTATACTAGAATGTTATAAACATACCTCACGACGAATTTCTGACGATTATTTTCTTTAACTGTTCTTGAATCAAATTCTCACAATTTATGAATTAGATGAGGATTCTAGTGTTAATCTTTGTTATATTGAGATAGCAATCATTGGGTTAATTAAGAACTTACCTTAGAGGTTTAGAGAATGCTTTGGGGTGTTTTCTCTCCAAAAAGATGGCTTAGAATCAAGTGGAGTAGGTTTTATGAAGTCAGAGGTATATAATATTCGAAAAAATCATTACACGCCGGAAAATATGTCTGGCGCCTCGCGTCCACGTCCAAGGGGTACGCCCCGCGCCAGGCTTAATTTTGGTTGCATCGGTAATATTCAGTAAAATAGGCATAACTCCTCGCACATAGCTCCGATTGATATGGTACATATATGGTTGGAAAGATACTTTAAATACCTACAACTTTTATTTTATGAGTTATCTCAAATTCCCAACAGAACAACCCTAAAACTGAGTACAAATGAGAATTACCTCAGACTTTGACGAATTTAAGAACTTTTACTAACTCTTTTATTTGGTTTGACCTCAAAACGACTATTTATCACACGAATTCGTCCGAAGGGATTCACATAACTAAAATATGACACGTCAACACTCGTTAAATTCATTCACACCTAACCTGAATTTATGAAATGTTACAGTTTTATAGCACAAATGTTTCACTGAATGTTGGTGGAAAAAAGTTGATCTTGGCAAGTTTATGGAGTTGGATATGTATAAAGCCTTATGCAAACTAAAATAGAAATTATAGAAATAGTGGAGATGAAGAAAAAAGGGAGAGAACCGAAAGAGGTACTACGATACTAGAATTTTTTTAATATGAGTGAGGCACAACCAACAAAAGTATGTGAGGGCATATCCTATCCTTGACAAGTGAAATCGTGGGCCCATAAGCAATTATCACCCTGACAATTTCTCTTTTGACTAGTTCCTCGTTGCCCCCTTCCCTTGCTATCTGTAGATGGCAACAAAACCCTGCCCCCTCTGATGACCTTGTTGGAAATTTGCCTTTGGAAGGGAGGTTGCGTCCACCAATATTTAATGACTTAAACACTAGGGTTCCGCATATTGGAAGCTTTGTCTCATCACACATGCATAATCTACTAAGTGAGTAGATAACCGTAGGGCCAAGTATCGATAAATTTCGTTAAGAAATGAAAGAGATATTGGTCCACGAAGTAAGGTGTTTGAGGCATGGAAATATGGTGTGGGACAAATCTACCACATCGGTGGGAAAATGAAGAATTGTTCTCTTTATAAGCCTAAAAATGGATAAGGGTTTGGGACCCCAAGGGGTAACCCATGTGTTTGAAGGAGGGAGGACCTAGGTGTGCTTGGGTTCGAGGCTAGCCCCACACGCGCGCCGCCGGCGCCCGTCCGGTCCGGGCTCGGGTCTCGGGTCATGGGCTTCTGGGCTTCTAGGCTTCAAGGCTACTTCTGAGTAGAGAGGATTAAAAAGGAGAGCAGAAACGGTGGTTCCTTCCATTTCCTCTAAATTTTCCATTCTTCAGTATCTTGATTCTTGCGCTTTAGTTTGCAAGGCAAGTTTTCATGTATTACTAATTTGCAAGGCAAGTTTCATAAAAACCATGCCGGATGAGGCATAGTTTCTATATACCTTTTCGCGAATAGACATAGTTTCTATTAAAATCTTACCTTGCAAAATTAGGTCATAGATCTGAATTTATTTTTTATTTTTTTCAATGTGTCGAAGGGCAAAAATTAAAGACCTGAAATTTGAGAGGCAAAAATTAAAGACCACCCCAAAATAGGGGAATTTGTGCGAATTTCCACGGAGAAGTATTAACACTTCTATTCCATCAAAAATTACATGCATCAATTAAGAATTCATGTTAATCTCAGCATAAAGCAAGAAGGGTCATTATTTGATTACTTAGTTAAAGAAGAATGATCTAAAAGTGAGAGTCTTATGTCTAACTTTTGTTGGAAATTTGCCTTTGGTGGGGGGTTGCGTCCACCCATATTTAATGACTTAAACACTAGGGTTCCGCATGGAGGCTTTGTCTATTCACACGTTCATAATCTACTAAGTGAGTAGATGACCATAGGGCCAAGGATCGTCAAATTTCGTTAAGAAACGAAGGAGATATTGGTCCATAAAGTAAGGTGTTTGAGGCATGGCAATATGGTGTGGAACAAATCTACCACATCGGTGGGAAAAAGAAGAATTGTTCTCTATATAAGCCTAAAAAATGGATAAGGGTTTGGGACCCTAAGGGGTAACCCATGTGTTTGAAGAAGGGAGGACCTCGGTGTGCTTGGGTTCGAGGCTAGCCCCACACGCACGTCGCCGCCTCCCACCCATCTGGTCTGGGCTCGGTCTCGGGCCATGGGCTTCTGGGCTACTTCTAAGTAGAGAGGATTAAAAAGGAGAGCAGAAACAGTGGAGAAAACCTGTAAAAACAGAAACTCTTCCTTCAGTTTCCTCTAAATTTTCCATTATTCAGTATCTTGATTCTTGCGCTTTAGTTCGCGAAGCAACTTTTCATGTATTACTAATTCGCAAGGCAAGTTTCATTGAAACTATGCCGGACGAGGCATAGTTTCTATATACCTTTTCGCGAATAGACATAGCTTCTATCAAAACCTTACCTTGCAAAATTAGGTCATAGATCTGAATTTATTTTTTATTTTTTTCAATGTCAGAAATATTTTTGGCCACTTTTTTATTACTTAAAGTGTCGAAGGATTGAGGGGCAAAAATTAAAGACCACCCCAAAATAGGGGAATTTATGCGAATTTCTCTGGAGAAAATTAGTTTAGATGCCCGTTAATTCACTAGCTTTGGAGTATTAATAATTCTATTCCATCAAAAATTACATGCATCAATTAAGAATTCATGTTAATCTCAGCATAAAGAAAGAAGGGCCATTATATGATTACTTAGTTAAAGAAGAAGGATCTAAAAGTGAGAGTCTTATGTCTAACTTTTATTGGAAATTTGTCTTTGGTGGGGGGTTGCGTCCACCATATTTAATGACTTAAACACTAGGATTCCGCATGGAGCCTTTGTCACTTCACACGTGCATAATCTACTAAGTGAGTAGATGACCGTAGGGCCAAGGATCGTCAAATTTCGTTAAGTAATGAAAGAGATATTGGTCCACGAAGTAAGGTGTTTGAGGCATGAAAATATGGTGTGGGACAAATCTACCACATCGGTGGGAAAAGGAAGAATTGTTCTTTTTATAAGCCTCAAAAATGGATAAGGGTTTGGAACCCCAAGGGGTAACCCATGTGTTTGAAGGAGGGAGGACCTAGGTGTGCTTGGGTTCGAGGCTAGACCCACACGCGCGCCGCCGCCGCCTGCCCATCCGGTCTGGCCTCGGGCCTCGGGTCATGGGCTTCTGGGCTACTTCTGAGTAGAGAGGATTAAAAATGAGAGCAGAAACAGTGGAGAAAACCTGTAAAAACATAAATTTTTCCTCTAAATTTTCCATTCTTCAGTATCTTGATTCTTGCACTTTAGTTCGCAAGGAAAGTTTTCATGTATTACTAATTCGCAAGGCAAGTTTCATAGAAACTATGCCGGACGAGGCATAGTTTCTATATACCTTTTTCGCGAATAGACATAGTTTCTATCAAAACCTTACCTTGCAAAATTAGGTCATAGATCTGAATTTATTTTTTATTTTTTTCAATGTCAGAAATATTTTCGGCCACTTTTTTTTTACTTAAAGTGTCAAAGGACAAAAATTAAAGACCTGCAATTTGAGGGGCAAAAATTAAAGACCACTCCAAAATAGGGGAATTTTTGTGAATTTCCCCGGAGAAAATTAGTTTAGATGCCCGTTAATTCACTAGCTTTGGAGTATTGACAATTCTATTCCATCAAAAATTACATGCATCAATTCAGAATTCATCTTAATCTCAACATAAAGCAAGAAGGGCCATTATTTGATTACTTAGTTAAAGAAGAAGGATCTAAAAGTGAGAGTCTTATGTCTAACTTTTGTTGGAAATTTGCCTTTGGTAGGGCATTCCGTCCACCCATATTTAATGACTTAAACACTAGGGTTCCGCATGGAGGCTTTTTCTCTTCACACGTGCATAATCTATTAAGTGAGTGGATGACCATAGGGCCAATGATCGTGAAATTTCGTTAAGAAATGAAACAGATATTGGTCCATGAAGTAAGGTGTTTGAGTCATGGAAATATGGTGTGGGACAAATCTACCACATCGGTGGGAAAAGAAAGAATTATTCTTTTTATAAGCCTAAAGATGGATAAGGGTTTGGGACCCCAAGGGGTAACCCATGTGTTTGCTAAGCCCACGCGCGCGCCGCCGCCGCCCGCCCGTCCCGTCCGAGCTCGGGGACTTGGGCCTTGGACTTCTTCTGCTATTATCTTTTGAATCCCAAACTATTTAGTATTTATAGTTTGGTCCCTGGAGTTTCAGGAAAGATAAAATTAGGAAGAGGAAGGCAGAAAGTTTCTGCCTCTTGGGCTGGTTTTGGAGCATTGAATCTCCATTACAAGGCACTTGAATTCGGCCATTATTGGATGATTGTAACCCCTCAATGAGTGTCATTACATGGCTATTGAAAGACATTAGTTGGCTAGTTGAGAGGTCATCCTCCTAAACACTATATATTGAGATCTTACTCTTATTTGAGGGCAGTGGAGTAGAAAGATAAGAGAGCAGCAGAAACAGTAGAAAGAAAAGAACAAAAACTCTTCATTTTCCTCTAAATTTTCCATTCTTCAGCAAGTCGTTTCATGTTTGTTTTCTTCATCAGAATCAACCTATTTGCTTTGTAGTGTTGATTAGTTATTTTATCTTGGAAGACTATTGCCCGCTAACGTAAAAGCATATATATGGGGAAATCTTATCTTAAAGACAGAGAGTCATCTCTCGACTCAGCCACAATTGTAACAATCCAGATTTCAGGTTATCAAGATTCAAGACTCAACAAGCTTGCGGCAATTATAATCTTGGCTGTTTGTTTATCCTTTCGAACACTTGTAATATATATTTACTTTCCGTACTGCTTTGATTCCAATAATTATATCCAACAGAGCTCCTCTTCCACAACTTGTTCCATGGTCAGCATCACCATGTCTAAGAAATTCCTTGCAACACCCATTTGATTTTCTTAGAGAGGGGAAACACAACTCTCAAAGTTACTTGGTTTCTTTTTCTCCTTTTCTTTCATCATCTACTATTGTTCTTCTTCTTCAGAGATTGTTTACATTTCATCACAAGTATGAAGTTTTCTAATTTTCAAAATGCAAGTGTACCAAATTATATAGTGCAAGGGCACCCACAAAATCCTTTTCACTGCCAAAAAGAAAACTAACACTACTAAAAAAATTGAATTTAGCGACAAACTTATCAATCGCTAAATTGCTCGTAACTAGCAAAATTTTAGCAAAAATTCGTCGCCAGGTAGGATTAGCGACAGATTTTGCTTTTAATTACGAAATTTATCCGTCAATCATTCCGATTGTGTCACCATAGAGTGGCTATAAGGTGATATTCGTTGTGAAAAAGTAGTTCCTTTGGAGGTGAATTGGTTTTTGATGTTGTTCTTGTATGAAATAGTGAGGTGGTGACACAATGGGGGATTCCTGTGCATTTTTATTGTATATATAACGAAGGGGTGGTTGATATTTTGGATGGTAAATCTGGGTGGAGTGATGGGATGGTTCTTTAGATTTATGTTTATGGGTGTAGAAATGAAATCAAACTTGGTAAATCATGGAGTAAATTGCAGAATAGTGTAATTCTCATTGGTTGAAGGCTTCTCATTAATGCAATATATATATAGTGTGTTTACAATTACAAAACCTAATTGGAGAAGGATATTTAAACCTAATTGGAGAAGGATATTTAAACCTAATTGGAGAAGGATCTCTACTTTACATAATTACACTAGAATAATAATTACATAATATATGGAGAATATTAATATATTCTCTATCACACCCCATCAGTCAGAGCGGGAGGAGGCCGGATGTTAAGACTGGATCTGAAGTCAAGGAACAGTTGCCGAGGAAGTCCCTTAGTGAATATATCTGCGTACTGATAGGAAGAGGGAACATGTACCACTCGAACATGACCAATGACAACATTCTCACGAACAAAATGAATATCCATCTCAATATGTTTGGTTCGCTGATGCTGAACCGGTTATGAGATAAGTAAACAACATATATGTCATCACAGTAGATAAGAGATGTCTTACGTAAGGGACAATGAAGCTCTAGAAGGAGGTTTCTGAGCCAACAAATTTTGGCAACAACGTTCGCAACGCCTCTATATTCTGCTTCTTCACTCGAACGGAAAAGCGTGGCTTGCCATTTTGCAGACCATGAGATGAGGTTATCACCTAAAAATACATAATAGCCGGAAGTAGATTGACGTGTGTCTAGACAGCCGCCCCAATCTGCGTCCGTATATGATATCAGTCTGGTCAGTGCAGATGGATAAAGATGTAACCCATAGTCAAGAGTACCCTTAACATACTGAATGATACCTTTAATGGTTGTGAAGTGAGGCTCCCAGTGTCATTACCTCGATGAAAAATAAAGGATGAGTTATCACTTTTGCTGCACATGAACCCAATCTGCAAGATGTAAGTGGCAAAATGGTCATACCAAGCCCTGGGGGCTTGTTTCAAGCCATAGAGTGACTTTCAAAGCTAACAGACATAGTGAGGAGCCGATGGATGCACAAAGCCAGATAGTTGATGCATGTATAAGGTTTCTTTCAAATCCCCATGTAAGAACGCGTTTTTCACATCAAGTTGATTAATCGGCCAATTTTCCCTATAGCTATGCTTAAAACTGTGTGAATGGTGGCTGGTTTAACCACTGGACTGAATGTCTCACCACAATTAACTCTCTCTTGTTGGCCCATGCGATTAGCCACAAGTCTCTCCTTATGGCATTCAAGCTCACCACTATCTTTGAATTTGTGACGATAAAGCCATATGCAACGAATCATATTCACCCCCTCTGGTCTCGGGACAATATCCCAAGTTCGTTGTTTAGTGAGCGCATTAAATTCATCACGCATGGCCGCATTCCAATTTGGGTCAAGCTTGGCTAATTTTGGGTTTTAAGGTATAGGTGAGATAGTCTAAGTGGATAGGTTAAAGTGGAATTTCAGTTTGAAAATCCCGTGCTGACCACATGTTTCCATACGGTGGGTCGAAAGCGGGACTTTGGGCTGACGGGAAGTGGGGATGGCAGGGGTTGTAGGGCCATTAGGGGCAGAGGGGTGGTTGACGGGTGCTACTGGGATGTCGGCGGGGGTTTGGGCCAGTGAGTCACAGGTTTGGTTGACCGAGACAGGGGACTAGTCAACGGAAGTGGGGGGTTGGGGCAGTGAGGCAGGAGACTAATCGACGGAGGTGAGGGGTTGGGCTAGTGAGGCAGGGGACTAGTCCACGGAGATAGGGGTCATGACTGGAGCAGTAGGTGGGGTGGTATTTGACGGGACTTGGGGCAGTGACGGGATAGCGGGGGGGAGGGGACAGTGACAAAATAGTCAGAATATTAGCACTATGTATGGCGTTTCGCAGGAGAGGGAAAGTGTCTGGGTCATTAAGGAAGCTGTAATCAGTGACTTGAAGTTGTTGGACGGTTGCAAACGAAAAAACATTTTCCTCGAATGTGACATGGTGAGAGACTAGGATTTTATATGTGGACAAATCATAGCATAAGTACCCCCTATGGTTCGACGGAAAACCTAAGAAAGCGCAAGGAGAGGTGCATGTGCTAATTTGTGAGGTGCCATGGAGGCAAGATTTGGGTAGCATAGACAACCAAAAATCCGAATATGATCATATGAAGGAATCCGACGGAATAGAATTTCGGTAGGGGTTTTATTTTGAAGGGTATGGGTAGTAATTATTAAGAAGGTATTCTATCATTTTTAATGTGTATACCCAAAAGGTAGGGGAAATAGAGGCATGAAATAGTATTGTACGGATCATATTGTTAACAATACGGAGTATTCTTTCGGCTTTACTATTTTGAGGTGAGGTATGAGGCACGAGAATCGAAACACCATGCCATTATCCGCACAAAATTTATGAAAGGGTGAATTGTTAAACTCACGACCATTATCACATTAAAATGATTTTATGGCATTTTCAAACTGTGTTTTAACATATGTTCAAAATTCAAGAAACGTGGAGTAAACTTGAGACTTATATTTGAGCGGATAGACCCAAAGAAAGTGAGATAAGTCATCTAATAATACCAAATAATATTTATGATCTAGTTTGCTAATAATGAGAGATGTCCATAAATTCGCATAAATGATATCAAAAGGAGAAAAAGTAACACTTGAAGATGACGCAAACGGAAGTCTAACATGCTTTGCTAGAGGACAGGAATAGCGATTTTGGGCAAATTTCCCTTTATTACATTGAATTAAATTGTGACTTCTAAGAAAGTTAAAAATTGATGCTCCCAGATGTCCAAGTCTACTATGCCAAGTTGATGGAGAGATTGCATCTAGGGAGGTAGGTGGATTGACACTTGTGGCGGAATTGGATGAGAAAAGATATAGGTCCCCCACACTATTACATCTCATAAGAGTTGTCCCCGTACGTAGGTCTTTCACAGAAAAACCAAAAGGGTCAAACTCAATAGATACGGAATTGTCACTAGCAAATTTCCTAACGGAGATTAAGTTCTTAATGATGATAGGAGCATATAGGATATTTTTAGAGTAAAGGGTGGGTGAGGTGGTTGTGTTTGAGTGGTGTCGTAGCCTTGAATTGGAATGTAATTGTCATTGCCGACCAAAATAAATTGAGGATTGTTCAAATTAAATAGGTGAGGGAGATTACCAGAGTCGCGAGTGAGGTGGGATGTGGCACTTGTATCCATGTGTCATGTGTCATCGGGCTGCTGGAGATTCATAGTGTTGTAAGCCTGACTCAGTTCGACAGGGGTCATGGGATCGTAGGCCTGTTGTTGGACCGTGGAGAAGTGGTCCTAGTGCTGGTGGCCCGTGTACCGTGGGCGTGGAGGTGGCCCCAGGATGTTGTGCTTCAACGAGGAATAACGTGCCATGTTCGTGGATGGTAGGTTAGATAGAAAGACGAGGTTGTTGAAGAACCCTAAAAGCGAGTGATACGCTTTTCAGGACGGCGAAAAGTTGCCGGAATCCGTTGACTGGAGAGAGAAAGGTGTTGTTGCAGAATAAATCAAAATGTAATGGGGGAATTGATTTTCCTGTCAGAGCAAGAATAAGACACTAATGGGAGAACATCGAATGATGATAGTGTTTATCTCCCGTACCCATATCTGTACTAATCAAGATTTAACTAAACACACAAGAATTGCACCTCTGAAATATGTGAATTTTTTTTTTTGTGTTGTACAAATTGAGAGATATTTGGGAGTTAGAAGAAAGAGAGAGATTAGAGAGAAAGGCCAAGGATCAGAAGAAGAAATGGCTAATTTGAAGAGAGTAAAAGAAGAGTCTGTTAAAGATCTTGGAATGTTGCTCACGATCCATATAGCGTTGTTTCAATATTGTAACGCATATACGATATAAGAGTATCTAACTTGGTTTGGATTTTGATATCACGTAGAATAGTGTAATTCTTCTGGGTGGTAAGCTTCTCATTAATGCAATATATATAGGTGTTTACAATTATAAAACATAATTGCAGAATGATCTTTAAACCTAATTAGAGAAGGATCTTTAAATCTAATTAGAAAAGGATCTTTAAATCTAATTAGAAAATGATCTCTACCTTATATAATTATACTAGAATAATAATTATAAAATATATGAATCATATTATATTCTGATAGGGTGATCTTTTTTCTGTTTCCGGTATCGACGGAGGGTGTAGGTGAAATTGTCTCGACATTCTGGGTCCACACTCCACGTGTTCCATAATCAATCTCTCACACAACTATTACATGGCATACCTCACATATAGTAAAAAAAAATCGCGATACTATACTATATTTGCAGAGCCTCACATGCCTTTGTTTTCCCCTTATTAAATTGATGACATAAGAAACTTTCTTTTTTCTAACTTTCCACTTTAGGTGCCTCTTATTTTCAAACGACGTTTCCAGATCAGGAAATCTTACCAATCGATTATGTTATTTGTTTAATGTACTTGTAATGCTTTTATTTGTGGAAAAATTACACAAATACAACTTCTCAAAAAGCTATTTAAAAGAGTTATAACTATTTTTTAAAAATTACATAAATATAATTTATTCTGATTTTTAACCTTTAAATTACATTATGTACAACTTTTCATAACCCTTAAATATCTCTATGTAATGCATTAAAATGAAAAACTGACTTTCCTAAAATTCTAATTACATATGAATTACCACTAAAATAGGATCCTAATTAATAATTGACACCCCACTCCATAAAAATTTTACTTCCTTTCTGTCATCACATAATTATTATTCAATTTTTTTCTCTCTCTTCCATGAAATAGGAAAATTACCTCAATTATATTTAAATTTGTATATATTTAATATAGTATACAATATATACCTAATATATAAATATTATATTGTGCTTGTTTAATATACCTAATATATGAATACAATTATGTATGTGCTCAAATATATCTATCTATTTATTTTATTACAAAAGCATGAATATAAATATTGGTTAATCAAAATATCCTTTAAATATTAAACGATTATTATACCCTTAAACGGTTAACTTTAACTTCTATTAGAAAATACAGAGTTGTATTTACAAAAAAGGTCATAATGCAGCCAGTTATATCAAATCCTATTTTGTTATAGAAGTTGAGTTGGTCTCTACAGCTGCATGGCTGTGGCCAAACAAAATTCAGTAGTCTTTTGGGATCGGACGTAGTGTTTGGTTGAAGCTTTGCCTAATTAGCCTTGGACGTATGGGAAAGAAATAATTCCTTCCTTATTTTCATTAATTAAAAGGCTATAATACAAGTTACATATTTTCATAATAGGAGAATCTTATTCCTATTCTATTTCTAAATCCTTATTCTACCATAATTCTAACTATACAATTATGGTAAGTGTATAACACTAATTAAGGTAACCTTTACACTACAATATACTACAAATATATTTACCATATATACAAATTTGTATCTTCCTTATTCAGCCCGAGATGGGCCTTGTTGTGTGGTGGGCTGCCGAGGCCCATCTTTGGGCAGTCCAGATCAACTGCTTTACCGTGATATACACAGTGTATATTGTGTGTATATCACGTATATTTCTCATTTAACACACCCTTGATCATAGCGGGCCATTTTCGAACGCTGAGACTGTCCCTAAAATCTTCAAAGAGAACCGCTGGTAGACCCTTTGTAAAAATGTCTGCAATTTGATAACGCGACGGGACATGGCATACGCGAACGTGACCCTTTGCAACCTTTTCACGGACAAAGTGAATGTCCATTTCGATATGTTTGGTGCGTTGGTGTTGAACTGGGTTACCTGAAAGGTAGATGGCACTAATGTTATCGCAATATACCAAGGTTGCCTTCTGAATAGGACAATGAAGCTCCAAAAGCAAATTACGTAGCCAGCATGATTCGGAGACCACATTCGCTACCCCTCGATATTCTGCCTCTGCACTTGAGCGTGATAGAGTTGCCTGACGCTTTGCCGACCACGAGACCAAGTTGTTGCCAAGGAACATACAGTAGCCAGAAGTCGACAGTCTGGTGTCGGGACACCCACCCCAATCAGCATCCGTGTAAGAGACAAGTATGGATGTAGATAAAGGATACAAGTGCAACCCATAGTCCAGTGTCCCCTGAATATACCGAATGATGCGTTTGATTGCATTCATGTGCTCAACTCTGGGATCATGCATGAATAAACACACTTGCTGAACCGCATACGTAATATCCGGTCTGGTAAAGGTAAGTTACTGGAGGGCCCCTGCAAGACTGCGATAGCGGGTCGGGTCCTCGTATGGTGCACCTGCTGCGGCACTCAGCTTGGGGTTTGCATCAACTAGCGTGGAAGTGGACTTACAGGATGACATCGCAGCCCTCTCTATGATCTCAGCAGCATACTTTCGTTGAGACAAAAACAAGCCGCCTGAATGACGCTTGACGGCAATCCCCAAAAATAACTCAAAGGCCCTAAGTCTTTCATAGCAAACTCAGAACTGAGCATGGTCATGATAGACTGGCGCAAGGCATCGGAAGAGGCAGTCAAGATGATATCATCCACATACAACAGAATGTAGGCCAAGGACGAACCACGGCGGTAGATGAACAAGGAATTATCTGACCTACTGTGAGTGAACCCAATAGTTGAAACAAAGTCAGCAAACCTCGTGTACCAGGCCCTTGGAGACTGCTTAAGCCATATAAGGACTTCTTCAACAAACATACATGATGAGGGTGATTTGGATCCCTGAAACCCAACGGCTAATGCATATAGACTGTTTCCTTGAGATCACCATGTAGAAAAGCATTCTTGACATCCAACTGATGAATTGGCCAAGTCTTTGAAAGAGCCAAGCTAAGCACAGTGCGAATGGTAGCCGGTTTGACCACCGGGCTAAACGTCTCACCACAATCTATCCCAACCTGTTGAGTCTTACCATCACCAACAAGTCGCGCCTTATGTCGAGTAAATGACCCATCTGAATTATCCTTATGAGCAAAAATCCACATAGACCTGATAACATTAATACCATATGGACGGGGCACCAACTCCCACGTCTTATTATCAATAAGAGAATTATATTCATCAGTCATAGCAATTTTCCAATTAGGGTCATTTAATGCGGACACAGGATTGCGGGGTAAGGGGGATTTAGAGACATCAAAATGTAAATTAAAATGTCTTTTAGGTGTAAAAATACCCCGCTGACTATGAGTGACCGGTCTATGACTCAAGGAAGAATTGAGGGAATTTTAGGAATTTTTTGGGCTCGGGATGGATGGCGGCGTGGCGGTGGGCTCTTGGCCCAAATCGTGAAATCGTGGCGTGAATCGACCAGTTCGAGGTGGGCTGGATCGCCCAATTGCTGGAACTGCTCGATGGCTGGCGAAACCGAGGGACTGTGGGGCCAGTGGGCAGTGGGACCGCTGGAGGATTTTGGGTGCGGGAGATGTCCGAAAAATTCTGAATAATATACGGGGATATTTGGTCATCCAAAAAATTATACGACCTAGGCTCAGGAGTATGAACTTTCGTAAAAGGAAATTGGGTTTCATAAAAAATGACATGGCGATTAATTATGATTTTCTTGGAGGACAAATCAAAACATTTATAACCACGATGATTCAACGGATAACCCAAAAATACACACGGGGTAGATCGAGCCTGAAGTTTGTTAATTGTGGTGGATGGGAATAACGGATAACACAAGCACCCAAAAATCCGAAGATGAGAATAAGAAGGGTTCTTATTATATAGGATTTTGAGGGGGGAATAATATGTCAGACCTTTAGAAGGAATTATGTTAAGAAGATATGTGGCCATTTGTAGAGCATGATGCCAAAAATAGGGAGGTATGGAGGCATGAATTAAGAGAGTTCGGACAATGTTATTTATGGAATGAATTTTGCGTTCGGCTTTCCCATTTTGTGAAGATGTATGAGGACACGAAAAGCGAATATTGATCTCATTATTAGCACAGAATTCCCGAAACGCCCTATTGTCATACTCTTTCCCATTATCACATTGAATATTTTTTATTTCTCTCTCGAATTGAGTACGAATGAACGCTCTAAATTTGATGAAGACGGAAAGCACTTGTGATTTATTCGCAATTGGAAACGTCCACAAAAATCTAGAATAATTATCTAAAAATAGAACATAATATCGATGACCCAATGAACTAAGAACAGGAGACGTCCTTAAGTCGCTATGAATAATATCAAATGGCATTGAAGTATGAGAATTAGAGTCTACAAATGACAACTTAACAATTTTCCCTAATGAGCAAGACCGACAGAGTGGAGTACGACTCGTACCCTTACAAGAAATAAAGCTATTTTTATTTAAAACTGATAAAATAGAAGATTCCGGATGACCCAGACGAGCATGCCACGTGGAAGGAGAGATGACTGCAAAAGATGATGGCAAGGCTTAACTCGATGGACTGAAACCAGGCATGATAGGATACAGATCCCCCCTACTATCACACCTCATGAGATGACTCCCCGTCTTGAAATCCTTCACAGAAAAACCAAAAGGATCAAATTCAACGGAAACGGAATTGTCAGTAGTGAACTTTCGGACATACACTAAATTTTTAATCAATTTAGGAGCATGTAAAGTATTTTTCAAGAGAAGGGGTGGATTGGGGGGAGACAACGTTTTCTGACCATACCCTAAAATTGGAATAGAACTGCCATTACCAATAATTATCCCCCGAGGGGTGTCCAAATTGGAATAAGATGAGAGAGTACCTGATTTGGAAGTCATGTGAGTAGTGGCACCGGTGTCCATATACCAATTTGGGTCCGGTTGAGTCAACCCCAACGTGTGCATCGCGGCCTCGATATCAGTTTGAGTGGGGCCTGCTGCATGATGGGCTTGCGGAGGTCGGGGCCCAAGAATTCCTGTCCGTGATAGAGCTGGGTCGTAGGCTTTGGGCTGCTTCTTTGTTGGACCATCGGCGATGGGCCGCCCACCGGGTGTTGGGCCTGAGCTGTTGGCGCACCAGCGTGGAAGTTGTTGCCTGAGTAGAAGGGCTACTGGCCCACAGCCCATTGCCCCATCGCCACTGCTGGGACCAGGGGGTGGTGGGCCACTATTCCTTGGATGGGGCCCACCGCCTGCTTGCTGACCATCGAAGCCGCCACCGGAACCGCCGCGTTTACCCCCGCGGTTTTTGTTATTATTCTTGTGAGTATTCTTGCCGCCACCATGATTGTGGATTTGGCCCGAATTATTAACAAAACCCGAAGAACTAGGAGAGGACGCCACCATGACAACGGGGCTTGCTCCGGTAGCCGCCTTTTTAGCCAAACCGGCTTCTTCCAAAGTAAGCATGGAGCAGGCTTGATAGAAGTCGGGAAGAGGGTTTCTTTGGCGAAGGAGAGTTCCAACACCATTATAGGCCTCCAAAATACCGACAACCAACTGTAGAACGAGACGATTATTAGTTATTGGTGCGCCAACATTCCGGAGTTGATCCGCCAACTCCTTTAGTTTCTCGCAATATGCAGAAACGTTCGGAAATTCGTCCATTCGAACTAGAGAGAATTCTTGCTCGAGTGTGACGACACGTGAATGTTGGTTGTCTTGGAATATGTCACGCAATCTATTCCAGGCATCCATATCCGTGGTATCCGGCTCAATAATCGTCCGTAGAAGGTCAACCTAAATAGTGGCGTAGATCCACCGGAGAACGGTAGCATCAAGAGTAATCCATAACTCAGGATCCTCCGCAGGAAGAGGTTTAGCGGGAGGAATGATGTGATGAAGAACTTGATAGGAGAGAGCGTGAATTTTAAACAACTCCGCCCACGTCGCATATTGGACGTTTTCCATCTCAAGGACAATAGGGATACAGTTCTTGATGTTGGAAACCATGAGGGCAGGGTGATAATTGTTCTTAGACATATTGAAAGAACAAAGAAGGAGGGGAAATTTAAGAAAGGTTTTTTTTAGAGCGGAAGACGAAATTTGGGAGAGAAACCCGAGGGGGGGGTTCTCGGCCGAGAATGGTCCAAAAAACTTTGGGAGAGAATTTTTTTTGTTAAACCTAGTCTCTTGATACCATGAAAGAAATAATCCCCTTCTTTATTTTCATTAATTGAAAGGCTATATATACAAGTTACATATTTCCATAATAGGAGAATCCTATTCCTATTCTATTTCTAAATCCTTATTCTACCATAATTCTAACTATACAATTATGGTAAGTGTATAACACTAATTAAGGTAACCTTTACACTACAATATACTACAAATATATTTATCATATATAAAAATTTGTATCTTCCTTATTCAGCCCGAGATGGGCCTTGTTGTGCATCGTGGTGTCAGCCGAGGCCCACCTTTGGGCAGTCCGATCAATTCGCTTTGCACTGTGATATACACTGTTGTATATTGGGTGTATATCACAGATATATTTCTCTGTTTAACAGTATGTGTTGTTCTGATTTATGTGTTGCCGGTAGGTTTTCGTTGGGTTGGTGTACGCAATGGAATTTGAAAATTTTGTGTTTCAAACCCAACAAGCGACGAACTGTGGGATGATTATGTAGTAATATAAAATGCGTCAATACATAACATGTATATAACCGTAATACTTTGATAGAATACTTACGGTTTGGAAACTCTGGAGTCTTTTAGTAATTTCTGAGGGTGCGCACGCAATTGATCCTCGACAGCAAGTTTCAAGAACTTCGATGTATACCTCCTTCGAACAGCTAGGACATTCGGTAGAGGTTCAAGAGAGAGTTTTATTCTAGGTCTCTAAGACTTAGAATAATATATGAATCATGTCACTAACAATGAATGAGGAGGTGCTCTATATATAGGTGAAATTAGGGTAAAATTCAGATTTTGGGTTGGGCTCAAAGCCTGGCCCAAAACGAATTGCAGCAGACCAATCTGATTTGGCCTGCTGCTCAATTAGCGTCGCGACTCCTCGCCCCTTTCACAAAATATTTTCAGCACATTTTAATTAAATCTACAATCCAATCTTGACTTAATTAAATAATTTTCATCAAATAAAAATTATCCCATAGTTATTATTAATTTAAATATCTCGATTCCAAATCAAATATTTAACACTTTCTCAATACACCCTTAGATCGAAGAAACAATTGACATAGTGTTACCCTACAAGTCTTCACATATCGACACTAATCATATTAGGGTCTACACGGAACTCCTAGACGGCGCCGTAAGACGAACTCAATATGTGAAGTATATTTACACGAATCCAGTAAATTGAACCTCTATGTGGAAAGATAAAATCTTTTCATTCTCAACGCACTCGATCAAGCTTGGATTTGCTAAGTGTCTATCCAAATGGCTTGATCATTATATCTCATCTATATTGATTAACAACAAGACCATATTCTAGATATGTCTATTGTGTTGGCCAATGACTTAGTCAACCCAATATCACTGAGAAGCTGAGTGTTCTCTCAAATATACACTCGCGGAATGAATCCTAATCTTGGCTCAATTGCCACCTTTAATCCACATCGTAATGTACCCAATACAAGTCGTATCTCAACCTATAAGGCATTTGAGCTTAGGACAGGACCAAAATATATTACTCTGTAGACAATGTGTGTATTGACCTCAAGTCTAAGGAATTCTATCTCCCACACGTTGATCATACTTTAGACATGTATAACAAATAATATATCAGCCAGGTATACCAATACTTCCAAAGAATCCATGTGTCCATCACGAGTAGTCATTAGTCGTAGCAGGTGATACATGCTACATCCTCTAAGGATGTGATGCAGACTACATGTTGACTTATCACATATCATCGATATCCCATTCTCGATGATCATTAGTCGAGGCTATTTTAAGAGTTACGTTATAATATTAATATCTCACACTATTAATAACAGCGTAACCTTTAGGGATGCATATTATAGAATATTACAAACAATCAATTAATAATTCAATAATTACACAAAATATTAATCTCCATTAATAATAATAAAAACGTGTACAAAGTACATTTGTTCTAATATAGATTGTCTCTAGGACATACATATACTTTTAATTCCCACTTGGCCTAGAGCCAATCTTTAACATATCTAATGTCCATATTCTCAAAATCACCATTATGTTTGACTAAGCTTAATGGTTTAGTAAATGGGTCAGCTAGATTATCGTCTGTGGGAACATAGTCTAATCTAATCTCTTCAGTCTCCACCATCTCCCTGAGTATGTCGTACTTCCATGGTACATGCTTGTTTCTATTTGTTGATCTTGATTCATTAGCCTGTGCAATCGCACCAGTGTTGTCACAACGGAACTACCCTTAGTTCCTTCAGGAACTCAAAAATCGCGACAGCTTCTTTACCATCTTCTGATCCCGCAATGTACTCAGCTTCTGTTGTCGAATCAGCAGTTGTACCTTGTTTGAAACTTTTCCAGCTCACTACTCCACCATTGAAAATGAACGTGTACCCAAATTGAGATTTGAAGTCATCAAGATCCGTCTGGAAGCTAGCATCAGTGTACCCAGTAGCGGCTAGCTTTTCTTCCCCACCAAGACTAAGAAGTAATCTTTAGTTCGTCTAAGATACTTAAGAATACTCTTGCCTGCTTTCCAGTGTTCTTCCCCAGGATTCTGCTGGAATTTGCAAGTCATACTAAGTGCAAAGGTCACATCTGGCCTAGTACAGGTCATGGCATATATGATCGATCCTATAGCTGAAGCATATGGGATCCTCTTCATGCACTCAATTTCTATAGCATTAGAAGGATTGTCCTTCTTATATAACTTTATGCCTTGACCTAGAGTTAGACCGCCTTTCTTGGAATTTTCCATAGAAAAACGTCTAAGCACTTTGTCTATGTAGACTGACTGTGACAACCCCAATAATCTATTAGGTCTATCTCCCATCCTTCCGTTTACTGTAAACACAGGGATCTTCTTTGCTTCTGATGAAATCAAATGACTTGATAGCCTTGTCAAAGGAAATGTTCCAACTCCTCGAGGCTAGATTAAGCCCATAAATGGATTTATGTAGCTTGCATACAGCATTTGGTTTGGACTCAGACGAAAAACCCTCAGGTTGTTTCATATACACTTCCTCAACTAGATTACCATTGAGGAAAGCGGTTTTGACGTCCATCTGCCAAATGTCATAGTCATAATATGCAGTTATTGCAAGCAAAATCCGAATGGACTTAATCTTAGCAATAGGTGAAAAGGTTTCATCATAATCGACCCTAGGTCGTTGATTATAACATTTAGTCACCAACCTTGCTTTATAAGTCTGTACCTTTCCAAATGCATCGATCTTCTTCTTGAAGACTCATTTTCATCCTATGAGTTTAACCCTAGCTGGCAAATTAATCAAGTTCCACACTTGATTGATGTACATAGATTCCATCTCGGATTTCATGGCTTCTTGCCATCTCTTCGAATCAATGTCCAACATTGCTTCGCTATAGGTTGTAGGTCCATCGTTATCAGGAACATCTATCTCACTGTGTGTTTCCACAAGTAGATTTAGTTTTTCAGGAGGACGATGAGTCCTAGTAGACCTACGGAGTTGATTGTTTTGCAGTTCAGTGCTTGGTATGTTCTGACTGTGAGAGGGTTCTTGTGTGTTGGATAATTCACTAACTTGAGAGCTTTCAGGAATATCATTTTCATGTATTTCCTAAATGGGAGGAGGCGCAACCATTGAATCTACTCCCAAAGGTTGTGTATGAGGATCTTACATTGCTGCATTGTTCCTCGTAACACTCCTACTGACCGAAGGGCATACTTGAAGTACCCAATCTTCGCCTAATACTCCCACTAAATTCTTGCCTTGGTCATTCGGCAAAGATTCAATCTCTATGTTATCTCACAATTTTTGAATTTCTTCAAGTTCTATCTCTGAGCAATTATGTTCCTTATAGACATATTCTTTTTCAAAGAAAGTTGTGTTCCTGGAAACAATGACCTTTTATTCTCCAGGAATATAGAATTAGTATCCCTTAGTTTCCTTTGGAAACCCCACGAAGTAACATTTCTCACTTTTGGATTCCAACTTGTCAGTGAGCATCTTCTTAACATATGCAGGGCACCCTCAGGGTCTCATATGTTTAAGAGCTGACTTCTTGCCACACCATATCTCATATGGTGTCTTTTCTACTGACTTGGAAGGAACCCTGTTCAGAACATATATTGAGGTTTGTATAGCATGTCCCCAAATGTATGTCGGTAGAGGTGAGAAGCTCATCATGGATCAAACCATATCCAATAAGGTTCGATTTCTCCTTTCGGCAACACCATTCATCTATGGTGTTCCAGGAGGTGTCCATTCTGATTGGACTCCATGTAGCTTTAAGTAATCTAGAAACTCCTTGCTCAAGTATTCACCTCATCGATCAGATCGAAGGTTCTTGATACTCATTGCGGGTTGTTTCTCTATTTCAGACTTGTACTCCTTAAACTTTTCGAAGGCCTCGGATTTGTGTTTCATAAGATACACATATCTATACCTTGTGAAGTCGTCAGTAAAAGTAATGGAGTAAGGGAAACCTCCCTTAGCTTGAGTCGAGAATTGTCCACATACATCAGTATGTACCAACTCAAACACCTTCTTGGCTCGCACACCCTTCCCAGAAAGTGGCTTATTGGTCATCTTACCTTTCAAAGAGGATTTGCAGTTACCATAAGACTCCAAGTCAGATGGTTCTAGGTAGTCAAGCTTCATTAACCTTGTTATCCTTGTTTCGTTGATATGACGAAGTCTACAATGCCATAGGTAGGTAAAGTTTCTATTACTTATCTTAGCTCGTTTATTTTGTACATTAAATATTTCTCGACTACAGTTTAGTGTATATAATCCATCCACAAGAGGAGCAGTTCCATATATAGCATTATCAAAAGACAGTACATGAATGCCATTATAACTATATGAGGAAAAACCCTCCATGTCCAAAACAGGGATAGAAATGATATTCCTCGTTAACGAGGGTACATAGTAACACTCATTTAACACCAGACAATAGCCAGAAGGCAAAATTTAATCTATAAGTTCCTACGCGCTCAGCATCCACTCGTGCTCCATTTCCAACGCGTAGGTCCACCTCTCTTGGTCTAACCTTCCTACTGTCAGTTAGCCCCTGCACATTGGTACAAATGTGTGAGCCACAAGCGATATCCAATACCCAGGAATGAGAGTTATTTATAGACATATTTATTTCAATGACGTACATACCTTGTCCACTAGAGGTAGAAGCACTAGGTGTTATTCCTTCTCCTGGTGCAGTGCAGTCCTTCTTCCAATGCCCCTTCTTGTTACAGTTGAGGCATACATCCTTAGCCAGATTCACCTTCTTCTTCTTCACACCTTTTTTAGGCTTCGTAGCTGAGGGCGGAGCTAATGTTTTGCCCTTCTTCTGCCTTTCCTTACCTTTCGGCTTGGGCCGGCTAGTAGAGCTCACCATAAGCACAACTTTGCCTTTGGTAGTTGAAGATTCAAAGGTCTTGAGCATGTTATGCAGCTCCAGCAGACTCGCCTTCATTTCGCTCATATTGTAGTTTACAATAAAATTCTCGAACGAACGAGGGAAAGAGTTCAGGATGAGGGTGGAAGAGAAATATTTTTCTGCAGCTTTATACCAATCGAGGCCAGCCTTTCTATCAGCCTATCATCTTCAACACATGCTGAGACACTTGGCCCCCTTCATTTAGCTTACACTTGAAGAGTTTTATCAACAACTCATAATCCATAGTTTGGGACTGAGAGTCGTAGAGATTGTTCAAGTGTTCGAGCATTTCGTTAGGGCCCATGTTTTCGTGTTGTCTCTGAAGCTCCACTGACATGGAAGACAACATCACGCACTGTGCTGAAGTGGCATCATCTAGGTTCTTCTGGTAGGCTACCTTATCGAATGTGGCATATTCTGCAGAATCCTCGGCAGGGACTGTGGGGAATACTTTGTCCAATACTTATTCTATCTTTTCTTGCCTTAGAATAATTCTCAGATTCCTTAGCCAGTCTAGATAGTTGGGTCCAGTAAGTTTGTTCATTTCCATCAACATTTTAAATGATAGGCTCGACATTTTGATAATCTGAAGAGTTAGATAGACAGGAAATTAAACTCAAATTTATTTCCTATTATAAACATTTATTTAGGCTAATCAACATGGACTTTTGTTTAATTAACTCCCACTATTTTAACATACTTCTACGACCCTATGGTAGAATACGAACCTATATTAATTTAAGGTCATAATGGGCCAAGATCCAAGCCTATGCTATATCCGCGTTTGCTTTGGATGATAACTTCAATAACACATCTTGGTAGGTTCTAAATCAATTGAAAAACTTATTTGCAACTCTTGGTTGATCAAATATTATATTTAATCTTGCGTTCTTAGATTAGTCCGACACTTTGGCGTCAAGATTTGTCTAAGAAAGTCAACCCCATTACACGACTGTGTTTATGTATCTACGTAAATTTGGTCTTTCTGAGCAAACACTTTGGTGTAAATACTAATAAAAGTTTATCATCTACCTTTACATTCAAAACACATCTATGAAAGAGTCTGGGTCCTCGTAGACTTGGAGCAAATGCTTTGACATAAATACTCGTATCACCGAAAAGGATCTTGCACTCTCACAGTTATAATGGACGACGCATTTTTAATTTAGACTTGTATTTAAAATTTGGGGAGCATTTTAGTTGCGGGGATTTTAACCAAGATCAACAATTTGTGTCATATCCAATACGACATTTAATCATGCAATTTCTAAAAACACATTTAGTTGGGAACTATCAACCCAATAGGCATGATATAAGATGGTTTGATTAGTTACTGGGTGCCGCCTACCTAGATAGTTATAGCGGACATTATGCTAATAATTAAATGTACGCATTTAAACACTTAGCATATAGTTCGTATATTATATTCAATAATATACAATTAATAATAATTATGGGTTAACTTGTTTAAACTCTAAAATTTAAGTCTAATCCAACAAGTCCCTTAAACATTTTCTGATTTTAAAAATTGATTTTAAGGATATTTCTGTAAATTCTAGATTTTTAGAATTTACAGTTTAGTCCCTCAAGAATTTAAAATTTCAATTTTGAACCCCTTTAAATTCAAAAAATCTAATTTTAATTTTCAGAAAATAATTCAGATTTCAGGGACCTGTCTGTAATTTCCAGAATTTAAATTAATTATAGATTTATCCCAAAGGACCAAATATGCTTATTTGAAAAAGTTTTAATTTCAGATTCTGAAACTTTTAAAACTTCATTTTCTTATTCAAACAAAAAAAAATTGGCCGGGATGAACATTGTCGCGGCGATCCACCATGGAGCCGCGGCGTCTTGTCAAACCCTAGGTGGCGTCGCGGTGCTCCATCATGGAGTCGCGGCGCCTCCTTCTCAGAAACACAAAATCTGCATTTCCGAAACCCTAAAACTGGTTCAGGTCAGATTTGCATATTCATCTTCGTTACCCTTCACTATCAAAC